>VWZN01008390.1:380435-489591 GCA_013396955.1 Regulus satrapa | reverse complement strand
TAGACTTGAAGTAAAATTAAGTACATTCATGCAATCATAGTTTAAATCATAATCTTTCTAACTGGGTTAGAAAGCAACATCAGGAGATAAAGCAGCATTTAGGTCCTTTAGGTGTTTGTCTGTGATCATTTTAAGTTGTCAGCTTTGCATAAAGAGAAAGAACTACAAGGATAACTTTGTATTGTTCATTGTTTCAGTATGGATTGTGGTTTTTTTTCCCCTCTGGAAGGAGGCAAATAAGAATGGAAAAAAGGAATCCTATTATATTTAGCAACCAGGATCCAAGCTTCATTTTTCCCCAAATTACTTTCTACTTGTCTTTCCAATTTAGGCTCATAAATTGCCAGCTGCCAGCAGAGCACAAGGGTGATTTCAGTTTGTTATCTGTGGCACAGTGGCAACAGAGACCAACTTTTTTATGCATCCATATATTAAGGGAGATATTTAAGGGTTTTAATGCTTCAACTGTAGGACGGATGAGGTGCATGTTTTGGGCTGTTGGAGGCAGCACATCATTAGAAGGAAAAAACAATTCCTCCTTGACAACTGATCTAGAAATTTTTTGCCACCTCATCAATTAAATGAAATATATTAATGACCTTTATAGGCATGTATTGTCTTGATTATGTTGAAATCTCTCTGCCTAAAACACTATTAGTTCTAATATTCAACTTGCTAAACATTCCTATGTCCCAGCTGCTTTGTTGTTTTTAAGCCAGCATCATTTTCACAGAAAACAGCTGTGCCTCTCCCCTCTTTTCCATCTGGCACAGAAATTTATTTTCTGATGTCTATTTGATTGGGGAATTCAACAGGTTGAAGCTCTCCTCGGGATTAATTTTAAATCAGATTAGTTGTTCATCTCTGTTTACCATGATTATACAAGGAAAGGGGCAGGGGAAGAATGACTGCTAGTGTGAAGTGATCCACAGACAAACAGTGACAGCCCTGGAAGCAGAAGTAGTTATTCTGGCAGTTAAACTTTCAACTCAAGTTCTTACAAGTAGCCTACTTCCTAATGTGATGAGCCTAGGAAGCTGTCACATACAAAGCAACATGTTCCATCCTGATTTGTCAGCTTGCTGCATACCATATCTGATCACTTGTAGTGATCAGAAACGTCATTCAGCTAGTGGGCCAAGTTACGTGAATAGTGAAATNCTGAAGATGAAAATGAGGACTGATTCAAAATGGAAGAGATGCACTGATGGACAAATACGAACTGTTCTTGTTCTAAACTGTTCGCAGATCACCAAAGGAGGGGAGGGAGTGCCTGGATGTGTTCACTGTTTACAGCATAACAGCATGACCAGGGATGTTTTTTTTTACTTTTACTAGACATAAAATACAAGTATTGTATTTACTTCTTCAGATGACTTTGAGTAAGAGAGTAAGCATGGCAGGAAAAGGTGCCTTAATAAAGAAAAAAAAAGCTATTCATTATTCATTGTTATTCATTTGCCCTAATTAAAAAAAAAAATTCTCTAGGGGTGTTTTAAATACACAAGTGCAGAGAATAAAGTGAAATCAAGAAGAAATATGTAAATAGAAGTATGTAAGGGAGCCTGAAACTGCATGAAGAATATATTATGTCCAGGCACAACCTGTTCAGTCTTGCGGGATTCACCATTTTGGGACATCTCTGTGGACCCACTGGATGTCTTCCTGCTCTCCAGAGTCGCTCTTGCTGCTAAGGCAATAGTTAATTGTAGGCTTGTGACTAATATATTGTGCCTTTTAGTGGAATCTGTTCTTACTTTCTGTATGTTCAGGTTCCCCAGTATTCCTCTCAAAATTACTTTTTCAGGCGTGTCTTCACCCCAGAGCTTTTCCTGTTCTGTCATTGTCCTGCTAGTGAGCACGTATAAAACTAACTTGAGTGACATTTCACTCTTAGACAGCTCATTTGGGGATGTCTTCCCAAGCAAATACAGCTTTGATTGTGGCTGGTGCTTCTACCTGCACAGTAACTTTGGGAATGAGGAACGATAGTCCACCTCTCCCAAGGTTCAGCTCTACAAGTCCTTGGAAGGGAAGTTTGACTGTGGCAGACAGTGCCCAAAAGCTCTACAGCAACAGTGACTTGTGTATCATTTTGCCATCATATACATGCATCTAAACAGAACCAAACCCAGTGAATCTGAATTAGTTAATTCAGGAGCTGTCAAGGCAGCCTGTGGTATACTACACAGCTCTAAGTGTGCCAAGTTACTTGATGTTTGTGTCATCTTGGGGTTGTCCTTTTTTCTCCCAGTTCAGATTTCTTCTCCAGAAATCCAAAACCATGTAAAACTCCATTTTCTTTGTTGCAAATTGCAAATACAGTTTCCACATTCAAATACTTAAGTAAGTATCTTTTGATAGCTGGTTGGGGTATTAGATAAGCTGGTTGCCAAGAACCCAAAATCTTTCCGAGCAGTGCCTAACATGTACACTAATATTTGAGGCTGATAAATTTGCTTTATTAACCAAGCATGGGTAGAAGGCCAGGAACAGAGGAANGTACAAAGGTGTTCTTTGATTTACAATTTAATGGCAGCGTGAGACAAAATAGCAGAAAACTTAGTTGCTTTGTCATCTGTCACTTAAGATGATGTGTTAGTTAAGGAAAAGAAGGATGAAGGAAGATAAAGGAATGGAAAAAAATTGCCTTAACTTGAATAAGGCAGATTTTTCTTTATTTATTATTATACTTTTTCCTTCTTTGGGTGGACGAGTAATTCCTAACAATGTTTTACCATTATTAAAATACTAAAAGCCATGGATGGTAAAGAAGATGAAGTAAGCACTGTTGCCTGACATCTGAACTAAGATGTGCAGTTTGGTGTGTAGCCCTCTAGTAAGAAACAGCTGAGGGAGGCGTGCAGCTGCAGTCTCTGTATATCACAACAGCACCTCCTGAGCACTCACACTCAGCTATGAAGATCAGAGCATGCAGAGCAGAAGAGTTTGTTGTTCCAGTCTTTCACAGGCTTTTAAACACAAACGTGTTTTACTGCTAACAACCTGTTTGGGTGGGGAAGCGGAAAAGGCAAGAAATTGAAGTGTCAACTATGGGCATATTTTTCTTCAGTCACCACAAGGTTTGTTGTTTTTTTTTCCCCTTCACCTCTCCATTAATACTGTCCTCTTCTGCAAGCCATTAACTTGCTAGGAAATACCAAGCTGGAAACTCTGCAAACAAAGCTTTTCTTAGGTTTTGCTCTTTCCTTCTTTTAGCAACTGCTGAAAAAAGTTGCCTTTTGCCTGGGATTTGGGCTGCCTGTATAATCTGTTTCTCTAGGCGTAGTCTGGCACTATTGAACTCCCTGTACAAAGACTCTAAAAGCAACTTGGATACAAGCATTAGGGTGGTCACAACCCCTAATATGTATTTCTCTTAATGGTTAGTTTTTTCCCATTAAGTTTTTCTCCTTACTGCAAAGGAGTGATGGAAATTTTAAGAAGGAAAATATCAGCAAAGAGAGAGATCAGCAAATCAAACTGCAATTTTGATTCTGGAGGAGCCTTTCTTTTAGTATCTTTCTCTGTACCATCCCACTCAGAATAAATTGCTGGATTTGATTAGAAAAAAATGAAAAGGGCTGTTTTAAATGAGGCTGATAATGTATTTATGTGGTAGGATCTTTTCAGGCAAAATGTCAGCAATGAGGAATTGTACCAGCAGGCAGCACCTAGCATACCTGATCACTCCCCTTCCTACCCTTAGTTTGGGACTGATAAGCACTTGATACTCAGGCTTTGTCTAGCAGGTTTTCTTGGTTTTCTTTTTTTCATGGTGTATATGCTGTAGCCCAACAAGGGGACTGGAATTAACTAACAGCTTTGTATAAATTACAGACCAGAACCAATTAGCCTTTCAAATAGTTTTACTTTATTTAGCACTACAGAGCAGAATACACAGTAGTAGTAGTTTATTTAGTGAAGTTCTTTAATCTTGTACTGAATGCAAATGAAGAGCTGCTGTGATGACTGACTTTGAATAGTCAGTATTGGAGCTTACTTTTACCTGTTGTCAAACATAAGGGCTCTGTTGTCTGTCTTGTTCTATATATGTACACTGATAATACAGCATGTACTACTAATCTTATCCTTAAAGGTAAAAGAAGTTTGCAAATTTGCCTTTATGGAAGGCGGGTTTAATTTTGCATTATTATAGTAACCTATTTAATGTGAGATGACTAGACATTCTTACAGGGTTTAATTTTGCATTATTACAGTAACCTATTTAATGTGAGATGACTAGACATTCTTACAGGATAGTAGGATCTGAACACTCCAGTTAGAGAAGAGTGAGAGGCAGTCCCTGTCTCAAAGACAGTTGGAAAGAAGGAGGGGTATGAGGAGGTCAATAGAACATGGTAAGGACACCAGTTTATAAGCAGACTTCTTTCTGTGAGGTTTATCAGCTTTAAAAAATACACAGCAAAGGTTTGTAATTTTTCTGTTTCATGTAAAACAAAGGCAGAATTAGATACTTGCTAACTAGAAGCGAGATGAGAAAGTTAAGTCACTGAACAGGGAAGAAAAAAATACTGAGAGGCTTGTGGGGCACTGGAGAGAGGCAAAAAGAGCAAGGCACTGCTACTTGGAAAAAACTGCCTTTTGGCAGGAGGAAACCAGTGTTCATAATAAAAAAATATAGAAAGTAATTGAATGTCACCAGTGTCTAGAAATCCTCCCTGCTACAATGACTTCTGCGTCACTCTCAGGCATGGCTGGCCACATTTTTTCTCTTCTTTAATCTGTATGCCTTGGAGGTGGTGTTACATGGATTTTAAGTTTGTGAACAAAAAAAGGAGAGTGATTTAAAGATCACAAGGTAAGAGAATAAATGATTACTTTGACTTTTTGTAAGTCAGGTGATTGCATTCAAATTCATCAAGCCTTTAGTGAGTCAGATTTTGCTAATGGATCTTTTCAGAGTGTGATCCTTCCCACTGTATAATTAGATTGAATCCAAACAATCTGTAATTGTCGTTTTAAATGCTTCCTGGAAAGTTTTTCCGCATAGTGATGCTCAGTGTAGGAATAGCACATAGTCTATTCAGGTGTTTGCTTTCAGGAAAATGTATTAATCAAGTATCAATGAAAGAAGTACAGCTTTCAAAAACGGCTTTAGCTGATGCTTATGCAATCCTGGGCTAAAATGCCCAGAGAGAGAAGTGATAATAGGGGTTAGTTACCTTTTTTGATTTCAGGATGCTTTCTGAGTGCCATCTAGTGTTTGCTTTCTGATTCAGAACAGTGGAAGGTTGATTTTACACAACTGACTTTTCCTGTAATTGAATAAAGGATATGCTTTATAATCATACTTTTATTTGAATTTTTAACAGGAGGCTGTCTGGAGATGAATTTAGAAGGAATGCTATAGGCTTGAAACTTAAAAAAAAAAGGCTTGAAAAAAACTTTACTCCTGTAGTATTTTATAAGGTCTCTTGAACCCAACTGCTGAATTTTATCTTTTTTTTTTTTTTTTTCAGATCATGTATGGAACACTAGTTTCCATCATAGTTCTAAGATCTGTTTATATAGTATTATGGTAAGTAATCATTTAATTCAGCATTGTAAGTTACAATATTGTATTTGCAACTTTTTTTGGTCAGCTTAACATGAGAAATTGGCAATGGGAATATTTTTTTAACTAGGTACATAATGGTAGCTCCTGTGCTCTTTTGGGTTGAAAGGGAATGGCTCATCTCCTTGCACTTTTTTGAAGCCACTGGGATAACACTAAACTAAACTGAGACTTCAACACTTCAGATCAGTGTTTTCTGTTAGCTGTTCTGCTGGTGGCTTCAGCTGTTATCTTGGGATTTAAACAGAAATGGAGTTTGTCTTCATATTGCTGGGTAGTGTGAAATATGTTGTTAGTGTCCCAACTCTAATGATAATACTGGAAGAGTGGTAAGAGTAAGACTACAGATTGGAACCATCAGTTAGAAATTTCCTTTCCTCTTCCCTGCTCAAATATTTAAAAAATAATAACACTTGATAGTTTTTCTTACAGTTTTGATTGGATGAAGTTAGGCATAATGTTATAGAAATTGAAATTAAAACTGTAACAAACAAGAGGTTTTAAAAGTGCTAGGAGACATTGAGAAGCACTAGAATCATCAGAACGCAGACTTGATAGGTAAAAGGGGAAAATGGAATTTAATCAGTATTGGAGTAAACACATACCTTTAGCTTTCAGAATTTCAGTTGGTTGCCCATTTCTGTCTGTCCCCTGTATTCACAGGGTGTTCTCATGCATTTGAGGATTGCTTCTGAAAATTACTTATTTCTTTCTTCTGTCATGATTTTAAATGTGCTTTTTGTTAAACTTTGTTTCAAGTTCCACATGTGTCTGTTCGTGAACACAAGGAAGAATTTAACAAAATGTGAATCTGAAGTATTTTAGAATCCTCAAATATTCTGAGTTTGAAGAAACACACAAGGATCAAGGACATTAATTGAATTACCTTCCAATTGCCATTTCCATTCACATGGTTTGGCTTTCCCCAAGAAACTCCCACCGACCAAGTGCAAATGTTCACAGACTTTTTTATTAAGCAAGAAGAACTTAAAAATGGTAGTGTGTTGCGGCTTTAGAAAAAAAATAATCAATTTAAATGCACTTTTCATACATATGGGCTGGAAATTTTAATCCTTGCTTAGAGATCTTAAGTGATACTATATTCATTCACCTCCAAGGAGAACTAAATTGAATCAAAATAAAGTAATTTAAATTTTGTTATTTTTCAAGGATTTAGCACAGTTCTAGTCTCTTAGATTAAATTTCTTTCTCTCTGTATAGACAAACTCTTGGGCCTGCTATTTTTCTACTTCTGCAAAGTCCACACAGTTATGCATTCTCATTATTTCTGAAGCATTTAATAGTCTTCTGTCTTTATCAATAACATCACCACCTTCCCTCCTAAAGTATCTGTCTTGGTTTTAAAAGACAAAAGTGTCTGCTAAGGAAGGCAGGAGCCTCCCTTGGAATGAAATATTAAACCCTCTCCCTCCTAATTATAATTTTGAAATTAAGAGGCTCCCAGGCAAAGATGAGGATAGGAATTACAGTTCTTTGGTAACAAGAAAAAAGAACCAAAAAACAAACTACAACTTAATAGGAATATTAAAATAAAATACAGTAGTACACAACAAATATAAGCAGAGTCGGGATACAACCTGACACCCTGTCAGTCAGGGTGTTGGTAGCAGCCCCATTAAATGGTGTTTGCCATCCTCCTGCAGTGACAGATGTGATTCTGTTGAAGAAGTTATCCTGTAGATGGGTGCAGTCTTCCTCCAAAGGTGCAGTGGTGGTGTAGAAGGGCCTGCTCTTCCTCTAGGGATCCAGTGGAAAAAGAGGTGGTAGTGGTGTCCTGTATCCCAGATTTTACTCAGTTGGAAATGCCTGGCTCCTCCCCTTGGGTGGAGCGTTTCACAATGGGATGATGTAATTTTATCAGTCACTCAATGGCCCATTAAACAGAAGATATCTTCCTGCACCATGGTGGTTGGTGGAAGAAATAAGAACACTGCCCCTCCTGGGCTCAACAGATGGTGACAGAATGGACACTCCCAGTCACATCCTGCATTGCAATCTGAGCCAAATTGGTCCAATAACAGAAGGCAAAGATGGGTCTTGGAGAAGATAAAGAACACTGCCCCACCTGGGTTCAACAGATGGTGATAGAATACACACCCTTGGGCACATCCTACATTGCAACCCATGACAGTATCATTCATTATTTTGCTCCAGCGAAGTATGTCTCTGAAGTTCCACCTACTTTTTTGCTTCCGTTTTAGGGAATTGGAGTGTATATTCTTAATTAGCTTGATCACTTCATTGTAACAGGGACCTACAAAGACTTACTTCCCCAGTTGGTGTTGTTATGCTAACTGGGTAGAAAGTTGGGATGGGAAGAGAAGTAGGTTTAAACTACTATATTTTAACTAAATTACTACTAATTTTAAATTAGTTCTGCCAGAGAAGCTCTGCCAACCTGAAGGTACCCTTTCTGTTCTCTAAATTGCATCCCCAAGCACTATTTTGGGTTTACTTTCTCTGCACTGCTAGAACATATTCCTGTATTTCAATCAATCGTGCTAGCACTTGGTCATGCCTCTTCCAGCTTACATACTGACCCTGATTTCTGCTTGTTTTTTCTTACTTCGCTTCCTATCACTTGTATTTCTTATTGTGGGCCTTGAAGTCACTCTGAGATTAGAGTGAAAATCCCAGAGAACGGCACGTTATTCTGTCCAGGCTACTATCTCATCCTATCCACACCAGTTGTTTCTCTTCCTGCCTGCTCCCCCTACACTTTTCATCTCTTTCTTAGGTCTGCTTCCTTGCCAAGATTACAACTGGGCAAATGTTATTCTGTTCACAAAGCATGTTCCCTGTTAATAAGTGATGCCAGTTGATTCCTTCACAAAACACCACTGTTTATTTCTCAGCAATTCCAACTATAATTACCAGCTTGTTTAATATACTATTTAGTGTTCTGTTATGTCATGGTCTTGCTTATGTCTCTGGTGCACTGAGGGGATAATATCACAGTGTAGTCTTTGCCACGTACTGCATGGTGCTCCACACATTTGTTAGACTAAACAAATAATATTTTTTCTCATTTATATTGGCAGTCAATTTGTGAATATATACAGCTTGTATCTGGTTAGACCTTCCTCCACAGGGCAAGCTATGTGTTGTGTTTTGCACATTTTGGTTCCAGTGCTCACAGCTCTGAAATGTGCTGTAACACACACAGTGGAGGAAAATGCAGCTCAGGAATGTGTTTGAACCTAGAATCTCAACTGTGCATTCATAATGCTTACAAATAACTTGAACAGTATTTCATGGCAGCTTTCCAGGGTTGGATTTGTGTTTGCTTTTGGACTTATTAGTGGGAAAGGAGCCTGTAGAAAGCTTACAGTTCAATGGTCCAACCTGAATGTAGATAGGGAAAATAAATGTATTAATGATGTACTTTCTTTCTTTTGATTCTTCAGTATGTTTTCCATATCTTAAACATTTTTTTCTCCCAAAATTAAATTGACATTTTTTCTATTCTCAGTGGCATTCAACTCAAAGATGAACATAATTTTTTAATGGTTTAATACCATTCATTTGGTTAGTTGTTGGTCATAGTGGTCTACCTTCACAGAAGAGTCATTTTGAAAGACCATATTTATACAAATTCCCTAGTATAGGGAATTTCCTCTCTTGACAAAGACCCTCTTCTTTTGAGAAAGAGAGTCCAAGTTGGTAATAGGGGTTTGTGGTTTTTCTTTGGTTTTGGTTAGTTTTTTGTTTGGTTTGTTGTTGATGTTTTTTAATAAAAGGATATGCATGGCACTGAAGAATTAGTACCTTTTAGCCAACTTTAGTTTTCCCACTTTTGGTTTCACTCAGAGAGTACAGTATTTAGGAAAGCAATTATAATTAGAAAAGTAAAAGAACAGTCTCAGAGAATATGAGATTAGGAGAGAGGAGAAGTACAATACAATATTTAAAGACATGAAATTTGAAGTTGTTGTTTTTTCTTTTGCGGGAAAAAGCAAATTGATAAAGAATTTTATTTACATATAACAGCGTTTCTGTATGTTACACATATTTAGTATAATATATATTAGTATATTTCTGTATTTTAAAGTATTCTGAACTAAACTTTGCATTATTTCTCTCTCTAGGGTATACCCATGGCTTAGAGGTCTAGGCTATACATCTTTAACTGTATTTTTAATGGGATTTTTTCTCTGGAATGTGGACAACATTTTCTGTGATAAATTGAGGTGAGTTTTTTAGCTTGTCTGGATAGCTCTTAATAGCCTTTAAGTATAAAGACTGGATTATTTCTGAGGTGCATATTCAAGTCCACCTCATTGTAGGTATGGTATGCTGCCTACAAAACATCCAGGAGATTTTATCCAGATTGCTCATGACTAGAGTCAGCACTTAACATGGCTTTTTTTTTTTTAACAACTTATGGATTTATTTTTTGTTAATTCTCTTTAACTTCATTTTAAATTGAGAGAAATAATGTCACTGAAGTAATTTTGAGGATCTGTGGCTGACTAAAGCCTGCAATTCACACTTGATTTCATCCGAATGTGTTTTTATCCTGCTCGTTTGGTTTTTTTAGGTTTCAGCTCTTGCCACTTCCCAGGAAAATATAAAAAAACAGTAGTTCTGCATTACTGTTCAAGAAATACCTATTACAATATCCATGTTACCATTAAACAGCACTTAGTTGCAATTCATGTGTTGCTCAGCAAACTGGAGGAGATGGAAAATTTAATTCCAGCAACCAGAAAAATGAATTTTTGACAATTTGGAATACCATTATGCTACAGGGTCTGTTGTACAGAATTGTCCTTGTAGGCTGCTTTGTCAGAGGCAAATAAGAGTGTGCTGTAAAGCCCAAAGTCTTCCATCCCTTCTGGATCTTCAATCCCTGTGCTAGGTTAAGCCAACTGAAAGTTAATTCCAACAGAGTATTCTTCAAACTTTTTAAAATTTGTATAATACATGATCCTCATCCCTAGGAGCACTTGATACAGATGGGATAGAGTAGTTATTTGGCAGCACAAGTGGCTGGGTTTACAGTTATTTTGCAAATATTGGCATCAGGGTTGATTTTTGCAGCTGCCTCACATCACTGGTGAGATCATAACCCCTAATTCACCAAACCTGCTGAACTGCTGTGGGTCCATGGGGCTTTTGAAGTGCTTCCTAGGCCCAAAAATTACACCAGCTGCTGAGACGCTTTTTTTCATGCTCATTTCATAGGGGGAAAAATGTCAGTGTCTTTCCTGTAATACTTGTTTTGTTATGGTGCTGGGAAAAAAAATACGCTTGTTTACTAGCTTTAATCAGACATCTGCAGAGCCTTGGATTTCTCCAGGGGGTATTATAATTGAACCTTGGGTTAAAATACATTTCAATTCCTTGAAATCCTTTATTCTCTGAAGGTCTATCTTGTGAATCATCCACCTATCTGCTCTGTTTGGTTTTGAAGTTCAAAACAGAGTTTTGAGTCAGAGTTTTCTTTGTTCCATATTTCTTTAAATATGCGGCTTACTTTTAAAAAATCAAAATAACAAAAAATCTGTAGCACTCAGTTTCTCTGCTTGCAACCACATACTTTTGAATTTGAGCTTTGAAATTTCTTGCTTTTCAAAGGTGGTTCAGAGGTTGTGCCGGGCTGCCAGTCTGCATGTTCCACTGTGTCATGGCTGGGCTTACTCAATTGAAGCTTTGTGCTAATCTTTTTGGCTGAGCAGCTTTGGACCAACCACTGTAATATCAAGCAGTAAGGATGTCTTCCAGGAGCTACAGATTTTTCTTCCTTAACGCATGCAGTCATTGTTTTCCAGTTTTTGTTTTGACAAGTGAAATTGAAGTGAAGGAAAAAAAGGCCAACAGAATGCGAACAGTTCCTCCAACATCAACCAAAGTAGGCATTATATGCAGAAGCCTAGGGAGCAGGAGAAATAAGAGCAATGTAGTTCCTTCTCTTTATTTCTTTATCTCCATCCTTTAGTCCCTTCCCAAGCTGCTCACACCCCATAACTACAAAATACTAAGCATGTTGGTGGAATATTTCAAACCTTCTACTTTAATTTCTTCTTCACTAAACACCCATTTTTTCCCTGTTTTAGAGTCCAAAAGGGAAACCCAAGTTGAGCTTCTGTGGACCTGTCTTGAACTTTAAACTCATCCTATGGACAGTAGTTCACAGAGTTTTAGGGAGAATGGTAGAATTCATTTGGGACTGTGGGATGCCATAAATATATTCCCTGAAATTTGAGTCCAGAAGTAATTGATCACTCATATGAAGAAATTTCTGTTTTCTTTAAATGTATAAGAACATTTATGTTTGCTGATACCTCATTGTACTGGCAGTGTAAAGTATGCTTTATTGCTGCTCCTCACCTGCTGAAAGCCTGACTCCATGAAGCCTCACTTGTCAAGCACATGCCTGAGATATGGAAAGAATGTGTGATCTGAAAATCCAGCATTGTGATTTGAGATTGCTTAGCTGGAAAAAAATATTCCATTGCATGTTTTTTCTTTCTTTCAGAGCACTACGAGAGAAGATGCCTCCTGTGGTGGGAGCTGTGACACAGTTTCACGCATGGTGGCATATTCTCACAGGCCTTGGTTCCTACCTTCATATCCTGCTCAGGTAGAAAATGTTTGGTAAACTGTATGTTCACAGAGATCTTATGAGTTTTCTCAGGTTCAGATGTACTTCAGAATTTGTACCATCCAGAGGAGCAGGAAAATTACTTATTAAACTACTGTGCAGTTTTCTTTCCTCTTTGCTGCTGATGTAAAAACTCTCTAAAACTAGTTTATATTTTTCAAAATGTAATCACTAGTCTTTAAATAATCATGGTTCTTTAAGAAAATTTAACTCAGAAATGGGAACCGTGTGGCAGTTAAACCAAAACTATTTGACAGTATATTAATTTCAGAATGTAAGCCATTAAACCCTGTCTGTTCTTGAGCAGCAGTCCTGAAGTACTTAAACATGTTTCAATTCAGGAGATTAATGCATCTTTTGATAGGCACTGTTGCTCCTGAAAACAAGCAGGCATCCTGCTGTAGTGCAAAAGGGTGATGGCTGAAGCAGTTGTAGTGGAGCTGTTCCCAAAAGGACAAGGTATTAGTTTCAGGAAGACACTTAAACAAGAATGTAAATCAGCAAGTTTGGAGCCAGCAGATTTTTGTCTCATTTTTGCTCTGTACCACCATCTAGTGGAACCAGGGGCAAGAATAGAATGTAAGCTGAAATATGTGAAGAATTTCTGCAGTTTGTTCGTCATCTAATGAAATAATGTTTTACCACCTAACTCATAACAAAAAGAATGTTTTATGTATATATCATATGTAATCAAGATAACTTGATTACATAGCAGTTTTTCTACATCTAACATAGTATTTACCTTTTTGTCAGATGTTAAAATACCTAATAAAAGGAAAATGCAAGGGAGAAGTACATTTCCATTAGATGATCTGATAACTTATAGTTACATTTATGTGCCTATATAGGCAAACATATTTACTTACATATACATAAATGTGTGTGTGTGTGTATATATATATATATACACATACATTATTAAATATGCCAATATGGAAAACAGTTGCTCCATTTTGGTTTACAGGTTGTCTGCTACCCTAAAGAGCTTGAGGTAATATTTTAAAGAAAATTCTTTGTAGGAATCAAGCATAGGCAAGGTTTTTCCAAAATGCCACAAAGTGGCACTACCACTTAAAAAAATGTTAGGTCATTCACTGGAAAAGATCTACCGAGAGGAGAAAATGTCTAAGAACAAAATTAAAATATAGAATCAAGCCATGCTACTTTTTCTCCCCTTTAATATCTGCTGTATTTTGTGCTACACAGATTTAATTTCGTCCCTCTAAAATGAGAGGCTCCAGTCCCTGTTGTTTTGTTGGGGCTTTTTTTACCTATCAAGGTTTCTTTCTTTCTCTCCATATAGGTGATAGGGTAAATTATTTTGCTGATTATTCTACTACAGGGAGATTTACTGGAAGTTAGCATCTCCTGTATTGATTAAATCTAGGCAGAATGGGTAGCTCTGCAATCACAGAAAAAAATATTTTCTAGTTGGAAAATAAAACTGGGATCAGGACATCCTTATTTTATATGCTGTCTTATACTTGAAATTTTAAGCATGCTTTTTTCCTTCTCAGTTTATATACAAGGACACTTTTCCTGAAACATAGGCCAAAGGTGAAGGTAAGCAAGCAGAATTTTGTGTTTAATAATGTGCATTTGAATATCTTGTGTTTTGAACTTTTGATGGGGCTCAATTATTCTTGCTGGGGTACTGTCTTTGGCTTCTGCCTACATTCCAAGAAATGCAACTGAAATTTTTGTAGAATCACTGAACTGTTTGGGTTGGAAGGGACATCGGTGATTATCTAGTTTCAGCCCCCCTGCCATGGGAAGGAACACCTTCGACTAGACCAAGTTATGCAGAGCTCCCAGGTTACTCCAACCTGGCCTCGAACATTTCCAGGGGTGGAACATCCCCAGTTTATCTGGACAACATGTGCTAGTGCTTCACCACCCACAAAGTAAAGAATTACTTCTTAATACCCAACTTACTCCCTTTCATTTTAGAGCAATTCCCCTTTCATCCTGTCATTAGATTGTTTAATAGTGTTTGGTTTCTATTCCAAGAAACATAATATTCCAAGGAATTTTTCCTCTATTCCTGTTTTTCTTTTTACAGTTTGTTTTTGGAATATGGCCGGTTCTTCTTGTAGAGCCACCCAAGAAGCTTTGACTGAGCCTGGACAGCCACACGTGACCACCTGGCCTGACTGAATAAAGCATTTCAACAGTTACTCTGGCTGAAGTGTCCAAATTATGGATCAATCCAAGTACCATTGCTATTAAAGGACTTCTCTGTGCTACGAGGCCAGTCGGCTGGAACAGAGCAAAGAGCTGGCACACTAGGGAAATAGCACTTAGTGCAGCTGTATTCTAAGTTGTTAAAACAAAGATTAAGACACAAAGGTTTTATGTATATATTGTATAGGTGATGATATTGAGGTAATAATTCGTGCTGGTCACAGAAAACTAACCATTTTTGAAGTGGATTGCATACATTTTTTTCATTCAGTTTTTGTTCTTTCTCTGGTCAAAACTAATGTTAGTAACTGAATGACAAAACCAGGCCATTGATGGCCAAGCTAAGTATTTGTGTGGCCTATTGTGAACTGAATGCATAACTGAAACTACTTTAACCTTGCACTTTTATACAATTAATGAAGTATGTAATGGTTTATTTAGGCTTTTATTCTACCTTGCTTTTCCACACCCTCCTTTGCAATTTATATTTTAAGCAAAATGGTTGGGATACCTGTGCCATTTAGTTCATTTTGTATCAAGCTTCTATTTTCTCTCTAGTCCAACTGAGATGTTCATCATGGAGAATGTTCCAAAGTGTGACCAGCAGAAAACACTGAAATGGTGAAGCCTTATAGGTGTTCCTGTTTGTGTATGGAAACTCAATTCCTAATTTGTTGGACCAGGGATGCATCACAAAACTGTAGAGTGACTGTAGAAACATAAGAAACACTCTTTTTAATTTTTTTTTTGTAATTGTCATTGACATACATTTTCTATCCCTTTCTTTAGCTTCCCATTTCCCATTCATACTACAGCTTCACAAACACCTTATATGTGTTCTAGTTCAGCTATGAATTCCTCTTTCCCTTATTTTACATGTCTTAAATATTGATCTGACTTTCGGGAACATCTTCCTATTCAGAAACTTTGAAGAGGATAAAGAACAAGACTGAGGTTGAGGATATCCACAAATACAAGTGGCAGTGCTTTGCTTGCTTTTAATCTATCACGTGCTTAGTCCTTAAGGAAACTGACCACCTTTTAAGACCAGACTTAGGGGATTAATGGGGAAGACAAACCCTGTTTTCTGCAATTTTAATCTACCCAGTTGTTGAAAGGTAATAAGTAAGTGTAAAAAAAAAGCATTAAACTAACACAGGTTTTCAAAATATACCTCATATGAAGGCTGTGGTTTTGATGCTCTTGATTTTGGGGCAACTAAGAGAGTCTCTGTGCCTGCTTGCTGCCATTCTATGCAATTTTTGTCTGCTTTTGATGCTCTGAGGGATTTACCCTTCTTGCCCTGAAGAAAAAAGGGAAATGCTCAGACTGATCCAAAATCCCATTCTGTATTGATATACAATATCCTCACAGTAGCAAAGCGTGGTAATGTAGCTGTAAAGCTGTCTCCCAGGTCTCACAGTCTTGACTACTGAACAATCAGTGCTGGCTAAAGTTGTCTTCTCCCTTTAATGTTTGCAGTTTCTCTGCATCTTTCATGTTCATCAGTACTCCTTTACTGATGTGACCCTCCAAATAAAAATATGGCTTCTCTTGTGTGACAGCTATGGACCCTTGAGATCAAATAACCCCAAACTCTGCACTGGAAAAAGATACTTAACCTTGAGCGAGTTCAATGAGGGAGGTTTAAGCATGGGCTGATAGCAGTGCATTTCAACCTGTACACCATTATAAAGACATCTGAAGGGTAATTTTAGAACAGCTTTGGTATCAGTAGGCTCCAGTTCCATAGACAAGGTCAGCATCTGTGTTGGGAAATTTGAGCGCTTTTCAGACTGAAAGAAGTTAGCAGAACTAGCACAGATGTAGGAAAAAGCTGTTATGGAATAGGTGTCTTTAATGGTCCAGAAGGCATATTTTTTTAAAAAGAGATTTGAGAACTGTTTAAAAAATGTAGCTTAAAAATAAGTGCCTGCCTGTTCACCTCCAGGCTTTCTCAAGCATTTTTCCACACATTGTATCCCATTTTCTTATTTATGTTGTATGCATGCATGTATGTTTACAGGTGTTCATAAGTTAGGGAAGAAGTCCTGTAAGAGAAGCAGTGCAGCAGAAAGATATCAACAGTCACTTGTGACATCTGCTAGGTATGATATTATTTTTATGGAAATGAAAAAACCTTTATTTCAGTGGCCTTAGTTTTGTTACTGAAAGATCTGGGGGCTCTGTTTATTTTAGTAATTGCAAGAATCAGAATGTCTTGAAAAGCCACTTTATTATTGATCAGGCATTTCTACAATGGTATATTTTAAATAAATTTGTTGATTCTTCTATGTATTTGCAACTAAGAAGTCTATGATGGGGGGGGGGATCAGATCTAGTTGAATTGTCAGGATGGTTTTTTTTAAGTTAAAAAAGCTCATATTTTAATTTTATACTGTTAGTTTTTAATTCATGTATTGCCTGTCATTGATTTTTTTTCTTTAAAAAAAATATGCAAATTGGCTTCTTCCTACATTCAAAATGACCAAAAATATGCACATCTCTACCACCCTGCCAGCAGCCTTTCTTTCAACAGGTTATATTAGACCCTGAAGAATGTAATTTACCTGTGTATCCTTCTTAGCATAAATAATCTAAAATCATGGGTGCTTTGGTTTGACTGCCTTACTGGTCTTCTGAGTGATATTGAAAATGACAAGCCAGTTTTAACTACATGTCACTGAAATTCAGACTGCCTTTTCTAGTGCCTGAAAAGACATACATTCTTACTCCTGTAGTGTGTTAAATGTCTGTTAATTCCTTTTTATTTATATCACTTGTATGACAATGTTGATTTTTATTTTTTTTCCAAAAGACCTTAGAGCAGTATATCCCAAACTTTTCTTGCACTACATCTTAGCAAGTCATGTGATCCTATCATTTGGGTAGGATTCAGACAGCAGCTACTTTAGAGAGAATTATGGAAGTAGTAGTTGTCACTTGATATGAATTCTACAGGATGTGTTGGACAGAGTGGATAGCAATGAATTCTTCTATTCCTTAACATCTACGAAGAACCAGGAAATCTGCCACCATATGACCATCAATTTGACACAGATGAGCAGCAAGTAGCTCTGCAGTCCATGAGCTGAAAAATTCTTTCTTGGAAATAAGTGGAAAACTTCAGAATTACTCTCATAGTACAGATCAAACCCATTCCTTATTCTGGGAATTTAGATTTTTTTAGATACAGCTCAAGACATGCATTCTCCAGAACTGAAGATATGAGGAGGAATCTCATCCATGTTTCAAAGGTATTGTTGTTGGCTAGCAGTATTAGTCATCTCCAGACTTCATCTTAATAGTTTTTCTGTTAGCACAGGGCTGATGTGCTGCCCATGAGTGTTTAAAAACTCCCCCCAGTCAGAATTGAAACATGCAGTGTTACCACTTGCCTGTCTACCTCTGTTATGTATTGTACTATGCCTGTGCCCCTAATTACATTTGCCTGAATGTGTGCACATCAGAGCAGCTTGACTTAGACTGTGCAGCCCCTGGGAGTGGCAACAGTGTTGTATTGATTCTGTTCACTCCCTGTAGAAATCCTCACTTGTTTCGTGTCTGTCATTTACAGCTTGTGCTCAGTCTGCCTCTCATCTTTGTATAAGTCTGGCTGCTTTAGAGAGAGATTTGAGTAGGAGGACTCCAATTCAGACAGGTGTAGCAAAAACTTTTGGAAGGGGTATTGTGGAAAATACTGTTCTATAATAAGTTTTAATTCTCTTTTAATCCTGTTCTGTGCTGTCTTGCTTGACTAAAGCTGAATTGTATGATTTGAAATGCAGTTGATTCTTTTGGCCATCCTGGATTTACTTTCAACATCTAATTTCAGCAGCTGAATGTCTGTTTCAGCAAACACTTCCACATGAATCTCAGCAACAGAAAATCCTTCCAATACCACCAGTGTCTCTCACTATCATCATGTCTAAGTTGCATTTAGGAATTTCGATAATACTGTTTTTAAAAACTTGTTTCTCTCTGTGAATATATTACACATTTTAATAGCAGGTGGTGAAACGATTCAGTACAGCACTGCTCCGTCAGAGGAGCTGTAACGGGCAGCACTGCTGTTTTCTTTAGTAGACATCAGAATATGGGAACAGACATCCATTTTGGGGGAATGTGTGCCCTGTAATTTAGATTAACACATTCAGGTAAAACTTTGTTTAATTTAAACCCCATCTGCACTTTATAAGTGAGCAGTGGGAGGCTTTAACTGCGAAGCGCAGTTTCACTGTGAGACTTTATCATGAAGAGGGATAAATGATGGAGTCTTTATTACACATGAGCAGAGAAAAGCCAGAAGGAGATTAAGAAATCTTACATGAAAGAGAATAACAAAAGATTAAGCACAGAATCCCGTAGTATTACATCAACCACCCTCCTGGTATCTGCACTTTAGATACTTGAATGTTTTGCTATTTATACATTTAGCTTTCCATGTTGACTCTGCTCTCTCCACCACAGAAGTAATGTTGTTTCTATTACATTTAGTTTATTTTAGATGACTTAGGGGCTCTTTTATGAGGATGGAGCATGACATGGATTGTTTTGTACAGGAATGAATGCATTTCTGACTTATCTGGAATGTCCTCTGCCAGCTTTGTTTGAGAATCTGTAACCTAAAGACAGAGAATATTCCATGTAACTATTAAAATGGTTTGGGGTTTCTTTGTTCAGTTTTTCACGCACAACTGCCAAGTGCCTGATGTTATTGTTGCAAGGCTTTTCTGAGAGCTCGGGCTGTGTTTTCTTCAGAGGTCTGTAAGACGAAGTCTGTGGTAGGTGGGGGTGAATTTTTGTTAAAAATTCTTCTCCTGCACACAGTGCTAATTTTAGTGGCTTTCCAGTTAGTTATCCAATACGTGTCTGCCTATGATTCAAGTTTGACCCTGACTACCCACCTTCCTGATGCTGTTGCATCTTCCCAGGTTTTGAAGGCTGGGTGAGGGATTTAATCATACAGGAGATGTTTATTTTGGGTTGTGTAGTTTAGTGTGAGGGCAGCAGTCAAGCAAGCACTTTATGTGGAGCCCCCTTATTGGAGCTCCCAGCCAGCTGCTCTAAACAGGGCTGGGGACAGGGGGATTCGTATGTGTAGTTTGAGAGGCAGATTTGATGCCTGACCCTCTTACTTTACTGCAGAACTCTCCAATTGTAGGTTTGACTACATACATAATTGTAGATTTAAGAAGAACCAAGATCAGAGTTCATGTGAGACCCTAAACCAGTGCCTGCATTTTTTTTAAAATATGTATCACACAAATTGAATCTGCCTGATGTTTAAGAGCAGATTAAGATTTTTTTAAATTGCAAAGATAAAGGGTCTTTTCCTTATTTGTCCACAGGAATAGCTATAAGCACAATCTTAGATTCCTCCTTTTGTCTCCAAAGCCCTGGAACATATTTATGTTTCTCCAAAGACAGTCCTGAATAAAATAGCTCATAACAAGTTATGTACCAAAATGTTTTCTACGTTAAAGCTGTGGAAGAACTTTGTGTATATTGTTGCTCCCTGGATTTTGGAAGAGAAGGTTTCAAGCAGCATAAGCAGTAGCTACTCCTTAGAACAGAAGCTAGTTTTGATTTTCCAATCTGATGTTGACTGTTTCATGTTGATTGTTGATCTCAGCTTAATGTACAGATGATGTTACAGTGTGATCAAACACTATCTGTCCACCTGGAATGGGCATGAAATCTCCTGTTCATTACCTGACCAAACTTTCTAACATTGACACTAGGAGTTCTAACATGTGGGCTTCTCTTCCTGAAATTCAGTACATTGTTGCAGGTAGATAACAGCACTGTGACAGCTGAGTAGCAGTTGATTTGTAGAACACAGCCACATTGAGAAATGCTTGTTGACAATTTTGATCCGCTGAACTGACTCGTCCTACTAAACCCACTGATAACTAACATTAGGCTTATATGTATCAGTATATCTTGTTTTCCAAAGCACAGTAGCTTTGAAATATTTAATATGTTTCATTTGTTATTCATGCTGCAGTCAAGCACTAATTTGTGTCTTTATATTACAAACTATTAAAGAATTTTGGTTTAAATACAACTTTTTCCAGGTGGTTCTTGACTTATGTGTTGCACAAGGCTGGCTGGTTCATCTGGATGTCGTTCAGTAGGCGGGTGATTTTATGTCTTGTCCAGGACTGTGCAAGTGGAACAGCAGGATTTTTATGTCCTGCATGGATGGGGAAGCTGCTTGCCTGCAACCAAGAGCCTCCATGGCAGTAGGGTTCCCCAGTCTTTCTGCCTTGTGCAGGGACCCTTTGGCTGTAAATACTACAGGACTATATTCCCTTCAAAGGCCTTCCCCAGCACACCAGTTAGAAGGGACTGTAGGTGGGTGATGTGGGTGGGAGAGGAAAAGGCAGGAGTCAGAGGTGAATGTGCAGGCATTCCCAGAGCATGCGATTTCACACCCTTTGCTTTAGCCTTTTCCTGTTCCTTTCAGTGAGAGAGTAGGATAATCACTGCAGGGCAGAAGGAAATTTTGGACAACCAGGCACTAATCCAGCAAGTCTCATTGCATCCCAGCAGCCAGAGTCTGGTGATGACCATAAGGTGTTTTCCCTACTTCTGGCTGCTCTGCCAGGTGCTGGGAGACCCATCTTCTCCTGTTTATCTCTTTTGAAGCTGTGTCTCTGAAGGGACAACCTGGAGTTAGCTATTTGGGAGCCAAGCCACAGGACAGCAAACCTCAGAGCCGCTGGTGTAAATGGCTGGGGCAAGCTGTGCCACCTCCCCTCGGTGGTGCTGCATACAGAGGCGTATCCAGGTTCCTCAGACAAGTGTTGCCAGAACTCTGGGGTTGGGTTTAATCCAGCTTTTCATATGGAGCTTGTGGCTCAATATGGTCTGGAACTGAGTAATACTTTAAAATTCTTTTGGTGATGAAAACAGTGGGATTTTGTCAAAGCCTGCCTCCCAAACAGAAAATTTAATCTTGAGCTTGACAATTCCCTTTTAAGCCTGCCAATTTACTTGCAGCTTTATTAATTTCTCTCTTTCCCCCCACTACAAAACCCCCCTTGGTTTTGTTTTGTTGGTTTGGGTTTGCTTTGGTTTGGGTTTGAGAATTTATTTTTGTTTCGTTTAGGGTTTTTTTGTTGTTGTTTAGTTTCTTGTTGTGTTATTGCTTTGGGGGGTTTTTGTTGGTTTTTGGTTTTTTGTTTGGTTTGCTTTTTTTTTTTTTTTAATTTTTAATTCAGCGCATTCAAAGGCTAAAAGTGAAGGTCTATATTTGTACCACTTAAATCCCAGTGGCTCTAATAATAGCTTTAGCTGTTCATGGTGCTGTATGGAGAGAGTTGCTACCAGTTAGCAGAGGAGCTGACTATCCAGCTCGGATATTTGTTGATGAGTTCACAGAGATGGATAAGACAGTGAAGTCACTGATGAAGCTGTGCTGGGTCTGTCTCTTCTGTGGGTCACTTTTGAGAGCTCCTCTGACGGGTCCCTATGGGGACATGGACCACAGTTGTGCTTGCATGGGAGAGGATCAGCAGAAGTAAGACAAGGACAAATGTCAGGATTCAAACTCAGTCACCCAAGAGGAGATAATGTGATGAGGTCAAGAAGAGGTCCCTTGCACCCTCAGCAGGAACAGAGCTGGCATGACATCCTCATTCATCCTCATTCACATTTTATATGTGAGGGACACATAAAACTCTGTTTTGCCAAGACAAAACTAATGTTGTGTGAAGCACTGTGTGCGATGGATAAAGCATTGCAACCTACAGGCAGAAACCTTGTGGATTTACTTTAGACCTTTTTTGCAATCATTATAGTTAATTTAGTATCCTAGGTCCTAAACTCCTTTCCAAGGTGAGTTATCCCCCAAGCTGGATATCTCACCCAAGGCTCTCAGTGCATGACACTTTCCAGCTGCTACAGCAATACAAATAGCCACTAAAAACATCCAACCTCATTAATCACCTTTGCTCAGACTGACTTTATAATTAGCATGCAAGAGGAATACACCAACTTAATAAAATTAGTAATCAGTAGCCCTGAGACACATGTAGAGCCAACACATGGACCAGCTGGAGTTTGGGGTGTGCAGGTCCTGTGGGCCTGGTGGCCACAGCACAGCCCCCAGCAACACCTTGGGACATTGAGGGTGCTGACTCTGATCTCTCATCTTGGAGATCAGGTAGCTGAATGCTAATCAACAACATGATTCCACAGAAATAGAATTAGGCAAGTTACTCTGCTGATGTAAACAGATGTCAAACCCCTAATATTTATAGGCTGGCCAAGTATCAGAGCTGCAGTGATTTATGTGGATGTCTAACCTTAGCACTGCTTTTTCCTCATAGCTGGTGTGTTGACTCTGTGCCGAATAGCAGAATGGAGTACATTTGTTAAAATATTGCAGCATTGTAGAAGCCTGGGGACAAATCCAACTTCTCAGGTAGGAGAAGTGATTAACAAAACACCCAGATCCCCTCTGCAGCTGGGCAAACCTGTCCAGGCACTTGTGAGTCATTGCTTCACAGGGTTTTGTTCATTTAGAGTCCTCTGAGGGTTGATTTGTTTTGGGGTTTTTTTATTCTATTTGTGTGGGATTTTTTCATTAATCATCTCAGTTTTAACATTCTACCTCAGCTGAAATGAGAGCATGATTAAGTACTAGTTAAAAAATTAAAAACAACAATGAATCTGCAAGCCACAGCATGAAAACAGAGCTGCTACAGAAGGGATATTTTTATACAGGTTATCTGAAAATCAAACAAACTCCAGCTGTTTTCTTGCTGCTGACATTAATTAAAGCAGGAGGGCTGATTAACACTGCGAACTCGTTTCTGCCACATCTCCCTGGATTTGACGGTTCACTGTCAATTTGTTTTGCAACCTAGGCACTCATGCACATCTCTCCAGGGTGGTTGTGGATCTTCAGTAACGCCCAGGACATCTGATACTAAGTGGCTTTGTCCATATGCTCACACCATGTGGTGTTCATGTTCAGGATGGAGTAAAAAGGCTTTTTCCCATGCCATGAGCTGTTATATGCCAGCAGATCCCTTCCTCTCCAGTAAGCCTCACACAAGGGGCGCATCAGCAGCCCTTTGTGAGGTTTGTACAACCATGACAACAACAACTCCAGGTCAAACTCATGATGATTAGACTTCAGGGAACATCAGTGTTTAAACATATTAAGGGCAGAACTCCAAAATAAAAAACTTGGCCATTCTTGCCTTAATTAGATTCAGCATTGCTAAACACAGTGCTGGAGGCAATCACCCCCAGCAAGGGTGGTGATTTATATCTGGAGTGGAAACATACTCATGAGAGAAGGCTGGAGATAAAGAACATCTCTGCAACCTCCAGTTTCAAATGAAACCCTGGTGGTTTTCTGCCTGAATCCCTGCCCAGCTTGGCTGTCTCTAAAGCACCATAGTTTAATTGTATATTAACAATTAAACTATCAACAATATAAAAAAAACTATTAACAAACTAACTTAGCAAAACTATCAACAATATTATTAAACTATTAACAACACACTATCTGATAATATCAGAGCTGGCAGCTTGAAGCTTCAAGTTCCTGAAGCTTGAACTTGGAAGTCAGCAAAATAGAGAGGGCAGAAGGAGTCTCATTTTATTCATTAAGGTGTGACAGTAGTTTTAATCTCATACAGGGATCCTGGAAAGGAACATATATCTCTATGAACTGTGAAGGTATGGTTCATGTCAATATGAATACTACTGCTCTTGCATTAAAGGATTTTTTTTTTTCCTTTGGCTTGGCTAGTAAGAAGTGACTGATGTGATTCCTGCAATCACTTGCACTCACCCAGATCTGAGGCTATGGGACCTCTCCTGACAGAGACCTCAGGCTGACAACATTAATCTGTGGGTATGACTGGAGCAATGCCTCTTCAATCAAGGTGCCCAGAGGACAGGACAAGCCCCATGTCCCTGGCTGAAGTGTCTCACTTGGTTAACTCACCCCCAGATCAAAACTTGCACACAGCCATGCTGTGGCAGTGGGAGCTGTACCAAAAGCACAGGAATGTTTGTGCCTGGGACTTATCCTGTTTCCCCTTGAGGGATAAGATGAGCCAGTGAGGGCTGGCACGATGCTCCATCCTACAGCTGCCATGTCTTTACACAGTTCAGCCTCTTTGAAGTCTCTGGTGCCAGGGATCCTGCAGCCTCCCCTGTCTGCCCACTCTGAAGATAGATTTGGAAAATATTCCCCAATAACTCAATTAGGTACAAGCCTTGTTCCTTCTTTGGGCTTTTTACCTAGTAAGAAGCTAAATGTGAAGGGGAATTTCGTCTTCCTTTTTTTCTCTAAATAATTCATGTAACTAAACTGGATTTTTTTTCTTTGAGTCTTCTGAGTTGAACTAGAAACTTTTGAAACACTTTTTCCTCTCTCTTTTTGCTTTAATGCCTTCTTTTGGGCAAAAACATCTAACAATTAAAAGACATTTCATTGGCTTTGTGTATCATCAGCTATTAAAACAACCTATGCAAAGATGAAGTAATCTGGATGCTTTGAGATGGATTTATATCATTGAGCAGTAAGATTCCCCAGCCTGATACACGGTGATTGGTCTTTCTGTGCTATATGACTATTGCTGGGTCTGTTTTTTCTCTCTTTTTCCCTTCTAAATTACAGAGATGTGCATGTGAGACAGTGCCATCCCCCCAGGAAAATCTTTGAGCTAGATCAGGGGCTCTCAAAGGATGCAACACCCAGGTCAGGCATCCCAAACCCCTCCCACAGGCCCCATGCAGCAGAAATTATCTCCTTCCACAGCCCAGACTACCCGAGGTCCACTATAAACACTGTGGCATGTCCTGGGCATTTAGGTTGCCCAGGTGAAACGAGGCTCTACTGAGAATTAGAGGTAAAGCTAATCATTTTGTCTTTGCTTTTCCTCACCAAATTAATTAACTAATTAACACAACTGGAAAGTAAAATTACCTGAGTTACCTGAAAAATTACCTGAAAAATAAGGAGGACTTCAAATTGTAAGGACTGCTGGCTGCTGTCTCAAATTGCTAGCCTGTATATTAATTATTTTCCTGCTGATTCAGAGGGAAGATAGCCAGGCTGTGAATCATCCTTACCTCTTCTTCCAACACCTAGCATTTCCCTAGATCTCCAAATCCCAGTCAGGTCTGGCAGTGCTTTGTTAATGAGATCGGTAATTGCAGCAGAAGCTGCACAGTTGCAGAGTCAGGAGAGAATTGGAAGGAAATTCCACATTGCAAGGAAAATGGTAACTGTGAGCTGGATATAATTTTCTCTACAAGACAGATTGATATTTATTTTTTGCCAGAGCAGAGGGTTCCTGATTTCTTTGCCATTGGATCCAACAGACCATTAAACTGGCTCCATTAAAAAAACAAACAAACATTAAAAACATTTAAAAAACCAACAAAAACACACCAAGAATCTGAAACACAAAAAAAGCCAATTCCCAGTTCCTGACCACTGTCCAGCAGCCAAGGCATGCCTCCTTGTGTGAGTTAAAGTAAATATGACACAGATTTAATGATGCAACCGCTTCATGTCAGCACCACAGCTCTCCTCAGAAATGGTATTGTTATTTGTTTACTTGATTAATGCAGTTGTGTTTAGCAAAAAAAACGAGAGAAAGCTATTTGGAGGGCCAAGTAAATATGGTTTAGCTGAACCATAGCTAAATCAGCAGGGTTTCCTGAAGTTTAGGCAGGCCTTGGAATATCGTAGTTTTGGGAGTTGTGGATTTCTGGGAACCCTCTGAAAACTTAGGGGGGCCTTGTCACCATGTCTGCAATGCCTGAGGCTGCACTGGTGATACAGAGCATCTAAAATTAGAATCATGGAATGGTTCAGGTGTAAAGGACCTTCCAGATCATCTAGTTCCAACCCTACTGCCATGGGCAGGGACACCTCCCACTAAAGCAGGTAGCTCAGAGCCCCAACCAACCTGGCCTTGAACGCTTCCAGGAATGGGGCAGCTACAGCTTCTCTGGGAAAATATTTTTGTCATATTTTCCTAAAGACTGAAACATTCCCATTCTCTAAAAAACTTTGCAAAAGAGAGAAATTGAAGCATATAAAATGCCATTGATTTAATTAGCATCCAGATTACTGGTGTGTGAGGGGACTGTCTGCTGGTAAGCACCAGTCTCATCAGCTGTGCTGAATAATTGCTGCTTTTTCCAGTGCATTTTTAAAAAGCATATCCGGAGCTTTTAAAATTATGCTTGACTTCATTTCTCAGGCTGGCAGCAATTAAAAACTACTGGTGTCAAAGATCTCTGCAAAAGATACTTTTGAGAACATCTCCTTCACCTACCTTTGGTTTTTTTTGGGTTTTTGTTTTGTTTTTTGTTTTTTTTTGCTACAGTACAGTATTTTTCCCCTAAAACAAAGAAGAGGGAAGGAAGCAGCAGAAGTTAATCACCAGACACCGCAAGAAATGAGGATGATTTCTGAGCAAACATTCAGTACCCAAGTCAAGGCTCTTGTGAACTCCCAAGCACAGCATCTCAGTTACAGTTCAGGGCTTAGATGAGGATGTTAAGACGTGCCTTGTTCCTGGGGTTTTCACAAAAAAATACATCACTGCTTTTTTTCCCCCACAACCTACCTTTCCAGCCTGTCTGTATTGCAGCAAATAAATCTTGACTGCACTGATGGTTTTATGCTTGCCTTGTGTTTGAAGCTAAGCCCAGATGAAGCTGAGGTGTGGAGGTGAGATCTCCAATTAATACCCAAACAATTTCCCCTGAGCTCTGTAATCAGAGATATCTGGGAGCACATTTTGGAGTTTGTTTCCTCACCAACTGCAGGAGTCAGCACGAATGCTAGAGTTGGCTGCACACTGATGTTAGGTCAAGGTTAGGCTAATAAATAATGCAGAGAGGGAAGTACCTTACAAGCCTCCAGGACATGTCCTAGAGATGTTCCTTGCTGAAGAAGAAAAGGTTGTAGAATGAAAATATCTGCCTTGGAAGTGGTAGGGAAATTCAGAGGTGTCAAGTTCCCATGGGGTGATAGTGATGGAAACATGAGGGCATGGCTCCTGGTGCAAGGGAAAAAAAGGACTGTTGGGACATGTGGCTACCAGCAATGTATCCTCAGCCCCTCCAAAACATCGATTTCCTTGAAGTGCAATGGATGTGAGCGGCTAATCCATGGGTCCTGGAGTATGTTAGAGGTAGCTCAGTAAGAAATATATTGCATAAAATTAATAAATTCTTGGGGAAATTGGTAGCCAGATCCACTGGCTACTCATCTCACTGTCTTGCCTTGCAGGGAATAATCTGAGTCATATTTGTCTTCTTCTGGGAGTTTTGCTCTACATTAGTGGTAGCAAGGACTTGGGTCAAGGTGTTCCCATAAGGTCCAACATTTGCCTGCTCCTCCTCCC
Source organism: Regulus satrapa (assembly GCA_013396955.1). Taxonomy (NCBI): domain Eukaryota; kingdom Metazoa; phylum Chordata; class Aves; order Passeriformes; family Regulidae; genus Regulus; species Regulus satrapa. The sequence continues at coordinate 461,801 of VWZN01008390.1, read as the reverse complement.
CCAGGTATGGCTACTCAAAAAGCCAAGGAGAGCAGCCCAAATGTAACATCTGAGGATCACTGCCTGGAAGGACAAAGTCTTCTGCCACAGGAACCAGGCAGTGCTTTGATGTATCTACACCTTATAAATGGGCAGTATTGCTAGGCAACTGGGAGACAAGGGTAAACTCAAAGCACAGCAGGGTTTTCCAGACTTTCCTTAGGAAAAGCAAATTCTGCCATTCTGTGAGTTCTTCATGAACAAGCCACTGCTTTTGCACAGAGAATGTGTCTGGTAGGAAAGGGAAGATTTTATCAAGCACAACTAGGTCTCTGTTATACCAGTGTAAAACCAAAGTAATTCAAGTGATCCCAGGGATGATTTAGGCTTGTCAAGCCAAGATCTTACTTGGTCTTATATCACAACAATCTACTTATCTGCAAGAAGAGTTTTGAGTTTCATAGAAGAGCCTTGATATGCGGCTCTGCCTTGCCCAGCTCAGGAGCTGCTGGAATCAGGAGTTTCCATGTCTCTCTGCTGGGAGGTGAAGGGAGAGATGGTGGCAGAAGGGGGAAAAATTCCTTTTTTTTTGTCATGAAGAATAGGATCAGCGGGCAAATTACCTGAAAAATGCTTGTAATGCTTGTCAGGACAGTTTGGAGTCAGCATGTGTTAGGGTGGCTTCTGACCTTTCATAAACAAAGAGCAGTTGAGAGGACAGTGGTGCCATTTGCTCCTTTTATTCCTCTCCACTCTAGGGAATGTAAGATTTCTGGCAACCTGGTTGTTTTCCAAACAGTCTTGCTTCTCACGGTGGAAAATCCTGTGTAGAAATCAAGGTCATTGACTGAACTTCTATAAAACTGCTCTCAGGCAGAGGTGCACTCCTGCCAAAGCAGCTGAGCCCTGGCCCCCTCCAGGAGGGTGGTCATGGCTCAATGATGACCAAAGTCCTGGAGGATTTTTGGCCAGAAATTGTAAAATGGTTTTTGTTGGCAAGGAACTAAATGGTCATTTAGTTCCAAACCCCTTGCCATGGACAGAACACTTTCCACTAGACCAGGTTGCTCCAGACCCTCATCCAGCCTGACCTTGAACACTTCCAGGGATGGGGCAGTCACAGCATCTCTGGGCAACCTGTGCCAGTGCCTCAACATCCTCACAGGAATTAATTTCTTGCTAATATCTACTCTAAACCCTCCCTGTCAGTTTGAAGCCATTCCCTCTATGATTTCATGCCCTGGTCAAAAGTCCCTCTCCAGCTGTCCTGTAGCCCCTTTAGGCATTGGAATGTGATTAAAGTCTCCCTGGAGCCTTCTCCAGGCTGAACAACCTCAACTCTCTCATCTCTGTAACAGAGGTCATACCCATCCCTGGGTGTGTTCAAGGTCAGGTTAGATGGGGCTTTGAGGAACCAGGTCTAGCAAAAGACGTTCCTGCCTATGGCAGGGGGGCTGTTATTAGGTCCCTTCCAAACCATTCACATAGGAGACTGGAGCAATGCAGAGCAGGAAAGGTGTTAGAGTAAGACCAGCTCTCTTCTGATTTTGCGGTGCTGAGTAAAAGGCTGCTCACATGGCCATGGGACTGGGGACCTCAGCCCCATTTCCCATGCTTGTGTCACCTGATGTCACCCCTAAGAAGGATTCAAGGAGGATTTAGGATAGAGGAGAAGACTAAATGCTTAAGCAGCCAGATGCTGCCAGAGCTTGTTTTGTGATACCCAAGTTGCCTTCTATAGACACAATCCCAGGTAACCTTTCCTCTGCTGATTTACCATGATAGATTTTCAAGGAAGGTCCAGTCTCAGCATCTCTCAGGGCCACAGCCCTGATCTCAGGTGCAACATCAACCTCTCCTTGAGTGCAAACCCTGATGCCATGATTTCATTCCCCTAATCAAGAAGCTTCTTGCTGTTTGCCTTCAATGTTGGTTTACTAGCAGACAGCCCATTAGAAAGCTGCTTGATTTTTTGACTTTGATTTTTTGGCAGAATTGAGAGCTGATAAAGATAATTAATTAATGGTATGGATTTCCCAGCAGGGTTCTCAATTAGTGTGAGCTGTTTGCCAACCGGCCACGGTGCAGATGACAGTGTGTGTGTACCCTGAAGTGCGGCCAATGTCTTCAGTGAGGCAGAGGGTAGGTTTCATCAGGCCTTATGGTTTCCACCTTGCATTGTATTCAGAAACTGGGAAAAAATAAGTCTTTTCAGGATGAACAGTTACAATATGGATCTTTGGGTAGAGGTGTCATTGCTGCCATTCAATACTTGGCTGTCCTGTTCATGCTGTTCTCCTGGGGATGGTTGTGCAGCAAGCTAAAAAGTCATGGATCTTCTGGCTGTCACTGACTCCAGGTCACTCCTACCCTGTTTATGAACTGAATGTCGTCCTTAAACTGGTCATAGACTTAAGCTGGGAAAGTGCTCTAATGTCATTGAGCCCAGCCATTAACCAGCATTGCAAGTCCACCACTAAATCATGTCCCAGCAGTGCATGGTAGAGGAGAATGGAAAGGGAGGAAAGGCCTGACCCTGGGCAGTCTTAAATTAGGAGGAAAAGGGTATTACAAGATCTCATAGTAGCAAGATGATGCTGATGAAGTTCAAATGGGAAACTAAATACAAATATTAGCAGAATGGATATGCAGCTTCTGAACTGTCTGCCAAGAGAGGTGGGAGAATCTTGGGCAAGCACCTGTCTGCATGAGTGACCAATGTTATCCCTAAATATCTCAGGTGCCCTCTGAGACCCCCCTCTGCTAAGCACCTCTCCAGCCTCTGGCAAAAGTTTTTTTTAGGAGCATTTCTGAGTTTAGCCCTGAGACAGGCTTTGAAAGGGGAAAGTTCCCCACCCATGCTTTGTGGGGCTCCACAGGGGCTTGCTGAACATCACAACATTGCCTTTCAATAGCAGCAATTTCTCCATCATGGTCAAGGGCAGCAATTTGGCTTCTTATCCAAGAGTTGCTTCTTCCAAAAACATGAAGAGTTGCTGCAGTTTTGCAGTTTGCCTTTTTGTTACAACTGCTGGTCTTTTGGTCACCATGACCCCCATAAATAAAAGAGCTAATTAATGCCCAGTTCCTCCCACCAGTAATTGACTTTGACCTTGAGTGACCTTGCTTAATTCAAGTGTCTCAACCAGCTATTTTTGACAGCGAATAATTTAACATCCTTGTGACCCCAGTCTTGCATCTCTCCTGCCAACTGGCTCTGCAGTTTAAATGAACAGCAATAAATAAATACATATCTGCAGAGGGACCTAAATTACTCCCATTACTGGAGCATCTGAAGGCCTGCTTAAATAAATCAAGTGAGTAGGAGATTATGCTGCAATCATGTGAAGAGGGAAAGGAGAGAATAAATTACTGGTATTCCAGAGGCTGCAACTCAGGGGCAAACAACTTTGCAAAATTCAGAAAAATGGGGTTTAATTCAAATGCTGATGGACAACCAAAGGCTCATTTTGCAATGTCTTCAAAAACCAGCGGCAGATTGCAACCTGATGGGCTCACCAGTGCTTAGAATTCCCCCCAGGCAGCTCCTGCCTTGGGGATGGGGCTGTTGGAGGTTGCTCCCTGTATCTTCATGGCATGAAAGTGAGGATACAGGCACCAGCCTGCAGTCATCATCTCACTTTTCTCACCCAAACATGCCCTCAGGAGAGCAAAACTGGCCTTGTAAGAGCAGGGATTGCAGGATTGAGCAGTTCTTCAACTTCCACTGCTTTGGGCAGGCAGACATTCACTTTGAACCGTCCCGGGATTAAATCTCACCATAGGGGTCCCCTGAATGACAAAGAACAACAAATAAATATTCCTGGGAGGAAGGGAAACCTCCCTATGTCATCTTCTTTGAAATCCCAGAGTGAATAATGATATTCCATTTGTTGGAGGAATCACCAGCTGCAGCTTTCCTCACCCACTTTGCCTTTTACCTTATTCCTACTTACTTTTGGGGTCTGGGGTTTTTTTGGTTTTTTTGTTTTTTATTTCTTCCTTTCCCCTGCACAGCCTTTATGTCAGCCCTGTCACTGTCATGACATTTGCGTGACACTGAGGAGACATGAAGTGTCATTATGAATCCTATTTAACATAGCTTTCCTTCTCTTGCTGAGGCTGAAATCGAAAATGCCACTAAGTTGTTCAGGAAGATCTGGGCCTGCCACGAGTGCAGACTGGGGCATCATATCCTTGCGGGGCAAGAGGAATGTCTGGGGACCCACTTGCTGCTTAATTGCAGTGGAAGAGCTTTTCCCTAGTGTTTTTCCATTTTTCCCCGGTGTTTTCCAGCTTGCTAACAAAATAAAAGCCAGGCTCCTGCTGTTGATTTGTCTCAAGGGTGAGTCCTTTTTCATTTTTTCTCTTTTTAATCCTTTCATCCAGCTCTGCACAGCATCACTTACCACCCCTGTGGTTGACAAACTCCACCCGNGTGGATTAATTTTCCTGATACCCAGCACTGAGACCCTCCCCCTCAGCAGCTTTGGGGTCAAATTGGTGAAACAGCTCCATACGAGGTAACTAATAACTAATAATAACTTTTTATTAAAGCGAGACCACAGTGGCTAACTGGGCAAGAGGTACCTCAGCTGGTGAGAGGAAGGATAGAACGGACATATTAATTAATTTACACTGATGGAGTGTCTCTCAGTTAAAACACATCACAAATCAAAAGAGCCTCTATGCCCTCCTTGCCTTCCCAGGGGGCAGCAGCAGCACTGTCCATCCCTGCCCTAGTCTGCCTGAGAGCTGGGTTTAAGGCTATTAAGGGGATTCTGGGGTTGGAGACCTGTTTAGGGTCTACTCTTCCCCCTTAAAAATCTCCAGAGACTGAGGTCTTGTCTTTTATTTTGCTCTTTTGGTGTTGGAGTTTCCCACCATGGAGGGGTGATGGTTCAGCGCTGCGCATGGGGACAGGCTTGAGACCTAAATATAGCAAGGGTTAGGGTTATTTTCTTAGGGAATTTTGATGACAGGAGAGAACAGAGGAGTATAAAACACCTGGTTTTGAGCAGCCCTGAGATCTGTGGGGAAGAGGGGGAAGCAAGCAAAGAGAAGGCAAATATTAGAAAACAGCTTTTGCTGCCAAACAAAGCCTTCGTAGAACTATGGATTTTTGGCTTTCCTATTCATTCAACTAATGCATTAATTAAAATGATTGTAGCACATACATTGCATTAATTGAATAAGTAATTAAATTACAAAGCTAACAGAAAAGTACCTTGCTACAAAAAGTTCAGGAGGATTTCAGATAAGGAGAAACTGGAAGAAATGGCTGGTCCTAGAGGACGTGAATCACTCATGCGATTCATGGTGACAACACACAGTTGCAGGTGACACCTCGATGAGGACAGAAGCCTGTGCCAGGCCAATGCTGCTCTGGGCACGCCTCCTTTCTAATTTTATCACCAAAATTTCACTGCATTACCACTAATGTGGCAAGCAGATGTCCTTAAGCAGTCACACCATTGCTAGCAGGCAGCAGCTAACCCTTAGCCCTGTTTTTTTGTTGTTTAGGAGACACTAACCACCCTGATTTTAAATGTGAGAAGTTTATTGTTGACATTTCCAAATATGCTGGGAAAGCTTTCCACCAGTCTGGACACCTTGGCCCCATCACCAGCCCCATGATGTCTCTTGCACATTGCCCTCTATCAGTGTGCAGGTTGGCCAAGTGCATGTCCAGCCTTTGATGCTCCCCTTCCCAGTGCCTCAGCTTCCCTCTTAGATAAAGATAAAAGGAGATTAACTTTGGTCTTGGGCTGGAAAACATATCCTCAACTTTTGTGATCATGCTACTCCTTATGGGGGATATGCCCTTTGCACCCAAATCCTGCAACCTTTGACGACTCTTCCCTGCACCCTCCATGGGTTATGTCTCAATGCCTCCCAGCTCCCTGGCGTCTAGGTGGCCCAGCTGGTGGTGGTGCATGGTGCTCCAGTTTGTCCACTGCCAGGACAAGGTCACAGGCAGTGTCAATAGGATCTTGTCCTATTATCTGGGGTCGGGGCAATGCTGGGCCAAGTGTCAGAGCCTGCAAGGTCCCAGTGGCTAGTGCCAGTGTCCAGGTATGCAGGTGCTGGTCCCAATTCTAGCTCCCAGCTGTGCTGCCAGTGTCAGAGTAGCTCCAGTTCCCCATTCCTGCTCCCTACCCAGAATGGTGCTAACTCCTGTTCCCACTGGGCCCATTTTCTGGATGACCCCACTTCTTGGTGCCTGGGCAATGTTGGACCTCGATCCCGGTTCCCAGTAGGGTTCACAGCTCAGCAGACTGGTCCCCAGTGCCAGCCGGCCCCGTTCCCAGTTCCCACAACCGGGTAGTGCCAGTAGCCACCCCCCAGCAGCGACCACAGCTCCCAGCAGCGGCGAGTGCCGGTTTCCGATGCCAGTCTCCATTCCCAGCGAGAGTTCCTGGCGCCGGTTCGCGGCGCAGCTCCCGATCCNCGGCTCCGCGCCCCGCCAGGGGGTCCCGCCGCGCCCTCGGGGGATGCTCGGGGGGGCACCTGTGGCTTTGGGAACAGGATAGCAGCTGCATTCCGGGGTGAGAGGCAGTGTGTGCTTGTGTGTGAGCGTGTATGCGCGTAAAGCGGTTTGGGAGGAAAAAAAAAAGCCCGAAGCGGGCACCCTCCTCCTCCCCTGCGCGGAGCTCGCTGCTGCCTTTGCCTTCAGCAGGCGCTGGCGTGAGCGCTGGTGTTTGGGGATGCTGGAAGTCGGGGTAGTCGGCGTGGTGCATAGGAAAGCTGCATCCAGGATGGTTAAAGCCCCTCAGCTGCCCCCCAGTTCAGCTTGTGGAGCCAGGCTGCTCAGAAACTTTGAGCACCGAGGCCTCGGCGCTGGCTGGAGAGCAGGATTTCTGCGCCGAGAAAAAATCCTGAGGTTTCAGTATTGTTCTTTGTTTCATTTTTGGGAGACAAATACAGGGGCTTTTAGACAGTCTCCTGGAAAGTTAAGGCAAGGGAGAGCTCCTGTTCTCAAGTAAGGCTAACTCGGTGCTGGGGTGCAGGAGACTGATGGCTTTGGGGGTTTCCAAGCAGAGATATAAATCTGGATTTCCCAAATCCCATCCTTTTCTCCCTTCCCTGAAAAATGATATTTTGAGCTTGAGACACCAGCTTGGTGCTTTCTAGCAGAGGGTGTCCCATTGGTTATGGCTCTGGTCTTCCATCCCTCACCTCCCACTCTGGTAGCTGCAGGTGACTGTGGGCTGCACGCCTGGCTCTGCAGATCCACCCTGTGTCATGCTTGGATATGTTACCAGTCATTTATCACCAGTTACCCTTTCTGCCTGGATGCTGTGTTAGCATGGTGGGCAGTGCAGCCATGGCAAATGGAGCTGGAAGCAGAGTGGTGAGCTCAGTGTGTCACAGAGAGTGCTCTTAAATCCTCAGCTGCTTGTCTTCTGCATCCAGCAAGGGCCATGCTGCAGGCTTTCCCAGGACACCTTTTATCTCCATCCCATCTTTTATCTTTGAGGGATCCTCCTGCCAGGGTCAGCCTGGGCTCCAAGCATGCTGAACCAGAGTTATACTGGAGGGATCCCTGGAGCTGCATGTCTCACTCCTTCCTCTGCACTTGGATGGTGGGTAGACCAAGGTGCAGGGAGCCTGGCTGGCCCTGCTGCTCTGGGTAGCAGTGAATTGAGGAGGAACAAATTTTAGGATACAGGTGAGGTACCACCTGTTGGCGGCATCCTTGGGGCAGCAAGTGCTAGGGGAGGGGAAAAGCAGCAGAGTCAGGCATGGATGGAGGTGCAGAGCCTGATTCAAGTGCTCACCACTTAGCTCCTGCTCAGTGCAACATATTGCTACAGGCACATCTGTCCTGGTAGGAGCTATTTTCCCCTGCCCTTCCCAGGAATATCAGCTGCCTCCTACTTTTTTAAGCAATTTGTTCATGTGCATCACTGGGGCTCAGCTCCAGCCGATGACCCAGGCAGTGTGGTTGTAAAACCCAAGAGGCAGTGAGGGATGCTCTTTCAGAAACCCTTTCTCTACCATTAGGAATGGGATGTGGGGGTCTAAACCCCTCCTGCAATGGATACATGTGTACAGGTGCTGCTGCGTGCGTGGAGGCTGGCTTGCTCGGTGGCTGGTGCTTGCCAGCCACCATGTGCCAGAACTGGTTGGGAAAAACTTTCTTGTTGGCACCAGAATTAAGGATCGAGTCATGAGCAAAAGGAAAAGCAGGTTTTGAGGAAGCCAGCAGGGCTTGCTCTAGCAGGCCCTGCTCAAAGTAGAAATCAAGTCCCTTTGTCATGTTGTAAGGACACCATGGTGACACACAGAAGGAGTAATGCCATCTGCAAACCATGATACATGAAATAGGGGCGAAGAGACATGACCAAGGCGCTCAGGAGGTTTGTGGCAAGTCCACCCTGCTCCCTGCCATCAGCACCCCAGTCCTTGTATGAAATAACTGAGGTGTTGGTTTGACATGGCCTCAAGCCCAGGAAAATCCCTTCCCAGCTGCTGTGTCCACCATAGTATTTTCTGTTCAAGGGGGCTTTCAGCTGGTGAGGAACAACTACTGTGAGTATTCTCATGCCTCTGAGGTGGAGGGAGATGGAAACTCGAAACTATTACTATAGGGTTCTGACCTGTAGCTGTGCTCTCATTTTTAGGGAAAGGAGATGCTCCAGTTCTCCTTTACTTGGACATGCTGGCAGTTTACACGGTGCCGGGGGGGGCAGGCTGGGGGAGGTGACAAAGGGTGCTGCTGGACAGATTAAGCCCACGCAGTAGAGCTTAAATCTGCTTAAAGCCTTTAAGGGAGGATCTGAGCTCATTCTTATTTTTCATGCCAAGATTTGTCTGCAAAACCAAGCTGGGAGGTGGATGAGGTGCTCAGCCAGAGGGGACCTGCTGACCTCAAGAAGGTGTTCCAGGCTATGGGCATGTCCCCTAAGTTGTACACACGCTGTGCCTGTACCTTGGGGCACTCTATGTCTGGGCTCTGTACTATGTTTAGAGATTGAATCATATTGGGATAGCTGAGACTGGGGGCTCAAGACTGTTTTGATCCTGGATGCCCCTTGGAGCATTGCAAAAAGGTGAAGGGAAGCAGGCAAAGGGTGTTTGTGGGACATGGGTACGGAAGAGTTAATGTGGAAGGACCAGGCTCTTTGATCTGGTGCTTGAGGGGGATTAACTCAGCCTGGAGCAGGTGCAGGGAAAAGGGCTCTGAAGCTGCTCAGAGGGATGGAGAGCTATTATACAAGGCTATAAAATCCCAGTGAAACAAAAGCACAGAGGGGTTGTGCTTGCTGACTCCAAATACTTCCAAGGTGTGAACTCCAGGCAGGCAGAAGAGCAATTTAAATGGGGGACAGTGTTGGTGCTGGGGTGTAAATTCATTCAGTTTAGCTTAGGAGGTTTATCTGGAGGCTCTGCAACTGTGTCACATCAGAGGAGAGTAGGAGAGTGTGAATTAGAGAACGTCACCTCTCTTTCAAGGTGCTTGGTTGTGATATAAGGAGGTCTTAGAGTTTATCAGTGTAGGGGGCTGAGACTCTGTGGTCCAGGCACCCTGTCCCTTCCTTTGGGAAGGGCTGTGTTAGCCAAACAGGTCTCACCATCTCCCTGATGTGGGACCAGACTAGTGATGAAGCAGGTGAAGCCCAGCTGAGATAATTTTTTGTCTTTGATTATGCCTCAAAAAAATGAATCCATCTCTCCCTTTCCTGATTGCTGTGCAGATTAATAACAAAGCATCCATGCTTTAAAGAAGGCTTTGGCTCCAGTCCCAAGAGGAGATTTAGACAGCATCCATGCTGGGGAATGATGATACGAAGAACGGGTGCATCCTCTAAATCTGCTCAGGCTTGTGCATTAATTATTGGATATTTTTGGCTGTCGAGAGATGCCAAGGTTCTTCTCCTAATGCTTTCTCCAAGCAGGACAGCATCAGGTTAATACAGAGCGAAGGAGCAGGATGCAGCTGTGCCTTGAAGGCTGGGATCAGGCACTCTCTGTCTTCCCCCTCACTAATTTCCAGAGGTGTCAAGTCATTTCTCTGCACAAGTCCAGAGGTGAAAGCCCTCCCACAGGGAAGCCTCCTTGGCCCACACAGAGGTATTTGTTGTCCTGTGCTTGTCATGGTGGTGTGGGACACACCTGGGCACCATTTCCTTACTGATATGTTCATACCTTCACCTGCTCTTCTGAGGGGCTGTGGGGCACAAAGCCTCAACAGTGGACTTGTGCTGACCTGCTCCAGACCAGATGGTGCTCCTGCGTCTCTCAGCCCCGCGGGCAGTGTCATGGGTGGGGAATGAGGGGGGGTGATTACTCCGGCTCTGCTCACTTCCAGTTGATTACCCAGGGAGAAAGGGCCAGGCTCTGGGCACTGCAGAAAATGGACACAGACCCAATGGCTTCATGGAAGCTACGTTTTTCACCGGTGGAGCATCTGTCTGGCTGCATTAACCCTTTATCTGCTCTGAGCTCTCCCTTTCACATCATGGAGATTTTTTTATCCATAGCTTGTTCATACTAAATTGGCTTACACTGTAGGAGGCACCCCTTTGACACAGAGGTGACTTCTTGAGGTCGTAGAGGGAAATAGGAATGATTGCCATTGAATTTTTCACTCTCTCTGGGAAAAACTCCTTTCTGTTCCACATTTTGTGGCCCAGGAGACTTCGCAGTTTTTGTTTTTCTGCATGATGCATTGGGTTTTCAGCCAATATTGCAGATCCTCATGCTTTGGGATCTTCCTGGAATGGAGATGTGACAGATTATACCCCTGCAAAACCGTGCTGGGAGCCCGCAGGGTTTGCAGCATCTAGGTCAGAGACTGGCTCCTTTGGGCCTGGTCCAGCCCTTCAGAGAGGCTGGACTGAACTCCTCAGCCCCTGCCTGCAGCTTTTGTGTCCCATTTCAATAATACTTTGATGCATTTTGCCTTAAAATACTCCTCTGGCAAGAAAAGAAAAGCTGTCCCCACTCCTTGGTTTGCCCTTGTACAGAAATGACCAGTTTCAGTCCTTCCAACCATCCATCAGCTCTCTTCCCTTCTGTGACTTCCATCCATTGGGAACAAAGGTTAAAGAGAGAGGGGACTATAAAGCATCCCAAGCACCATAAGTCTGCCCCGTGCTGGGAGGCTGAAAGCCTTAATGTGAAGCTCTGAAATTATTTGTGGGAGAGGGCTCCTCCTTCAAACCATGCAGGGACTTTCTCAGCTTATTGCAGCCCCCAGCAGAAGAGAGATGTGTTGGAAAGACACCAGAGGAGGCCATGAGGACATCAAAACAGGCTGAGGGAGTTGGAGTTATTCAGCCTGGAGAAGATAAGGCTTCAAGGAGAGCTTAAAGCACATTCCAGAACAAAAAAGAGTTGCAAGAGAGCTGAAACTTTTTACAAGGGTATGGAGAGATAGGACAAGGGAGAATAGCTTCAAACTGACAGAGGGCAGGTTTAGATTAGATGGCAGAAAGGAATTCTTTCCTGTGAGGATGTTGAGGCACTGGCACAGGTTGCCCAGAAAAGCTGTGGATGCCCCATCCTTGGCAGTGTTCAAGGCCAGGTTTGATGGGGTTTTGAGCAACCTGGTCTAGTGAAAGATGTCTCATGGGAGAGAGGTTGGAACTTCCAACCCAAACCATTCTATGGTTCTGTGATTGTATGAAATTTTCTCCTTGCCTGGCTGCATCTCATCCTTACATGAGGGAGACTGCAGCCCTGGTTGATTCCTTCAAGGTTTATCCTGTAACCTGGACATAGCTATCAAGCAAGGCTGCAGCAGACCAAGGGCAGGGCCATGCTTTCCCATCAGGAAAGGTACACAGAATATTGCTTCCTATGTAGCTACAGCATGACTGGAAGCAGCAGGTCTCTCTGAGCTGAGGGTGAGAAGGGTAAAGCTCCAGCTCTACTCCTGCCTTACCTTCCCTCAAACCAACCATGATGCACTGTGTTTTTGTGGTTGTTGCTGGAGTGTTTTTGTTACATCTCCAAATAATCCACAGAGTGATTTCTCTGGGTAACAAAAGGCATCCCTTCCTTGCAGTGAGCACACTCTGTCCCATTTTTCATCACATTTCGATTGGTTTGACTCCCTGGTGCAGGATACAGGTGTCTCTGGTTGATTCGATCCCTTCACAGCCCCTCCTGTTCCATTTCCTCCAGTCCTGCATAGAAACAAAGGATGCATGTCAGTTTGTCTCTCAAGGTTTGGGGTTCGTTTGTTTTATTTTTTCTGAGGCACATCCTGGTAATCAAAAGCTTCCTATGAAATGTTTGCAGGCTTGTTGCTCCCAAATCCTTGAAGAGCTGGTCCTACTAGTTGTCTGAGCATGTGTAAATACTGTGAGGATTGCCTAGGGGTGATTAAGGGAGGTTATTTCTCTGTTGAGCAAAGGGAAGCTTTGATTTGATAAAAGCTACAGCTGCAAACTCTGCTTTTTCAGAGCCAAACCACCACTGCTGCACAAGTGCAGGGTGGGAATGGTGGCCACCAGCTGCTTCCCCAGCAAGTGTTGCCTTTGGATCCTTCCTGCAGGAGCAGGAGAGTGGTGATTTATTTCATCTAACACGGGGCTCTGTCATGTTCCTGCCCCATGCAGGGGCATGAAACTCCTCCCTGTGTTACAGGGTACATCTCATACATACTCTGGGACTCACTGCTCCCTCTCAGCGCTGCTGCAACAGGAGTATCTAGAGAGATCAGAGCGAGGACTTGTATGGCAGGGTGATGTCTGGGAGAGGAGGAGGAGGCTTAATTCTGATCCCGGAGCCCTGACGCAGCCCTCACTCTCCTGCTTGCTGCTCAGTGTGGGTTAGGAACATGCTCTGAGCCACCTCCTGAAGACAAGCCAGGCCATTGTGAGAAGCCAAGTGAGAAGTGTACCTGTCCATGGCAGAAGGTGTTGCTTCCTTCAAAGTCCTCCAAAGGACTTCACGACCTTTAAGATCCCTTCCCACCCAAAACCATTCCATTACTCTATGATCTGGAACACTGAGTAGAGAAAACATGCAGTGCTCAGCATCATGACCTGTATCCATCTCCCTGGAGGAAGAGGAAAGCTTATGTCCGGTTCCTGCCTGGAGAAAGCAGCAGCCTTTCTACTCCAACAGTTGCATGGCAAACTCTTACCTCTGTGTTTAGAAAAGGGTAGCACTGCTGAAATGAAGGAATAATGGGGGAAAAAGCTCGTTGCAGGTTGGGGGAGTTGCAGCATCCAGGGTAAAAACAGTTTGAAGAACTCAAATTAAGACATTAACTGCTTAAGACATTAACATTCAGACCTTTCAGCTTGTAAGAACTGAGTTTATCCAATAATAAGGATTTCTAATAAATCTTACAGATTTGAGGTGGTCCAATCTGCCTAAAAGAGGCTAGTTCAAAAGCACTAGCACTATCAGCTGCTGCGAGCCTTTAAATATGACCTTCATTCTCATGATGCTTTAGAATAGTCACAGAAAGAAAAAATCATTTAAGACAGGCAAAATGAGGTAAAATTAAATTTAAAAATAGCAGATCTTGCTGGGCAATCCTGAAAATTTTACAGACAAGGTGAATGTTCTTATCAGTCAGTACCCAGGTGTGGTCTGATATTTGCTGTTGTGGCTTTGGAATTTTTAAGATGTGGGTTTGGGGAAGTGATGTGGGTTTGGGAACCTCAAAGGGGTTGAGGGCCTATCAAAGAGAAAACGGAATATGGAGGACCCAAATCAGAAGTGGACCAGAGTGCCTTGGTGCTTTTATTCAGGTTTGGATCAGGCAAAGAGAAAATTCTAAAATGGTTTATAAGCAAAAATTGAGATTCTTGGCAGAGGTTTGAGACCTGACTTGAGGCCAGCAATTGAGGGGCTGGAGCAAAGCCTGTGGTGTGAAGCCTATTCTCAGAAGCAGTGAGGTGCCCTCATCAGCTGGAATTTCAGGAGATGATCTTATCCTGCTTGAAGTGGAGCAGGTCAAGGGATACATTAATGGAATGGCCAGGAGCCTCTCAAGAGGGGATCTGAAGGACTTGGTTGTACCTCCAGGCCTCTGTTGGGATAGAGTTTTGGGCTCTGCCTGCAGCAAGGGGTGAAGGTGATGGAGAGAGAAGAAATCCATTGCCTTGGGGATGGTGGTGTTGGAGAGTCACAGAATGCTTTGGGTTGGATGGGTCCTTGAAGACAATCTCATTCCAACACTCTGCCAGGAGCAGGGACACATCCCAGTAGACAAGCTTGCTCGAAACCCCATCCATACTCAGCTTGAACCCTCCCAGAGAGAGACAGAGCATGTTATGAAGCGATCAGGGCTGATCCAGGAGGGATACTCTGGATGAGCCAGAAGGACAAACAGCACAACTAGCCTGGGAGGGATGATCTTGAAGGACCCAGCTGCCTCTCCTCACTCCTACAGAGTAGCTGCAGCCCCGTTATCTCTTCTGCTCCTCCCAAATGCATAATTTGAAGTTCAATTGCTTTAATCATCCCAGAGGCTGCGGAAGCTCTTGAAGGCAGAGCATTTGCATGGAGACATGCTGCATTTTGTCTGCATTAATGATGAGTTTTCTGAATGAATTTTCCAGTTCCTCAACCTCTTAAATGAGCACCTCTGTGACCCATAATGCCCAAGAAAAAGGCTCACATAGCTATGCCCTGTGACCTTTCTGTCCTTCCCTCTGTCTACCTCATACAGGTACAGCCCTGCCTTTAGACCATTTTTTTTTTTGCCCAGCTGGCAAGGAAATCAATACAAGTGTATTGATGTGGTGCAAGGCTTCCAGTGGAGTCAGTGTGACTGGATTTAAAAGATGCTGGTCTAGCTGTTCAATTAGAAACACTGAATAAATAATAAAAATACATTCTCAATCTGATCCTGCAAAGATCCTCTCCTCTCCTCTCCTCTCCTCTCCTCTCCTCTCCTCATGATGGTTTTCAAAACGGATGCTGAGAAGGGCACAGCAGCTCTGTAACCTCATGGGGTGTGTGGGTTGTGTTCAACACGGTCCTCATGTGGGATGACAGCCCTCCTGGGCTAAGCAGGAGCCATGTGGCTGGATAACCGTGGGTGCAGGTGGCTTGATTCTGTATGTGTGAGTCTGCTCTTCCTAGACTGTATTTTTCCAGTGCCTGAAAACTGCTCTGCATGAGCAGTGTCATGTGCTAGAGAAGGTTCCTGCCTTCTCCTGCACAAAGGTGTTTTTTTGGAAGGTGCATTGGCTGCTGAGTGAGCTTGGGAGTGCTTTGGTGTTGCTGGTTCTCTGTGCTTCTCCTTAACGATTATTAACCAGGGTCAGGATGTACTGAAGTGTGCGGGGTTAGTGAAGCCTGGCTGTCTCCAGGGACTTGGCATTGGTAAAGCCTATTAATTCACCTTTTGTTACTTGTCTTGCAACTCCTGGTGATCTCCAAGGGTTTTTAACCCTGCTGTGGCCTGGGAAACAAGCCTAACATGACACAACCAGTAATGCTGGCTCAGGGATCAAACAGTATGTGGAAGGTACCCAAAACTTTTCTTCTGTGTTCTCTGCAAACCAGGAGTGGATTGGGATGATCTGGATCCTGAGTGGTGAATACATTCAGTACATCTCTGCTTTCCATCAGCCAAGGCTGGCTGCCTGGAAAGAGACTTGTTCTTTTCATTGCTTTTGGGTCTGTCTTTCTGCCACTACCTTTTGTTGTTGTTTCATCCCTCTCCCTGCTATTCCTGCATCACTCCAGCCTCCTGCGTTTTCTGATCCAGTGAGAGATGCTACCACCAGCTTTTCTTTGAGCTTGTCACTCCTTCCTCTGCCAGGATGCCTTCAAACCATGGTCCCTTCTTATCTTAGAGTCTGTGCTGAGGGAAGAGCCAGTCTGACTGGTGCCACAAGCCCGATTTGTGTGCAAAGCTCTGGCCAGGCAGAACTCAGCCCACAGGGTTATGAGAGTGTTCTCAGTGTGGGGCTGCCTTTTCTTCTGCAGCTCTGCCATCTGATTCTGCTTGCAAATGGTGAGTCATAGCTGCAAGGAATGAGGAACTCCCAGAGTCAAAGGCCTCTGTCCCAGTGTGAGTCATCCAAGCAGAAAGGGAGCTCCTGGTCAGCACACCCAGCTGGCTCCTGAAGGAAATGGGTGTTCAAGGCTGCCCAGACCCTCCTGTTAACCCTGGCCTTCCCAGGAAGAATATATCCCAGTCCTGCACATACATGCAGACTTGCTGACTGGCTATGTCTCTCCCTGTGCTGTTATCTTGCTGTTAAGCAATAAAGGAGCGATATTCTGGTGGAAAAAAATCCAGAGGAAATAAAGCAAGCGTGATAACGATTACTGTGCATTGCCGGAAACAGCCTCCAAATGTGTCATCTTATCTCCAGTTGATTTTGTGCAGATGCTGACAGCCAGGCATGTTTTGGTGATACCGAGTCTCTTGCAGTAGCTTTCTGCCAGGATGTGTGACCTTGCCCTTTCCCTGGCCCGGGTGCAAATACATTTTTTAAGGAAAGTTTGCTCTTGATTCATACAACCGTAGAATGGTTTGGGTTGGAGACCTAGTTCCAACCCCCTGCCATGGATAGGGACACCTTCCACTAGACCAGGGTGCTCAGAGCCCCATCCAGCCTAGCACTGAACACTGCCAGGGACTGGGCAGCCACAGCTTCTCTGGGAAGAATTTCTTCCTGATATCAAAGCTAAACCTACTCCCTTTCAGTTTAAAGCCATTCAAGATTGTCTTATTACTACATGCCCTTGTCAAAAGGACTTTTTTTTGAGTTTATTTTCAGTAGTAGCCAGCTGTTAGACAGCACCTTACTTTGAAGGTCTTGGAGTGCTTTGCAGAAGGGACCAGGACTTCTGCAGAGGGAGAGTGATCCTTTTACTTGCTCTATAGAGGAGGATTCATCCGGGAATATTTGCTGTACTTGTATGCTTGCAAAAACCCAGAGGGTTTACTCACTTAGAACAAACAGCCTTTAACCCCATCAGGATGTTTTTTGAGGCTAAATCTACCAAACTGAGTTTCTGATGGGGAGCAGTTAGTCCCTGTAGTTGCTCATGCAAGATTAACCCTCAGGCTGGAAGGTGCCATGTTAAGGTGTCCTGATTTGGATGCCATCTGTGCTGTAGCAAATCACTGATTAAAATCAGAGTTTGATATCAACATAATTAAGAGTAAAAATTATTATTTCACCTTTAGCCCAGCAGAGCTTTTAGCTCTTAAATAAGAAAAGAGATATGACCTGATGAAGAAAAGAGATAAAGGCCAGAAGGGGACATTCAGTGCTCTCTTCTTCAACAGCTTTGTTTCAGCAAGTAACCACTGTAAATATTCAGTAATTTGCATTTTGGCTAAAGCAGCTGCTCTGTAAAGATGTCCAACTGTGCTCCAAAACATCTGGACGCGAGCTACCTGTAATTTCCCATGGGAATTAGTTTCACTGGTTAACCACAGTCAATTTGAGAAGAAATTATGTCTTGTTTTCTAATTTCCATCAGTGCGGTTTCAGCTTCCCCTCCTTGTGGACATTGCTAATGCAGGATGCTGCACTGAGCTGCTGTCTCTGGGCCATTTGGGGTCCAAAGCAAAGCTATGGTGCATGCACAGGTGGGAGTGGGAAAGGGCTTTGGGAATGCCACAGGCACTGGCACAGGCTGTGCAGAGGAGCTGTGTGAGGAGGGTTGGAAATGGAGGATCTGGAAGGTCCCTTCCAACCTAAACCATTCTATGATTCTAAGATGACTTGAGGCTTTTTCTGTTCATGGTTGGCATAGAGTTCTTGGCCAAGAGGTGTGGAGTGCTTATTTTGTGTTCAGTGTAAACAGTGAGTGAAATTCAACTTCTTCTATGGGTCCTGGAGAAACAGTGTGTAAAACTCTTCTTGCATCAACAGGGTTTCCTCTGCTGGGCTGGACTTTTGTGTTGGCAGTTTAAAGGATAACCCTGGTACTGCCACATGTCTGTCAATAGAAACACCTAGGGAAGCTGTAAAAAATGATTTAAATAACATATTTAGAAAAATCCTGCCTGCTGCTCTGAACACCCCGCTACTGAGCCCCATAACATTGCACTTGGTTGAGGATTGGGCAACCACATGCCTGGTTCCTGCTTAGTCTCCTCCTTGGCTGATCCTGTGCTTTTGCAATGTGATATCAAAGCCCTCCCCTGTTTAGTGGGAACGCAGCTGAAGGGCAGCAAATCCTGTCCTTTAGAACAAAGTGTTTTGTCTGACCTGGAGGCAGATAGCTGTAGGATCTACAGGCAAGGAGACTGCTCCAGGCCAGGCTGCAGCCTTGTGGTAACACAAGCTTGGTGAACCCATGTCAGCCACCTGAGAAGCTTCTGAGCTGGAAGGCAAGGAGAAGAAGATGTTTGGAGGGGAGGAGGGAAGAGCCTTTCAGCAGGTATTTGGTCCTGGCCAGTGCAAACACTTTGAGTCCTTCTCTCTGTTGCAGTTCTCAGAGCTGTGACTGTTAACAGCAGCAGGAGCTGGAGCACCTGGATGATGCTGGGGGTGAAAAGGAGAGTCCACAACATCCCTGAGTAATAAGTCTGGCTCAGTCTTCCAACACAGTAGTTTCTTGTTTAACTCCTTTGTGGCAGGACTGAGGTTGGGATCAGACTACTGTTAAAAAAAATTTATGGTTAGAGGGGAGAGTGCAGATTCTCCTCCTTGCTTACATGCAAACACATGCATATGCCATTATATAGGGTTGTTAATTCAAATCAGGCATGAAAACACTCAGTTCTTGCACTCCTGGAGCATACGAGCTTGTTCCAAGAAAGCAAAGAGTAATTAGACAGCATTTGGGCATGCTAATGTGGCAGAGGTGAAGTTCAGCCTGGTAAGCATGAAATGCTGCAGATTAGAGAGCATAATGAATTTTAACACTGCCATAAGAACATTCCCTTTGCCTCTTCCTCTTCCTTTTAATTATTTTGCAATATGGCTTTTAAAAAATTGGTTTCTTTTTCTAAATGATCCTGAACAGTATCCCTTCCCCTTCTGCTTGGCATTTCCTTTGCAACTCAAATCCATCTACACGCTGTCATGAGAGAGTGGCCCTGCAGCAAGGACAGATGGCTGGCAAGGTGACAGTCACTGTAAGGTGGGGTAGCAGCACAAAATTCAGGCAAATCTGGGCATGAGAAAGGCTGTAACTCCTTGGCAGAACGGCTGAGATGACCGTGGTCCTGTTCTCATAGGGATGGACATTGCACAGGGTGTCTTGTGATAGTGTTGCAGGGATCATTGGAAAGCACAGCTCTAAGCTGCAGGGTGTAGCAGTAATTTTATGAATGAGCAGCCAAGTGCCAGCCCTTGGCCACGCTACAGGCTGCAGGGCAGCATCCAGCATCTCCTGCCTTTAACTTGAGTGTGGCTTTTAGAAAGGCACCAGACTTCCCTTCTCCCCTCCTTTCCAGGCTCCCTTCTTAATCTCGCTGGTTCTTTCTGCAGCCTCCCATGGAAATATACTTTCATGTCTCTCAGCCCAGTTCATGCAGCAGTCCAAGCAATTCATCTTGCATGTCAGCTAACAGTATCTTTCTCCTCTCTCAGCCTGTCGTGTTCCTGCAGAAGACAGTTGCCAACCATGCTTTCCCAGCACTGCTGCTTTCCCCATGTCTCTCTGTAGCAAGGAGTGCTATCACTGTGAAAGTCTTGGCCTGATTTTCTCTCAAAATGAGCTTGTACAGTGCCAGGATGTCCCCATGACCTCCCCGGATACATCTGTATTTTTCACCCCTTCCTCTGCTGGAAATCTGAAGGCCAATGCCTTCTCTGGCCCTGTTATCAGGGTGGATTGGACTAATGGATGCATTCCCTGACCGCTCAATGAGGCTGTCAGCCTTTCTACAAGTAGTACATTTGGTGTATTATTTGGGGGTTTATATCAGGCCATTTATTTTTAAGGCTTTTCTGAGGGCAGGTGATGCACTTGGGCCTTTTTGTAGCATCTGGTCCTGATAGGAGGGGGAAAATCCTCGCAAACTGCTTTCGCAGCTCCTCCTCAGTAGCACAGACCTGTGGAGCAGTCAGCAAGGGGATTATTTTGGGTTCACTTAAGCTCTGAGTGATGAGCACTTGTGCTGCTAATCAAGCTGATAAATATGGTCAATTAAAACCTGTGCTTTGCTCTTCAGCTTTTTATCTTTGAAGTGTTTTTTTCTCTCCCAGAGGAGAGAAGGCTGGCTGGGTGGGCAATACTCCTGCAGCATCAGAATGGGCATTAGTTTAGCTCTCAGGCACCTGCTTTCCTTCAGCTAATCCTGGAGGTTCATTAACAAGGGATGTGACACTGCTACTTAAATTTGTGCCAACCATGATGATTATATAATCCTTGGGATTTTTGATGTTTACAAATTAGCTGCTTCCAATTACCCCTTATCGCAACTTGATTATTCCACCACGTGTTATGATTCCATAAAAAGCATGTGGTTTCTGTATGTCTCACTAGGAGGGATGAGAGGTCAGTTTGCTGGATGCATCCACCCACTGGATGGGGCACCCTTAGTTTTACCATGTTGGAGACTAAAGCTGGGATTACATCACTTACGGACGTGCTTTAGTGCTTTTTTTTTGGCAGTGCTGGGTTAACAATTGGCATGGGGGATCTTAGAGGTCTTTTCTGACCTGAATTATTCCATGCTCCCTGGTTATGTGACACACACGTTTGCATTTCTTTAGGAAACCACACTAGACACTTCCAGACTGAGGTCTCTAATGGTCAGTGTTTGAAAAAGGACATCCCATTTTGGGGAGAGATGAAGATTGTACATGGCTGTGATAAATAAATACAGAGAAACTTTAGGGAAGGAGTTTTGAAAAAAGTCTATGATTAGGTTGTGGGGAACTATGCAGAGCACCCCTTTTCCTTGTGCCTGGGCAAAAGCATTGGTACCCAGTGACCAAAAGGCAGGGGTGATGGAGCAATGATGGAGAGGTGCTGATCTCTCTCTGGGGGAATATTTGAGTAATGTTTCCTGCTGTTGTCTGGATTGCTAAATTCACATCTCTGCCCTGGAAGCAAGATGCTTGTCAGGAAAGAATAATTAATCCAGAAACATGCAGTGTTCTGCCAGGAGACCTTTTTTTTAATTAAAATCCAATCTGATGAAGTCTGCTGAGAAATGGGTGTCTCTGACAAAATAATGAAATGCACGATTTTGTGAGTTGAGGCTCTGGGGGGGAGGGGGGGATTGCTCTGGGTAGGGCTCAGCCCCCACAGCTGTGCACACCCATCTTGCAGGGGGTGTCTTTTCCTCAAATGAGTTATAAACTTGTTAAGAAGCAGGACACCAGTTATTATCTACTGCTATGCCTGGTTTGGTGTTGTTTGGCCAACTTGGGGGGTAAATGGGAGTCCCAACCCCAGGGGATCAACAGGGTCCACTTGTGCTCAGAGGTGGTTGTCTTCAGCCACGATGTGTTGGTGCTGCCCCTCAGATGCTGCAGAGGAGGATTGAGTGTCCCTGGCCAGAGCGTGCCCCATCTCATTCTTGCTCTGCCTGTTCTCCAGAGACAGAGGGGAAGGATGTTTTCCTCAGTGAAGCCATATGAGAACCAGCGCTACACCTCTCTGAAGAAGGAGTGCCAGCGGCGGAAGCAGCTCTTTGAAGACCCGCTCTTCCCCGCACACGACGACTCACTCTTCTACAAGTCAAGGATTCAGGGCATCCAATGGAAACGACCCAAAGTAAGTGCACTCATCCCCTTGCCCCTCAACACTGTTTTCTACCATCTCTGCTCTCAGGCGTTCCTAAAAGTGTACAGTGCACACTTCACCAAGGCTGTTAAGCCCCAGTCGACATCTCCTCTCCCCAGCAGCATTTATTTACCCAGACCTGATATTGTGAGCCTCTAGGGTGCCAGAAAGACCTGCTGCACTCCAAGAGTGAGCAGATCCAAGCTTTTCTGCATCCAGTGAGGTCCAAGAGCAAAGGAGGCTTTTTTGTGACTCAGTTTCCCCATGCATAAACCAGAGAGATGGTTTGCAGCTGGGGTGGTATTGTGTACACCTGTAAGGTTGGTGGGTCCAGCAAGGCAGAATGTTATCTTGGATCACAGAACTATTATCTCTGGTTTGAGTTGGAAGGGACCTTAAAAAACTAGTTCCAACCCTCCTGCCAAGGGCAGGGACACCTTCCACTAGAATACTCTTGGTGGTCCATTTGGAAAGGGAAAAGAAAAGCTTTGGGTAGATGAGGTGGTTTTGGGGTCTTTGGGGAAGAGGGTGTTGTACCCATCCTTCCTGTTCTGTGGAAAAGCCATATCCTCTGTCTCTCCTCCGTGCTGCTGTGTCTGTCATGAAGGCAGGTTGCAGGAGGCTGGGAATAACATTGCCTGTCCCCAGTGTTGTCAGTCCTTCTTCTGCTGTTCTCAGGGGCAGCTGAAAGGATACACATGAAGGCACTGTGGGGAATTTGTGTATCTTGTTATGGCTGTCTGTTTTGAGTGGACCATGAGAGCAGTGCTCTGACTGCCATGAAGCACAAGGAGTCCCAGGTAGCAGTGATAATTGTGGATGGAGAGTGGCAGTATCCCAGCATCTCACACCTGGGTTTCCTTCCTTCTCTGTGGGGAGCAGAAGCCCTCTCTGCCCTCCCTGTGCTTTTCTACATGCAACTTGGTGGCATTTGAGTGTTGTAGGGTTGCCTGAGCTGCCGTCATCATCTTCACCCCCGCTGACAGCCCAGAAAATCAGCTGGCTTTTCACAAGACAGTGCTGTGTCTGTCTGGGTGAGGGCAGTCTAGAGGAGGGGTGGACAAAAAAGGCTTTGTGTGAAGGGAGAGATGGAGCTGAACTGACTCTTGTGTGGCCATAGGGGCTGAGCCCCCAGCGTCCCACTGGGCTTCTTGTGGGAGGAGGCCTTACTTCCCTCTGCTCTGCTTTTGTGTTTTTCACTCCAGCTCTGCCTGGACACTGGATTTGTGCAAAACCCTGTGTGTGTTTTAGTTTATTCCCCTTGTCTGCTGGAAGGAAGAGAGGCCTTGTGCACAGCTGCCTTCTGAAGACAGGGCTGACCATGGTTTGGTCTCACTGTGGACGCCAGCATAAACACACCTTGTGCATCCGATTTATACAGAAGACAGGTGATAGCTGAGACTATCTAATCAACTTTCTCTGGGACTAAAAGGTGGGGATGTGTTTGAGAACCCCTTGCAGGTTTGCAGTCAGGTCATACACATTGCTTCAGCCCCATGTCAAAAGACAGAGAGTTGGATCCCTTTATAGAGGGACAAAGATTGCTTGTGTTCCACTGAGCATCTCAGGGCTTTTCTCCATCTGCTTTTCTGGCTTTCATCTCACTTGCAGCCCTTGGTGTTCAGGCAGGTATTATCCTCTTGCTGCCTTGCTCTTTAAAGCATGAGGTCTTTCTAAGAAAGCTTTCTGAACCTCACCTGCAAGGTGTCATGCTCACCTAATCCAAACCCATCCCTGCTGAAGCATGGAGTGAATTCAAACTTTTTCCAACCACCCAGCTGTGCAGTTTCATAGGATCATAGGACTGTTTGGTTAGACAGGGACCCTTAAAGCAATTAGCACAGAATGTTGAACCAGGGTTTTTTCTTGCATGAGCTGTCAATGGGAATGTGTCCCATATGCCAGTAAGGTCCTGTGGCTTAACAAGACACATAGAGGTGGTCCTTGTTTTGCTGCCTTTGCACCAGATAAAGGGAATTTTGCCAGCAGTTTGGGCACCAGAAGGAATGCATGCTGAGCAGTAGCAGACTTATGATGCCACTGTCTGGTAGGATTGTTTAATCAGACCTATTCAGCTGCCTTGACCACAAATCACCATTGAAAAAAGAATGTGAGCTCACACCTGCCCTGTTTGCTGTGAAAATTTCAAGCCTCTTTCTCAAAAGCATTTCTCTATGTTCTTTCTTTCAATTGTTCATTTCAGAAAAATTTCTCTGGGAGAATTGCTTTGTGCCAGCAGACAATGCAAAATTACATTTTTAGTTGCTGGACCTGATTCTGCCTGAATTCATACGGCTTTCTAAGGGAGAGAGTCCAGGAAAAATCCCAGCATCTTCTGCGAGAAAACAATTACTATCAGCTTTTTCAAGTTAATACAGGATTCAGTAGAGTCCAAAATGTCTGTGAAGTTTACAGCAACTGTTCTGCTTGTGTGCTATTGAATGGCATGATGCAGTTATTAAACGAGAGCACCTTGTTTCTATTAGAACCAGCAGATCTTCTCTTAGGCAACCACAGTTAAATCTCTTTTGGGAAAAAGCAAGTAGTGATACTCACAGCTTTTGGCAGAGGCTGTTTTAGGGATTTCCTTACCAAGAAATGGAGTCCCCAGTCCCAGGGATACTGTCTGCAGGGAAGGGATGGTATGTACACACTTTTATATCTCAGGGCCATGGCCATGGCCATGGGTTGTTTTAGAGAGTTTCAGCTAAAACTGTGATAAAACATAAGAGCTTGTGGTGTCTCTAGCTTTGCTGTGAGAATAGAGTGGGTGGAGAATGGAAATAAAAGTAGTCCACTATTAAAAACAACTAATTGCTTTCTCAAAAAAGTTGTCACTTGTGATTTACAGAAAGAAATCAGACATAGGAGATAAATTGTGCCCTGAGAGGCTGTAGCTGCCCTATCCCTGGAAGTGTTCAAGGCCAGGTTGGATGGGCTTTGAGCAATGTTGTCTAATGTTCCTGGCCACAGCAGGACAATCAGAATTAGGTGATCTTGAAGGTCCAACCCAAACCATTCTGTGATTTTTGAGATAAAGCACTTGCATGTGAAAAATAACCACAGTGAACTCACTGGGGTGCTGGGAATGCGTTTTGGCAGAGGCAGGATCTTATTTCCATATACTTCCATGGTGCTAGTATGGATCTGAACAGCCCATCCTCTTGTGTGTGCATCTCTACCTTCCCAACTATTCTTCCAGCATCCTCTCTGTTTCTTCATGCAGTCCCAAAGCTTCTGCAAAAAAACCCAAACAAAACAACAAAACCCCCAATCTCTGCAATGCTTTTCCTTGTGGTTTTTCTGAGCAGAGGAGAAAAGGAGAGGCTGAGCTCTGGTCCCTTCCCTGCTCAGGCTGTTTTGCTTCAACTTCCTCCTGCATCCAGCACTGCAGTCTTTCCTGGAATGAGCTCAGCCTTATTATTTACAGCAGGGTGTCCTCCCTCCCTCCCTGCTTTCCTTGGCCCCACCCCTGCTCTGGATGCCAGATCTTTGCAGAGGGAGCAGCTGTTTGAGCCCTCTGATCATGTTTTGGCTGCAGTGGTTATTTGCTGGACGCCTTCATGATGTGGCTCTGTGAAGCCAGAAAGCCAATTACTGGAGTGCTTCAGAGGGAGGGAAACCACAGCATCAGCCGGGGCAGGGAAGGGGGTCCTGAAGAGCCCTGTTTAGTGAATCCACTTAAAAGCAAAGCTGGCTGCTCGTTCCCTACCCAAGGCAGATTTTGGAGATCACTCAGGCAGCATCAATGGCTCCTTTTGGCAGCAGCACTCAGCTGTTGCATTAGAAATGAAACAGAACATTTGAGCTTAGCCCATATCCCAACACCTTGCTTGAAACATCATTCCCTCGTGCTCTGTTTGCTGCCATGTGAAGGAGAGGGAGATCTGTATCCAGGCAAGTAGTACCACTCCCAGTGGAAATCGCAGCCTGATCCTCAAGGTCTTGAGTTGAGCCCTTCCCTTTTGGGACAGGAATGCTGGCAGGGCACCTTGGAAGCAGGACGTTTGGTCTGTGCATTGGGTGAGCTGGTCTGGATGTTTGGGGGGTGGGTAAATAAGAAGGGATGGCACAAAGATGAGTGAAAGAGGATGGATAAGGTGCAGAATGGATAGCAAAAATAAGGGGAGATTTGGGGCATCTGCTGTGTCTGTTGATCCCTTGTGGAAAAAACAGTGATGGTCTAAGGTAGAAGAGACTCATCTACCTTGTGGAAAAAGAGTTAATCTCTTCTAATCCTCACTGTCTCAAGCTCTTTTCTTGGGTACAGAGTGCTTCCAAGTGATGCCACGTAATTGCTTTGATTAGGGTTTGTAATACCTCTGGGCCTTACCCATGGCTTGTTTTCTCTCTGCAGCAAGAGGGCCACTTGGTTCAGGTTCAGCCTGACAAGCTGTGACCTGCTGCTGGGATGAGTCACCACCCAGGATAAATTTGGGCATCACTGCACCTGTTGGAAGCAAATGAAGCCTGGTGAGAGGCTTACATCATGCACAGGTGTGATGTTGAACTACATGAGCTGCGTGCTCTGGTCCTTCAGCTCTTCTCAGGGAGCAAGGTTGAGCATGGAGATGTTTTTTCCTTGCTGTTCTGGGAGGCAAGTGGGCTGCTGTGTGCTGAGTGTATTCCTGTCTACAGCAGAGTGCTGTAGGCCCTTGCAGGAGCACCTCATGGTCATCCCTAAGATGCTGAGTGGCTAGGATGTGAGATCCCAGAGATGCTCAGAGGGGTCCAGATGGGATCTCTGTGCTGAGCTGTGCCAAAGGTGCTGTAACAAGAAGCTGTGACAAACACAAGGGTTTCTAAGCCAGCTGCTGTCACAGTGACCGTGTGGCTCAAGGTGGTTGTTGTTGAACCTGAGCTGCATCCCTGCACTGTGTTCATGCCTATAAGGTTGCAACCACCAGAGAAACTCTCTTGGATCAAGTCTACACTCTCCCGGTCTTCAAGGGGAAGAGGTTTTTCCTCCATGCCTGTTTCTCAGTATTTTTATCTCTCTCCAGTATTTACTTGCAACTGCTGAGCTATCTCTGCAGAAGTTAATGGTATGGGGAGATTGTCACTGATTAAAGAGCATAAAGGTAGATTCTTACTAAATGGTAATATTATTTTGTCTGGATGAAGGCAATGTCATTTGGAGGGGAAAGCCTGAGACAGTAGTTGTGGGGAAGAGAGACAGGCCAGGTGTTTTGGGAAATCTTGTAGAAGCAGGAAATCTTAGAACACTAGGACCATGGCCTTTTCAGCCCTACTGTGGCACTGGGGAGAGATACTCTCAGCCACAACCCTGAGGTTTTTTCTAGACAGACAAGAGAAATCTTGTTTCAGAAACCAAGAAAAATAGGATTTTCAATAGCCATTCCCTGCCTTCCTGGTATGTATCTACACTGACTTGTGTTTAGGGGTTTTGTCCATTCACAGAATCATAGAATAGTTCGGGTTGGAAGGGACCCTAAAGATCCTCTAGTTCCTTGGGCAGAGACACCTTCCACTAGACTAGGGTGCTCAGACCCCCATTCAGCCTGCTCTTCAACACTTCCAGGGATCAGGCATCCACGGCTTCTCAGGACAACTTGGTTCACTGTCTCACCACGCTCACAGGGAAGAATTTCTTCCTAATATCCAATCTAAATCTACCCTATTTCACCTTAAAGACATTCTCCCTTTTCCTGTCATGCAGGAGATGTCCTGCCTTGTCTTCTGAACTGGATGCAGTTGTCTTTGGAGGAGGTGTTGCAGAATGGGAGAGCATCTCTTAGCTCCACTTTTCTTTACATTATTAAGCACTTAGCTCTTCTCTTGCTGCATGAGGATTGTACAATCAATCCCCTTGAGAGTTTCCTGGAAGGGGAATGGAGTCAATGAACTAATTCACTAAAAGCAGGACCTGACCACAGGTTTCTGCATTAAAAGGTCTTTTCCCCAGTGGGTAGTGTGGGCTGGGAAGCCAGCAAAAACACAAGAGTGAAGATAATGGGGAAGACAGAGGTTAGGTTCTTGCAGTTCTTTGCTCTCTGAAGCTTACCAAAAACCTTCTGGTTGTTCCACTTGGAGGTGTTTCTTCCAGAAAGATTAAAATACTTCTGTACTCCAGGGGTGTCTTTGCTGAGCTTTTTGCAATGTCTCAGCCTGTCTCTCTCAATTTTGGTCTCACCTAAAGATGGCTTGGGGTTAGTGTTGATACTAAGGCTCCTCTCTGCTGCTAGATTGACTGAGGGATCATCTCAGTTTCTTTCTGAGGTCCATCACAGGGGTTAAAATCCTAAAAGACCTTTGCATTTCTTAGCTTAAGAATTTACGAGCCACTTGCCTGTTAATTTGTCTGCTGTTTTCAGTAAATTCAGTATCTGATTGCCAGTCTGGCTGTTCCTTGCCAGGAAGGGATTTGGTCATTGTTTAATGCAATCTCTGAATTGACCTTGGTTTTACATTTTTAAGCCATTCATAGGCTACCCTGTCTCTCAAGGATGAACAAGAGATTCATTGTTATTACTTGTACTTACTTTAAAAGGTCTCTACTCCCATTAGATGTGATGCTGACCCTGGCTGCATTCCAGCAGGTCTCGCCAGATCCTCCCAGGGCCATGGTCTCATGGTGCCAGGCAAGCACACTCTTCCCCCGTAGCCCTAGTGAGGACTGGATTTGATAAGCTGCTCAGCATGAGTGCAACCTTTGATAATAAATTTCCAGCCAGTCTGCTCTGTCCTCAGCATCAGAAGGATATGGCCTTAAAAGCAAAACTGATGGTAAAATCTCTGGATTAGATTCATTGTGTGCTTCTTAGTGAAGCTGCATGTTGGTGTCAAGAAATTATTGTATTGGTAATGAGGAAGAGCAGAACAATAGCAGAGGGTGTGGTAGAAAGGAGTCCTGGGCATCCACTGCCTCTGAGCTCCATGGGAGGGAATGTGCAAATCCCTCCAGACTGGACTCTGGGGTCCTGGATGGGCACATTCAAGCTGTGGAGCGATTACAGAGCTGCCTGTCACAGAACCACAGAGTGGTTTGGTTTTGGGATCACCTAGTTCCAATCTCCCTGCCATGGGAGAGACATCTTCCACTAGACCTGGTTGCTCAGTGTTAAGGAAACTTCCCTGTCCAACCATCCAGGAGCCGCTCTGGCAGTCACACTCCCACCACCTTAGCAGGGACCAAAACCCCTTTGTAGCAGGCAGCTCCAGGGAGACAGTGGGTGCCCCACTTGACTCCCTACACTCACAGTCAGACCTGGTTTCCTTGCCATGACCCCAGCTTTCCCATTACAGAATCTCAGACATCTGGATCATTGAAATTGTTTCATCTTGTTGCCTGAGCTGGTGCCTCTGAGGATGGACCCTGAACAAGAGAAATCTTAGGTTTTTATCTTCTCACAGTCTGAGCATGGGAAAGCCTGGAGAGTCGCCTAGGTCACATGGATGGGACACAGGTGTCCTTTTTTATTTGGTCAGCAGTTCACAGCCTCTTGTCTTAGGCTTGGCTCCCTCCCCGCAGAGCTCAAACTGCAGCTGCTCACTGAGCTACCTGCACTGAATGTATTCCTTACCACTCAGAGCCCTGTCCAACCTGTCCTGGGGATGGGGCATCCACAGCTTCTCTGGGAAACCTGTGCCAGTGCCTCACCACCCTTACAGGACAGAATTTATTTCTATTATCTAAGGTAAACCTGATTTTATTCAGTTTAAAGCAATTCAAGCCATTCCTCCTGTTCCTGTGAAGTCCTGTCACTTCATGCCCTTGTCAAAAGTCCGTCTCCAACTCTCTTGGAGCTTCTTTAGGCACTGAAAGAAACGCTAAGGTCTCCTTGGATCCTTCTTGTCTACAGACTGCATAACCCAAACTCCCTCAGCCTGTCTTCATAGCAGAGCTGCTTCAGCCCTCCAAGCATCTTTGTGGTCTCCTCTGGACTTGCTCCAGCAAGCAAGGTCCATGTCCTTGGGGTGGGAGTCCCAGAGGTGGATACACGCTCTGAATCATTCAAGGCTTTTAATCTTGGTGCAATCTGGGACTCTTTGCACTGCCTGTGAGCTCTAGTCTTTGAGCCCTCAGAGAGGGTGGGATTTTGGGGTGATTTGCCTTTGTTAAGGGCAGGCATTCTTGATGGAGCAAGTTGTCTTGGAGCCCTTGAAAGGACTTGATCAGGCATGGTTCTGCCTCTTGCAGAAGGAAAATAAAATATGAAGACTATGAGTGTGTAACTCAGAGTGTGTGTGAGTTTGTGAGTGAGCGCGTGCTAGAGAAAATATAAAACAATGCTTCTTTGATATTTCTGGATCTTTGCAAAGAAACCACTGCTCAGTGATGCATTCCTCCCAGTCCCCATCCAAGAAGGAAAAGGATGAACAAACCATCTTAATGGAGAGTCATGGATGGTTAAATTTTGACAGTGGTCTGATGCAAATGCCACTGACAGAGTTACATAAGAATTAGTAAGAATAAGAATTAATGTCCCTTCTCCCATTTAGCAGAAGTTCATGACTCCACATCTCTAGAGGGTGGTATTCTCATAAAACAGGATTCTGTTTGTAAAGCTACACCCAGGGTATGAATAACCAGAATAGGCGTGGGCTGAAAGTAGTTTCTTTAAATGGCTTAAACTCATGATAACCTCATTTTTCATCATCACTGCATAGTCAGGGATTAATTTAGATTGTGGTGAGGTCAAGTCCTGTTTTTGAATGGAGGTGCTGTGAATGGGACACAATCACAGACCAAAGGGTATTTCCTTGCCCTGGGACAAGGAAGGGGAGAGAGTATGGCTCAAGGGGGTGTGGGAGGTGTCCCCACAGAAAAGCAGTTTGGAGATTTTGATCTGAGATATGCACAATGGAGTGTGGAGGTAGTTTTCCTTTGCTTCCGATTCTTCTTTTCCCATCAAAAACTTCACTCAGGTTAATTTAAAAAAAACAAAAAAAAAAACAACAAAAAAAAGCCTGCACAATTTAGATTTCTAAATCCTGCTTTAGAAGATTGGCTTTCAGTGGGACAAGGGATTTGGGATTCAGGGAGGGCAGGTGCTGAATTATATTGCTTGGAGGCAGAAAGAGTGCAGCTGAGCTCATGGCCACATCAGCTTGCTCCAGGATTTCACATTAGTTCTGTGATGAATGGCTGGGTTTGGATCATTCCTCCTGAAATACTGTAGTTTTTCACAGCAGGACTTACGTGGATAGGCTCCTCCCTTTCCACCAGCATGGTCCCACCTCTGGGGCCTTTCCACCAGCATGGTCCCACCCTCCAAGGTGGGGACTGATAGCTCAAAAGTGGTGCAAGATGTGGAGCATCTGCAAGGCTCCTGCCTGTGGTTTGTGGTCCCTCA
Organism: Regulus satrapa; assembly: GCA_013396955.1. NCBI lineage: Eukaryota > Metazoa > Chordata > Aves > Passeriformes > Regulidae > Regulus > Regulus satrapa. The sequence goes on along the minus strand of VWZN01008390.1, from coordinate 430,875 downwards.
CTTGTACCTACATGACTGTGATCCTCCAGGTCTGGGGTTTGATGCATTTAATTTCAAGCTAAAGCAGTTCCTCTGCTTGAGGTTGAACCCCACAACTAAAATGCTGGAGCAACTGAGAGCATGGTGTGTCATGTGAGAAGACAGGCTTTGGAGTGTGGGTGTATTTTAAACACACAATACTGCCAAATCAGGGTTGGTTCACCCTGCAAGTCCTTCCCGAGGGAAGCTAGTCAAAGGAGATCTGTAGGAGAGCTCAAGATTGGGATGTGGTGGATTATGGAGGAGTTTGGGCGAAGGGGGCCAGCAGCACTGTGCTGAGACAGAGAGGTATGTCTGTCAGAAGGTGTTAAACTTTGGGAGCTTGTTTTTTCCTCTTCCTCCATCTTTCTGGTGTAGCTCCCTAGAGCCCATGCCTACATGGACCAGGATTTAGGGACGGAGAACCAGGTAGAGCCATCTCTGAGAGCTGCATTTGCTCGGTGTCCTTTCCACATCTCAAGAATGTAGTTGTGTGCAGCTGTAAGGGCCTGTCTGTCTCAGGTGATGCAGCATGAAAGGGAGCCAGGCGACAATATTTCTGTAAAGGAAGGATGGTTCCACTGGTGACTGGGCTGTGCTGGGACTGGAAACCCAGATGGGCCACTTCTGCCTCTTGATGGGGCAACCTGTGGCACATCATCTCACTGCACTGAGCATCCCATACTCCAGTTTGTCAGTGAGCCATGTGAAGACTTTGCTGCTTTGGCAGTGACTTCTGCAGACCTCAGGGCTGTTGGTATCTAGGGACTCTTTTTCTTTTCTTAGTGGCTTTGCCACCAGACAAAAGCACTTGCTGTGGGAGAGATGGCCTGGGGGGAGGGGGGGTTGTGCTTTGTCTGCAGGTGTGGTGATGCTAAAAGCCAGGCTGTGCCAGCCTCTGCATCAGTCTTGGCTGGATAGAGACTAAAGAAGTCCTGGGTGTAGCAATGGTGAGACTTTCCAAGAGTGCATCTTTGGAAAGGGCATGTGGGAGGAATGACAGATCTGGGGTTTCTGTACTTGTGCCATTCTCCTTCCAATCCCTCTCCATCTGTTCCTGGGGAAGTGCAGTATTCTCACAGCCTCTTGTGTCTCATTGTTTTACCCTTTTTAGAGTACCTTTGTACTTTGGATACCTGGAAGATAAAACTGCATAGAGACTTGTCAAGGTCCTGCAAATTGACCTTTAGATCTTGTTTGCCTCTGTTCCTGCTCTTCCTGGTGCCAAAACAAACAGTGCACCCACACTTCCTGGTGCCAGAACAAAAGCCATTGCATGATGCTGTGGCACACAGAGTCAAGGCGTTTATGGGGAACGTGGTTTTGGATGCCTCCCTTCACAAACAAGTCCTTTTGGTGTGGGTGGGGTGTCCAGTGCCCTCTGTATGGTATGGGAGCTGATAGCAAAACAAATGTGTACAGAGTGAGATAGTGTGAGGGGATTAGCATTAGGGATGCCTGTCTGAGGCAATACAAACCCCCACAAACAATTATGTAGGGTGTAGATATTCCCAACCAGGCCTACCCTTCCAATGTGTGTGAAGCTGATCTGACAAGTATATCTTTTTTAGTAGAGCCTGTAGTGACTGAACAAAGTATAATGGTTTTAAACTGAAAGAAAAGGATGGATTGAAAGTGGATATAACAACACATTTTTTTATAGCCAGGGCAGTGAAACACTGTTACAGGTTGCCCAGAGAAGCTGTGGCTGCCACATCCCTGAAAGTGTTCAAGGCTGGGTTGGACGTGACTCTAAGCAATCTGGTCTAGTGGAACATGTCCCTGTACACGGCAGCCAGTTGGAAAAATATGATCTTTAAGGTCCCTTCCAACCCAAACCACTCCATGGTTCTATGATCCTATATTAATCCTTCTGAAAGCATAGACCCCTGGTATTCTAAATTCATCCCATTTCTCATTTCCTCTGTCACGCTGGTGCAAATTTCTTCAATTCCCCTTTTTGCAAAATTGCATCCCAATTGCAGGTACCTGCGGGCAGTACAGGGATCTTTGTATCTGCTGTGTCACCACTGCTTGCCATGCTTGGGTGCCTCTTGCTCTCTTGTCTGTATGAGTGACATTTAAGACAGGATCCTTTCTGTTCCCAGTATCCCAGAAGGGAGGGAGGAAGTGCAGCCATGCTAATAGATTATTTTGCTGATTTTGTAAGTCTGAGTGAAAGCATTGTTCTGAAACAGCCAGGCTCTGCAATGAAATTAGACTAGTCTGTTCCTTAAAAAATCTTGTTAGCAAAAAATGGTCCTGGCGCACAGCAGATGTTGTGTCTCTCATGGCTATTCCTCCTCCTGCCATAGCTTTTTCCCTCCCCGTTAGAACCCTGGACACAGAGGAATTTAGGCCTCCTGTTGTGACAGGTTCAGACCCTCAACAGAATACTACTTTTGGCCATGGAGAAAGCTTCCAAAGTTGAGTGAAAGAACTGGGTATTATGGGTGTGTAGTTTGAATAGAAGTGTGTAATGCCACATGGTGAATACTCATAGCTTTAGGTTTTAGGGTGTATGGAACAAGACAGAAGTTTTTAGTCATCAGGTTTTTCTTCTTCTTCCTTCTGCTTCATAGATTTGGGTTATGTGTGATTGGGTGTAAAATGCTGCACTGCAGGTCAAAGTTGTCCGGTTATTAGGTTAAAAGTAAAAATAATCTAGCTAGAAATTATTCATTGGTTAAGTTTACTCTTAAAAGACCTTGTATACAGAAGTTATCATTGCCATTTCTACTTAGAAGCTGAGATGCTGAGAACTCACTCCCTTTTAGTACTAATAAGAAGAATAAACATCTAAGTCTGGACACAAAAAACCCATATCCTGCATCTGGGTCAGCTGAGAAAAACTCCCACACCTCCCCACATCTGGTTTGACATGATCCAGATCCCCAGTGAATCAATCTCAGGAACCTGCACCGGGAAACATTTATGGCAAAACAGTCACCAATTATAAAGCAAATTAGAGAGTGATTTTCTCCTTACAACCCTGTGTGGAATTGGACTGACTGGAGGAGGTGAGGAAGATATTTTCTGCTTTAAATGCACTTTGAAGAAAATTGTGTGCATTTTTGGGAAGGTGTCCCAAAAGGGAGAGCAGAGGGAAAGATCATGTGCTTTTGGGTGGGAAGCAAAAAGTACCAGATAATTGCTCTGATTTGGTCTATTTTTTTCTTCTTTTTTTTTCTTTTCTTTTTTTCTTTCTCTCCTAATGAATTTTAAAACCCCCAAGCCAAGGGGAGAAAATTGCCTCAGTCTGGCTCTCATAAGCCAGACCTCTGCAATCAGTCCCTCATTGACAGGGACCTGCTCTGGCTCTGGTCTTCACCTCTATCCCACATCCACTGGAAAAGGGAAGATATGAATCACCAGAACTTTAAATCACTATTTTGGCCCTCTCTGTGTTATGAGTCTGAATCCTTCTGTAAAACCAAGAAAGCACAGGCTTTCTCTAAATGTTGGGTTTTTGCCTGGAACTCAGCAGGCATTTCAGCAGACAATTTTAGGGAGGGCAGATCATCTCTGATGGTGCTCTGATGGTCTGTAATTCTTGGGATCCTCCAAGACAGGTTCTCCTTGGGGGTAAAGAGACATGGATGACTCCCTTGGCCAAGTGAAGAACCCCACATTAAAAGCATAGCTTCCCTGCAGCCAGAGATTTTGGCTTCCCCTCCCTGTTACCTCCTGTTCTCCCTCTGTTTCCAGACTAGGAGCAACCAGGACCCAGGATTTGGCTGTGACAAATGAAGGATGGGATGGACTTCCTGTCTGCTAAAGGCTCAAGTGGCAAGAGGTGGTTTGAGCTGGTTCTGTGGTGGCTGTAGCCTGATCCCAGAAGGCCCCAGGGGTGTGTGTGGGTGTAGATGTTGGTGTTCTGCCCTCCTCTCTCAGGGTCATGGTGCTGCGAGGGTGATGTGGTGTTTGCTGCCTGGATAAATGTTATTGCTCACCTGGATTCTGTCTGTTGCATGGTATGGAGGAGTGGAAACCAAGGTCATTACCTTCCCTGATCAGGGAATCTTGCTTCTCTCCTCCCTTTGCACATACAAATCCCAGGCCCTGTAATTCCATCTAGCTGCAGAACAAGCTCCTTATCACTTACAGCACTTTTCACAGGAAACGGAACACTAAATGTTCCAAAGCTTTTCTTGGCTTTTTGACCTACTTCCCACTGGTATCTTGTTCATCAACCACCTCTGCATGTGAGCGTGGTGTTCCATGGCTCCGAGTGTGCTTTGTACCACACACCAGGGCCCCACTGCAATCCTGGGGCATTGGAGCCTGGCTGAAGCAGTGTCCTGGTCCTTGGGCCCCACCTCAGTACAGCCAGAGCATACAGGGAATGTTATTCCAGTGAATTTAAGCTGAGTGTGAGTGGAAACTCAGCAGCTTCAACGGGACTGAAGAATCCAAGTAATCTAGTATTGGTAAGCTCCAACGTAAGCAATATGGCAAACCTTCCCAGGGGGTTTTGTTGGAGAGACTGACCCATGGACGAGATTCTTCTCAATAGCATCAGTTCCACAGCCTTAGAACAAGGAAGAAGTGCTGGCTTCCCCTTTATACAGATGGGATATTAAGAAAAATTTATTCACTGAAAGAGTGCTCAAACATTGGAACAGGCTGCCCAGGGAAGGGTTGGAATTACCATCCCTAGAAATATTTTTTAAAAGTACAGATGTGGTGCTGAGAGACATGGTTTAGTGGTAGACTTGGCAGTGCTGGGTTAATGGCTGGATTCCATAATCTTAGAGGTCTTCTTAATAATTCTGTGATTCTTCACTCTGGAGAAGAGAAGGCTCAGGGGAATCTTAACAATGTCCATAAATACTGAATAGTCAGGAAAGAAGGAGACAGATCCAGACTTCTCAGTGGTGCCCGGTGACAGTATAAGACACAGTATGTGCCAACTGAAAATCCGGAAATTCCATTTAAGCTTGAGAAAATACTTTATACTGTGAGGGTAGTCAAAAAACTAGCACAGGCTTCCCCCAGAGGTTGCAAAGTCTCCATTCCTGGGGATAGTGAAAACCTTACTGAACACAGTCTTGAGCAACCTGCTGTAGCTGACCCTGCTTTGATTAGGGGGTGTGGACTGGATGATATCCAGAAATTCCTTATAACCATGTTGATTTGGTGATTCTGTGCTTAGGATCACTGGGAGTCCTCTGGGACCAAGATCAGTCCCAGGGCTTGAGCGTGGTATGTGGGCCTTCTGCAGGGAAGCGTGGTGGCCCTGCTTTGCACTTCAGGGCAGACCTTACTGCAGCTCCCCAGTACTTGAAAGGGGCTTATGAGAATGATGGGGACAAACATTTTAACAGGGCCTGTTGTGATAGGGCAAGGAGCAGTGGTTTTTAACTGAAGGAGAGTTGATTTAGACTACCTATAAGGAAGAAGTTTTTTACAATGAGTATGGTCAGATGCTGGCACAGCTTGCCCAGAGAGGTGATCAATGCTCCAGCCCCAGGAAACATTCAAGGTCAGGTTGGACTGGGCTCTGAGCAACCTGATCCTGTTGACAATGTCCCCACTTATTGCAGGGACTTGGACTAGATGGCCTTTAAAAGATCCTTTCCAACCCAAACCATTTTGTGGTTCTGTGTTTCTCATGATTTCATGTTCTCACCTGTCTGTGTAATATCAAGCAACTCCTTTATTGTGGTCCACAGATCCCCCAAGGGCAGAAGGGACAGCTGTGATCCTCAGATGGGATAAAGAAGGTGCCTCTGTTCCCCAGAGCAGGATGACAAAGAGCTGATCTTACAGACACCACCTGGCACATCCCGACTGCTGGGTGCTTTCCCTGTGCTATGAAACAGGAGCTGAACCCCACTGCTCCTCTCCCATCCCTGTACGCGCTCAGCGATGCTGAGAGGCACAGGTGGCTCCTGCCTTTGCTGGCGTCAGCTTGCCTCCCTCTAGCGCTCATCCCAACATCCTGCAACACCAGCATTAGGGGGATTAGTCCTTTTCTTTGGCTCTGATCCTGGCCAGTTTGTGTCAGGGTAATTTTGAGGTATTTGGTGCTGGCAGGGCTTGGTGGGAATAGCAGGAGATGCTTACAGTTCCTTTTTCTCCCTGTGATGAGGTTCTAGGCAACCTAATCTAGTGGGTGGGGTTTCTGCCTAGAGTGCAGGGTTTGGAACTAGATGATCTTTAGAGTCCCTTCCAACTCAAGCCCTTCCATAAATCTATGGGTAGAGGTAATACAAGTCCTCCTATGCAAAGTCAGGGGAGATGAGGTGTATTAGTCTGGGCACAACCAGCCTGAAAAACTGGGAGGTGTGGGGGAAGACGAATAATCTGTTTTTCCTTTTTCCTCTTCAAATTAAATATAACTAAAGGGGAAAAGATTCCTTCAGCTCTTTCTCTGTCTCATCTGCTCCCAGCCTCCAGCTGGACGTGAGCTTGCAAACTGGATTGAGCAGGAGAAAATACATTTTTAAAAAGCAGTGTGTCACCTGAAGCTTGCTCAACACCCTCTGTTATTTAAGTGCTTTCTTGGCCAGGCTCTAAGTGGGAGTTCAGGGAGGGCAGCCTGGCCTGAGCCAGGCAGAGAAAGGTTTTGGTGCATTCAGAGGGATGAGCTTACCTCCCAGATGCTTCCTACCCAGGTTTCTCCATTCATGGTTTGTATGCACAATCCACCATCCTGGGCCTGGTGGCAGAATGAGTATTACGAGTATTTAATCCTTTTGGCCCAGCTACAAAGCTTTTGGCTCACCAATTTTTTAATCTGCTGTGCTAGATCTGGAAGAGCAGATCCCTGTCTTTAAACAGAGCAGATCCTGTTTTTTAAAACAGTCAGAGAGTAGAGGCATCTGAAAGAGGATACTTAGAAGGGCTGTAATGCAGTGAGCCTGTACTGTTATCAACAGGGATAATTGTAACAAAGCTGCACTGGTGCTGGGACAGAATAGCGAGTAGTTTTAGTGATGTTGCCCATGTCCTGGTGAGAGCAAAAGGAAGGACAGGGTCCTTCTGCCACCAGCCTGATGGGCAAGGCCAGCAGAAATCTGCAGGTCAGGTTTACATGGAGTCTGAAGAAGAGAGAAAGTGACTTTCCTTTGCCAAGAAGCCCTGCTCCTGATTTCTCTGCCCACTGACCCAGTGCGTCTGTTTTCCTCCTGTCTCACAGGAAATCTGCAATGATCCACGTCTCTTTGTGGATGGGATCAGCTCCCATGACTTACACCAGGGCCAGGTTGGGAATTGCTGGTTCGTGGCAGCCTGCTCCTCCCTGGCATCCCGGGAGTCTCTGTGGCAAAAGGTAAGTGGTTCCCCATGACAGGGGAGAGTCTGTCAACACCTTGGCTTTGCGTTGTGTTTGTCCAGGTCAAAAACTTCAGGGCTCTCAGGGATGTCTCATCTCCTGAAAAACTGATAATGTGCAAAAATCTCACCTAAAAGACTGACTTGCAAAGGGCATTAGTCATCATGGGTACAGTCACCAGACTCCAGCCAAACCCTTGGCCAGTTTTTCCTTAACCAAGTGGATCAAATGCCATCCTGTTTTTCAGATCCCAAATTTGACCCTTTGAATTCCAAAATAATCTAATCATTAACAAGAAGAATAAAATTCAGGATGCTCAGCTGCAGCATTTGGCTCTATTCCCCTTGTTTCCATGGTGTCCCCTCTCTTTGGCTGTTTACTGTGTTCACACTTGGCAGTGAGGCACCTCATACTGCGGCAGGTAGGTTGATTTCAGGGTGTTAGCATCTCTCCTAGGTCACTGCTTGCCCAAAGCATCCATCCCTGGCATGTCCCACGGCTGGATGGCACCACATAGCAGTGTTACTTCAAGTGTGCAGTCTAAAAGGAATGTACTCTGAGTCAGAAAGCCACCAAGGAGCTGCACCAGAGTGAGGGGATGCAGACCTAGGGAGCAAGCAGAGAGGAAGGAGATGCTCAGTGCCACATCCTTGAACAGTCTGTGCCCATCTCCATGATGGCCTCAGCTGTGCAAGGTGTCAGCTGTGTGAAAGCCAAGGCTGAGCGACTTCAGACTCTGGTGCAGGTGTGCATCATCGTAGGGCAAGAGACCAGCAAGTTGCAAGCAACTTTTCCCAGATTTTACTGTAAAAGGCAGCCAGCGTGTGCTGGCAGCACCACCTGCTTCACCCACAGCCTCCTACATCTATGGGCTTGAGACCGTTTCCTCCATCCCACACCTTTACATCTGCTCTTTGTGTTGGGTTCTTCCAGTCTCTGCTTCCTGGGGTGAGCATTAACACCAAGCTCAGGGATTTTTGAAGCATCCCCATTTTCTGTAAAATCAAGGTTTTCCTTTTTATGGGAACAGAATAGCTGTTGTTGCCTTCTAGATAAGCAATAAGGCTTCCTGGCATGGTGGCTGTGGTGACTGCTGTGGCTCCCATTACAAGAGTGATGCACAGCTGTTCAGCTTGTTCCTCACCCAAGGGTGAGTGGGCAAGTTGTCATCCTTCCTCACTATTCACTTCCAGCTCTGCCAATGAAACAGAGGCAGGGTCCCTTTGGACACCTCATTATTTCAGTTTACCAGGCATTGCTTTTCCTCCCTTAGCAACTTGGCTGCTGGTGTTTGTGACTTCTCATTTTCCATTGCTTTAACTCTCAGAGGCTTTATTTTATCAGCCCCTCTTTCCTTTCAGAATGGTTTGATTTATAGAACTATATAGGTTGGAAGGGACCCTAATGACCATTTAGTTACAGCTCCCCTGCCATCTTCCACTAGACCAGGTTGCTCAAAGCCCCATCCAACCTGGCCTTGAACACTTCCAGGGATGGGGCATTCACAAATTCTCTGAGCAGCTTGTGTTGGGGTCTCACCACGCTCACAGTAAAGACTTTCTTACTTGCTGAAGATCTCAGAGACAGAAATAATGGGCCCCTTGGTCCTAACTGTTGTTACACATGCAATTGTAATAATATTGCTGGACACCAAAATGTCTCTATTTGGAGTCTGGCAAGAGCTGAAAGATGCTGATGCAGGCTCTAGTGTCTGAAATATCAGCCAAGGAATCTTGGCCCAGATCACCCATGGCTACTAGAAAATATATTCCTGGTGTACACCAGGATGTAACATAGGCTCTGCATGTCCCTTGCTCCATTTCACACAGTGAAATTGTTTCTCTTAAGTGTGGGGAGGGGGAATACCTTCAAGAAAATAAGACAGGCCAGCACATCCCTGTGTATCCCAGGAGGTTATTTTATTCTAACATTTTCTTCCACCTTGCTTTCTTGCCCATTATACCTGTGTTGTATGAATCACTGAGTGGAAATGGGATATTGGAATTTAGTTGAGAGCTGTTTTCTAAATTCCTGAGTCTTGGTTGACCCTACATGGCTCTAGGTGTGATCTGGCTCTGTAACACCCTTTCTATGACCCTTCAGATGTGTCTGGCTTTTATGAAAATAATTTGAGACATTAAAATGGGGGGCAAAAACATGCTGGCGCCAATTTGCTGCTGCAGGAGCAGTGTGGTGTCTAACTCCTGCAGCTGTGCCATCCAGAAAAGGACATGATGGCCATGTTAGTTTGCTATTCATTGACATGTAGTCAGTTCGTCCCTTGGGACCCTCATGTCCTTCTCTGGATGGCATAGCCCAATGGAGGCCACCAAAGTGGTCAGGAGGAAAGTGAGTTTGTGCATCCAGGAGAAGAGAAGGTAAAAGAGGAGCTTATTGCTGTGTGCAGTTACTTAACCATAGAATCATAGAATGGTTTGGCTTGGAAGGGACCTTTAAAAGTTCAGTCCTTCCTGTCATGGGCAGAAACACCTGCCACTGGACCTTGTAGCTGAGAACCCCATCCATCCTGGATAGGGGAGTGTGGACAACATGGAGCCAGGTTCTTGCAGGGCTGCACAGTCAGGGGACAAAGGACAGCAGCACAAGTTTGCAGCTTTTCTTCAGTCTGAGCTCACTCAGACACTGGAACAGGGCCCAAAGAGGCTCTGCTACCTCTGTCCATGGAGATACTCAAAGATGGACTAGATGAAGCCCATAGAAACATGATTTAACCCTGAAGTAAGTGCTGCTTTGAGTAGGAGGTTGGACCATACTTCCCCAGAGTCTCATTCCAGCCTGAATTAGCCATGAATCTACACTCAGAAAAAGCCACTGCCACTCATCCCAGCCAAGGTGGCATCCCTGGCTTTGTTTTAGGATAATGAGCCATGGTTGTCAGGGAGGTTGCCAGGGTGACTGACATCCCTTCCCTATAGATTATTGCGCAGAGCAGCACCAACGGTTCTGAATGTGCAAATGAGTTGGGAGGGCACTCTGGGGAAGCCCCAGAGGAGTTTTGCATCACTGGCCCAGGTTGCCTAGCACAGCTGGGATTATGGAAAAGGGACAGCTCCAGGGGCCTGTCTGATCTTTCCTCCCGCATGTCCTGTTTGAGAGCCACGCACTGCTGAGGACAGAGCAGAGGAGCAGCCAAGGTGATGGCTGAGGCAGGGATGCTTGAGCTGCCCTTCACCTGCGATGAGCAGCTCACCCGGCGCATGCGGCTGCGATTCCAGAGCCTGCAGCAAAAAAATGTGAGGTCCCAGGATGGTGAGAAACTGCTGCATCCCAATGAGCACATCTACCGAGTGGATTTCATCCAGCAGCACAAACTGCGCTTCCTCCGCTGGGACGTGCAGCTGGAGAGGCCTGGGAAGGTAACGGTGACTGGCACCTCCCAGCACTGGACTCCTGATCTCACCCACCTGATGAACCGACACCTGCTGGAGCCAGTGGGCATCTTCTGGAAGAAGCTAGGGTCCAAGGAGGTGGAGTGCAATGAGGGAGATGCCCAGGAATTTGGGGAGCGAATAGCAGAATTAGCCCAGATCCGCAAGGTGATGTATTTTCTCCTCGCTTTCACTGGTGGCCTCGAACCAGCTCAGCTGAAAGGCTCCATTGTTTTTAAAGCCTGATCCCCTCTTGCTCAGCTTTTCTCATTCCAGCTATGCTTCTTTCAGTTGAGTTCTTTGTTCCATTTTTACATCTGTCTGTCTATCTGTCTGTCTGTTTTAATGAGAGACAGCACTGTGGTAAAGCAGAGAAGAGTTTGGTGCTTTTGGAGCCCTACAGCTATGTGAAATATTTGCCAAATGTGCTGCCCTCTGTCTAAATGATTGGGAGAAGGGGACCATGAGCTTGCTGCTGCATTTGCCTGGATATAAGACTGTGTGCTTGAGAGTTCATCAGGAATTCACCCAGGGTCTTACTGACTTGGAAATACGAGGCTGCCCTAAGTCCTCTCACTGTAGCAACTGCACACCAAAAACCCGCTGGAAAAATAAGTAATTGCCATAGCAGAGAACAGCAGGGACCCCTGGAGAGAGCCCTGCTTTCTAGTTTTCATCCTACCCATTAAAAAGGAAGGGCTTATTTGTGATGGAGTTCCTCTTCTTGCAAGGTACTGAGTGCTTGCAGGCTCTGATGATTTGTGCTGCTGCTGTGACTGCTTGGAGTCTCTGAAGACCAGTCCCACAGAGAATCCACCTTGCTGTGAAGCTGAAGTACATACACTTGGACTCACTGTTTTCTGCAGATTGTAAACCCACTGGAATAATGGGGAAGTTGGACCAGCCTTTTTTGACCACTGCCACCATTTCTTGCTGGGGGAGGCTGGAATTTATTCGGTCAGAGCAGATGTGTGTGTGTGTGTGTGTGTGGAGGCAGAGCCAGGAGCTCTAGCCAGAGCAGCCTAGACCAACAATAAGTCCTCTGCAGAAGAGTGAATTTGTGCTTTGTTCTGTCCTTAAAGTACCCATGAAAATATTTACTCTGAAGTGTCTGTAGAGAGCCATGAGGCTGCAGAGCACTTTGCAAGCCACTAAACAGGAACCTGCTCCTTCTGTCCCTGAAAAGCAGTGTCTCCTGCCCTCTAAAACACAAGGAAGGGTGTCTGGGTGACCAGAGGAGCAGAGGGGAGTGGTTATAAGTATTGGAACAGGAGAGTGTTTTGTGTCCAGTTTGCCCCACGACTGCAAGTAAACTACTAAGTTTGGATGTTTCCTTTTTCTCCACCAAAAACTGGAGATTACTACAATGAAGCTTCTTGAGACACACGGATAAAAAAGTCCCTTGAAAGAGCTAAGTTTTATTAGAGTTGGTCCTTTGCTCAGATTGCACTCAAATGTGTGTGAGTACTTCTCAAGGTGTGGCCCGACATCTTCCCAATATGAGTAAGGAGACAGCAGTGATGGGAAAGCCAGGACCAGGTGACTTCATACCTGTGGCCTGCAGACTTATGCAGACCAGCTCCCAAAAGAGTCCAACATCTTCTCCAAAACCTCCAGAGTTGCAGACCCTATGCCTTCCCCAGCCCAACAGTAGTGTATAAAAATGATATGCACAAGTTATGCCAGGCAGAAAGGAGATGGAAAGCAGAAGATCGGGTAATGACTGGAGAGATGGTGAGAGCTCTCAGTCTTGCCCAAAACCAAAGCCCAGCAACCACCAAATCCTACAGCCATGCCATGGCCATTGCCAGAGATGTTGATGTCTTTCTTCAAACCCCAAGAAATGCTGGACTCGGTGAGTGAGAGAAAAGTGGATGCATCGCTGCTTGGCCAAACACACCTCTAGGGTCCTAGCAGACATTCACATAGAAGACTCCTCCTTCTACATCCCAAAGCAGAGTTCCTGACTACAACCCATTTAGACCAAAAACAGGAGCCACTGGCTATATCCAAAGGGGCTTTTGTATGCTAATTCTCACAATATGGCATTGCTACATTGCTGGGGTGGAATTCTTGCTGCAGATATCTCGCTGGGTATTGGTGTACCACAGTAAATAAAGGCCTAGAAAATTGGTTCCCCTTAAGGACTGAAGCTGTTTGTGTCTTCTTCATGATCCCTTAGGAAGCTGCCCTAATCCTGCATGCAATTAATCAACAAATTTCAGCCCAATATTGGTATTCTTGAGCCCCTTTTAACTTCCTGTAAAATGTAAGATGAACATTTACTTTATTCTTTCTTGGTGTGAAAGGTTTCATGGAGAATTGAGCAGGTCTTTGTGGTCAAGAGGGGGTTGAAACTGGCCATAGAAGGGGAAATGATTCTCAGATGGATCTTTGTTTCCTTCAGAGGTGGGGAGAGAGGTGAGGGGACCAGTGTGATCTCTCTGCTGCAGGGAAGATGAGTCTCTTTTTACCAGTAACTGAAACTATCCTGACATAGTTTCAGCATCCCATAAAGACTTTTAGGTACATAACCCTGTTCCATCTCCCAGGGGAAATTCATCCCAGTTTGTACCACATTCAGAAGACTGGTACAGCTGGGTGCCTCTCTCCTTATCCTGAGCTGGCAAGTTCCCAACAGAAGGCTTGGAGAACTTCGCATGTACCAATTTCTCCTTCTAATCAGGAATATTTTTTCCAGGGCCACAGATGCCTTTTCTCTTAATTAGTCACTCTTTAAAAAATTGAAAAATGCCCTAAATCAGCTTTGGGAGGTCAACCTGGCATTTCTGAGCTCCCCATTTACCTGTCTCTGAACCCTTTCACTGTATATTTGTCACACTAAATGAGTTGCAGCTCCAGATTTTGTGAGCCCCTAAGGAAAAAGTAGCACAAATGGGTGAAGGAGAAAAACGTGGTTTCCACTGCCCCAGTGTCATATAACCAAGCTGAGTCCAAGGCTTGTTGGGATCCTGGGATGGGTGTCCATGGCATATTCTCCAGTAGGGAGCACCTGTGGACATCAGACTCCTCTCATTTCCTCGTGGGTTAGTGTAGAAATATGACCAGTCCTTGCTCCTGGACCCTACTCTGGATGAAAGCTGACCCCTTTTTCTGCCTTCAGTGGAGAAGTGGTGAAGGGTGTTCCCAGAGCTGTCCCCAGGTGAAGAAATGGAGGAGGATGGTGGGGACCTGTGTATCCTGCCACCAGTGACAGTAGAAGCTAGAGCCAGCCAGCTGGAAGCTGTCACTACGAGCTCTGGCTGACAAGCTGCCTTTAATCAATGCTGAGATAATTTCTAAGCCCACACTAATAGCAACTTGATTATCACGATGGTCCTCTATGACAATTAATTAGGATGAGCTCCAGTCAGGAGGGAATCAATAGGCACTGATGGAGGGCTGGCTGACCTTTCCTGGCATTCTCCAGAGAGAACTTTGGGACATAGTTGTTAGCATCCCTATAAAACACCACCTCCTCCAAATGTGGCTTTTTTTCATGGCTTTGTCTGCCCTGCTTCTATTGATCCAAACAACTCAGGAGTGCCTGTGAGCCTGCAAGGCTTATGGCATCATTAATATTTCAATGTAGGAGCAATAAGAGCCCTGGGCTGGGTTGTTGCTGGTAGCTAAGGAGTCAGGGGGCTCTTCAGAGGAAATTGTCTCTGCACAAGTCCTGCTTTGTGGCAGCAGAAAAAAACCAAAACAAACAAACAAACCAAACAAAAAAACCCAAAAAACAATACCCCACCACTCCATCAGCTGGAAAAGGCCCCAAAGCACAGTAAAGGTGGTTTCACCATGTCCTGTGACTTCTTGAAGAGGCTGTTTCCAAGCAATGTAGTTGTGTCCTATCCTATCCCATCCCAACATGCTCAGCTCTCCACAGGAAAGTGATTATTTGGTGTATAATAAATATAATGCATGCTTCCATGGACACCTTGGGGTTTTTTATCACTGAGTTCATGATCCTTTGGCAGCAGGTAAGTGAAAGTAGCAGGGGTGTGGACAGTCAGTCACATTACTGCTTCTGTGTAAGTCAGTACTTGTCAGCCATCAACTACAGTAACTACACATGGCCTCACAGCCCACCCTGACCATGCAGTAAAACCACATTGCCTCCACCCTCAACAAAAGCCAACCTGTGGTGTGGTCGTTCCTTGCTCTGTGCCTCTGTGTCCTGGTTCTAACCAAGATGCAGATTCCCCCTCAATGTAGCATCTGTGCCTGGCTGTGCTCATTTCTATCCAAGCTGTTGGGTGAATTTTCCATCCAACATAGAGCTGGTGGTGCCTGCAACCATGATGGGCTATGGACTTCAGCAGTTGACCTTTGCTTCTGCCTGTCCTTCTGGCAGTGATACCAAACTTGTTCCTCCTCAGACCCCTCAGCTACTCTAGGGTTTCTTTCAACTCAGGCCTTCTTTTCTGTCTTTCATCAAATCACCTCCCTGTGCTTGCCTGGATGAGCATGGTAGCTCTTGACAGGGAAGACAGGAAACCTTGAGGGAATGGGTATCCTGATTTTCCCACTTTTACTTAACAGAGTAGGTTCATGCTGCCTGTTCATTGACACATGTCAACGAATACCACACTTGTTCTTGGGCCAGTCAAGTCTCACCAGAACCAAGTAGGAGAATCAAAGAAGGTGCCCTTTGTTAGTGGTACCCTACTGACACTGAAAAAACAAAAAACATGGTCATAAAAGTAACCATCCCATTGGTTAGAGAAAGAACTCATCTGCACCAATAGCCTGTCTATAGAAGTAGATGACAGCAGATGTCCAGGGTAGGGTTATAAGAAAGAGGACAAAGGTCTTTACCTTCTAAGGGACAGTGAAGTCTGAAGTATTCCAGGACATGTTAATCTAGTCTGCATTGGCAGGTCCAAAATTCGGCCCCAGCAGACTGGAAGTAAGACCATTCCCCTTATGTTCTTCCTTATCGTTGATATTGTCTGCATTAGTTTCAGGAGAGTCACTCCAAGGAAAATAAAGAATAATTCAAGTATATGTGCCTCTTCTTTTGCAGGTCATCCCAGACTGGAAGGAGCAGGAGTGGAACCCTGAGAAACCCGAGAGCTATGCGGGGATCTTCCACTTCCAGTTTTGGCGTTTCGGTCAGTGGTTGGATGTGGTGATCGATGACCGCCTGCCCACACTCCACAATCAGCTCATCTACTGCCACTCCAACTCCAGGAATGAGTTCTGGTGTGCCTTGGTGGAGAAAGCTTATGCCAAGTAGGTAAACAGGCAGATGTAGGATAAAGTGGGACTGGGCACTCTGTCTTTTCTTTCTGTTCATTCACCAGCTGGTTTGCAGCAATGGAAACAACACCTTTCCTGTGAAGGAGTAGTACATAACTCAAAAAGACAAACACTAAGAAAAAAAACCCTTCTCTAGCCATAACTTCCTTTCAAAGCAAAATCCCCTTCTATGTTTTTTAAAGTAACACCTATTCTGGAGATTTCAAAACCAAGCTGTTGGGTGAATTTTCCATCCAACATGCAGCAAGGAATGTGGGCCCTATTTTTTCACCTTAGTTTGCTGTCCTCTCCCACTTCAAGTTCAACTGCAAATCTCCATTCTTGAGGCTGTCTCAAGAATCATCCCCAACCCCTAAAAATGTCAGGCCAGTGTTGTGCCATCCTTGTCACCCTCTTTCAGGTTGTCAGGCTGTTACGAGGCCCTGGATGGAGGCAATACAGCTGATGCCCTGGTGGATTTCACTGGTGGGATCTCTGAACCTATTGACCTGACCGAAGGGGACTACATCACTGATGAAGCCAAGCGAAGCCTTCTCTTTGAGCGCGTGTTGAAGGTGCACAACAGGGGAGGCCTCATCAGCTGCTCCATCAAAGTAAGCAACACTACCAGCATGGTCATGGTCCCACAGGAACAGGCGTTTTAGGATGCAGTTGTCTGACACAGTCGTAAATTTAAAATTAGATCAGATAAATTATGGCCAAGGGTTCTCACTTCTTGATGATGGCAAAAGGCACGAATCCTGAATGTCAACCCTCTTTATTCCTTGTTGCTATGTCCAAGAGCCCAGATTCATCCCAGCACCCTTTAAATGCTAGGAGGGGATCCACTTCAGAGAAAGGTGTTTTTGGTGTCTGCATCAGGGCATCTTTACAAATGCTGGTTTCCAGACCTCCCAGTATAACCATTAGGATGAGCTTTATTGGTTGCCAGTATGGGAGCTCAGAGACCTCATGGAGCAAATGAAGAAAAGGAGGGATCCAGCACATAAAATGGCATCTGAGACATGCCAACTGGCTCTGTCCCTGACTGTTGATGCTCTTCTTTTTGGCGTAAAGAAACCTGCAGGGAAATCTGAGTTGCTTTCTTTCCCAGCCCCTGCAGAGGTGGTCTGAGCATGTCCCCCTGGTCTGAGCACTGTCTGTGTCCCCCTGCCAGGCCACATCAGCAGCTGACATGGAGGCTCGCCTGGCCTGTGGACTGGTGAAGGGCCACGCGTATGCGGTGACAGATGTGCGGAAGGTCCGTCTGGGCCATGGCCTTTTGTCCTTCTTCAAGTCAGAGAAGCTAGACATGATCCGGATGCGCAACCCATGGGGAGAGCGGGAGTGGAACGGCCCTTGGAGTGACACGTGAGCTGGGATGGACAGCTTGTTTCAGTGGGAAATTCTTCTCTGTGAGGGTGGTGAAGAACTGGCACAGTTCCTCAGAGAAGCCGTGCATGCCCTATCCCTGGAAGTGTTCAAGGCGAAGTTGGATGGGGCTTTGAGCAACCTGGTCTAGTGGAAAGTTCCCCTACTCATAGCAGGAGGGTTAGGATGAGATGATATTTAAGGTCCTTTACAACTGAAACCATTCTGTGATTCTATGATTCCATATTCGTTCAAACTAGTGAAGAATGTTCATAGGTCACCTTTGTGTTCCCAATCTTATTCCAGCAAAATGAGGCCCCAGCACCTCTGCCATCACCAACTGCTGTGATGTCTGTGCATGAGATGAGGAACCAAGGAATGGCGCAACCAGAGTCTTTGGCCAGAGTAAATTTTGTTATCTTTATGGATAGGGCTGGCCAAATTGTACTGGCCAAATAAAACCTTGCCAGACTGGATTCAACTCCACTGGTCAGGAAGGAAGATGAAGTTCCAAGCTGTGCTGCACCTCCCCTGTGTTTGGCAGATGACCTAACCAGAGCAGCATGGGGATTGGCTTTATGCAGTCCTTCTCCCTTGAATTATTGTGTGTCCCTTACCTCTGAGTAATGATCCTGTTTTTCCACAGCTCTGAGGAATGGCAGAAAGTGAGTAAAAGTGAGAGAGAGAAGATGGGAATGACCGTGGAAGATGATGGAGAGTTCTGGTGAGTCCCTCCTGGGTTTGTCACCACAGGCCATGCCCATGGCATTCTCCCACCCATGGAGCATGTACATCTTTTCCATGCATACAGCTTTCCAGAGCAAACAGGCTTTCAAGCCATAAGATCTCTAGTGAAGACTGAGTGAAGACTAGTAACCCTCCTTGAGCCCATGTGTGTTAGATTTGGATGGCCATGACCCTGGAATTGCAAGGTCCTCTGCATCACTCAGGGGCAAAATCATTTCACCGGGGTACTGAGAACCTGTCATAAATGTGCTGAACTTCACAGCCTCACCAGGCTGTTGTTTCAGTAAAACATTTACCCTTGCGTGGAGAAAGGGCCACTGTGCTGCTTCTCCCACTTCAAAACACAGAGATCTGTTTAAACTCAGTAAGTATTTACTGCAGGCATAGAGAAAGGTATCTCCATCTCTTTTGGAGATATTTGATGAATAACTTCTGTTATTCATCAGCCATCAGAAACAACCCACACTCTGTAAGAGGTGATCAAGAAAATCCCTACAGTGTACCTTTCCAGGGAATGCAGCAGTATAACCCATTTCTGCCCTTTGCTGACTCAGGATGACCTTTGAAGATTTCTGCAAATACTTCACGGACATCATCAAGTGCCGTCTGATCAACACCTCCTACTTGAGCATCCACAAGACCTGGGAGGAGGCAGTGCTACACGGGGCATGGACCAGAAGCAGTGACCCCTTGAAAAACCGCTCCGGAGGCTGCATCAACCACAAGGACACTTTTCTACAGAACCCCCAAGTAAGTAATGGAGCAGAGGGCCTTCTGGAGCTTTCATGTGTGCTTCCAAGTGTTTAACTCTCCTACAGGGATCTAGAAGGCTGAAATGGCTACCAGACCTCTAATAGATTATTTGTGCTTATGGCAATTCTCTGGTACAGCATGACTAGCATCGAGGCCAATTCTATTAACATTATCCCTCTTATCAAGGAGACTGGATCCAAGTACTTAGTGTAGAGCATCTTGGCACAAGGGAAAAACAAACTGTGCTTCAGGGTAGCAATGTTGGCTGGTTCTAGTCAAACAGGGCCAGGAGTAATTTCCAACAATCTGGTTGTCTGAATGACCAAATTTCAGTTTTTGTGCCCAAACTTTGCCACTGTTAAATTGACCAGGACAGGTGTAGCCCATAGAGCCATTTCCTTCTGGCTTGAAGTTCATCTCCAGGAACCTGGAGGGTTCCAACTTTTCTGGAGATAAGGAGGCTCAAGGGGACCTTATGGCTCTCTACAACTACCTGAAAGGAAATTATATCCAGGTGGGAGTGGGTTTCTTCACCCAGGTAACAAGTGATGGGACAAGAGAAAATAGCCTCAAGTTGTGCCCGGGGAGGTTTAGATTGAATATTAGGGGAAAGTTCTTTAGTGAAAGGGTGAAGACATTAGGAGAGGCTGCTCAGAGCAGTGGTACAGTCACCATTTCAGGAAGCATTCAAAAGACATGTGGATGTGGCACTTGGGGATGTGGTTTAGCAGTGGACTTGGCAGCGCTAGGTTAAGGGTTGAACTGGATGATATTAGAGGTCTTTTCCAACGTTAATGATTATACAGTTGTCTTGTCCTGCTCTGAACTGGGATCCTCATGATCACAAGCCAGGTCCTTATGAGTTCTTCATCTAACAAGCAGCTGAAGGATGGTCTGGTCCATGGCAGGAGCTGTCACCAAGGATGTGGGAGAGTTGTTTTCAGCTTTCAGCAATGTATTAGCCTTTTGAAGCCAGGCTGTCCCTGCATGGAGGTGGATTGGGAGAACTGATGTCAGATATCTTAAATCCACCCCCACCCATGCCCAGGGATCCTGTACTAGTAAATATCTCCCTTACCTTCCTCTCTGCTTCTAGTATGTGTTTGATGTGAAGAAGGCAGAAGATGAAGTGTTGATCTCTATCCAGCAGAAGCCCAAAAGGACCAGTCGCAAAGAGGGCAAAGGAGAGAACTTGGCCATAGGCTTTGATATCCATAAGGTAGGCTTGGGTTTCTGCATGTTGGCCTGAATAACACTGCTGGTTGTGGAGTGGTACATCAGTCCTGCACGACCATATAATTCATTTAAGCATTATCTGGGTGGTTCTGGGGTGCATCAGGCTGTGCCTCAGCACAGTCCACCCTCCTCTAGAGAGGAACAGGGATATCAAAGGGGACAGCACGGACAGCAGGTTGCCCAGAAAAGCTGTGGGTGCCCCATCCCTGGAAGTATTCAAGGTCAGGTGGGATGTAGCTTTGTTTTAGTGGGAGGTGTCCCTGCCCATGACAGGGCATTGAAACCAGATGATCTTGAAATTCCCTTCCAACCTGAACCATTCTATGATTTTGTGCAGTTCTTGCTAAAAGCAATGATTAGTCTTTTCTCTCCAGATGTTGAAATCTGTTAGACTAATCCTTATGTGTTGTTTGCTGGGTCCTCAGTGCTAAGCTGAGATGCAAGAGATGAGTCCCTGAGCCAAAAGAGTTGGGAAAACCACATCCACACTTCTTTTCCACCCAGCACATTTGGGACCGTTTTGTTGGTTCTCTTAAGTCGAAGTCTCCTGGTACTATGGACTCAGCCCTTGCAGTCTTTTCTCCCCAAGGTGGATACCAATACCTTTTCATCCCGTGACACTCTGCTGACTATGCCACTGTGGTCTCTGCCCAGGTGGAGTTGAATAGGAACTACCGGATGCACACGCTGCAGCAGAAGGTGGCCAGCTCCATCTACATCAACTCCCGCAGCGTCTTCCTGAGGACAGACCTGAAGGAAGGCCGCTACGTCATCATCCCCACCACTTTTGACCCTGGTCATGAAGGCGAGTTCCTTCTCAGGATTTTCACAGATGTGCCTTCAGATTGCCGGTAAGGAGCATGAGCAGGGATGGGGAGGAATTTTCTCTTTGGAGACAGCCCTGTGCTTTTGATTTGTGTTTTTTCTGAATGGTCATAGCCTTGCCTGCAGCTGCACTTTGGCTTTCTGTTAAGGGTGGTCAAGAGACAGGACATCTTTACAGGTCTCTCCACAGACAGGTAGAGAAGCTCCCACTCTGCTTCTAAGCATGATATGGGAGAGCATCCCAAACCCAGGTTGAGGAGATTAGAGTTGGGAACAGAATCTGGCAGTGGACAGTGCATAGTCACAAAACCACAGAATATTCTGAGTTGGAAGGGATACACAGGGATCATCCAAAGATCATTAAGTCTTTATTAATTATTATTAAATAATTAAGAGTCCAACTCTTAAATGAATGGCCTGTACAGTCCTTCATCGTGCCACAGCAAACTTTGGGATAAGACTGGGCACTTCTTAAAGGCCACGTGTTTTTCCTTGCAGAGAGCTGACACTGGATGAGCCACCACACACCTGCTGGAGTGGGATGTGTGGCTACCCACAAGTAGTATCCCAGATCCATGTCCTTGCTGCAGCTGGGCTCAAGAATCAGGACTCCCAAGGAGGTACTGGTCTTTCCTTGCCTGTTTTCTGAACCCAGAGGAGTTGGGAGGTGTTTATTAAGTGGGACACTGCTGGAATTTATATCCTCAGTTGTTTTTTTTTTCAGTGAACATGCTTGATTCAGACACCAGAGGAATATAAAGTCTATGGAGAACTAAACTCATTTTTTGCAGTGGACATGATCTGGAAGCTGTTATATTTAAGCTTTTATTTGAGACACTCCCAAAACTTTCCCAAAGCCCTTAGCAGAGGTCCTGTAACAAGCCAAGTTTTCCTCCCAGGTATGAGCAGCTGAAAAAGTCAAGAATTGTATTTAAATTGTATTTAAAGGCTTTTTAGTAAGAAGGGCAGAGAAAGAGCCTGATGTGTGGTGTTCATCACTGGAGGCTGAATAAATGTCTTATCAGCAGAAGGTATGCCAAATTTTGCTTACTTTGGGATGGTGTGGATCTAGATAAATTCTGATATCCATCACTTCCTGCATGGGAGAGAGCAGCAGGATCATACCTCCCTGTGTCCTGCAGCCACACAGAGGCTTATGGCAAGAGCCCCATGTTCTGTCTGCCCCTGGACCAAGACACCCAGTGGTAATGATGACTTGTACCAGGAGATTGCTAAAGTTGGGATGGAAGGTCTAGAGGTTGCAATTAGAGAAGCAAATATCTTTCTGTCTTTTTATCTCTCTACCTATGGAAATAGACCAGATCCTAGCCTTTCTCTCCCGTCCAACAGTCAAGGATATGTGGTAATTGTGGCAAGATTTAGCCAAACACTTTCAAGCTGAATTTAAAATACAAAAATTGAAAAATTAAAAAAATACAAATAAAACCCAATTGAAATTATACTCTTTTCCACCCAATAATTATTATCAGGGCTGCCTATCACTATATCACTGAAAGTAATGAGCAGGATCTTTTCTAAGCAAGAACTAGTCAAGTGTGCTCATTTATCAGATGCCACAAAGGGAATCCTTTACCCTATCTGGTGTTTGGGGAGGAAATAGGCAGGTGTTTCTTTCTTGGGTTATTTACAACAGGTCAGTGCATCTGTATGAATGCAGGGAAATCTGTGTTGCCAAAGGTCTCTGAACTGTTTCCAGAAACAAGGAGGTTTATCTTTCCTTCAGACAAGAAGGCATGTGGATTCTGTAGTTATTTTCCACAAAACCTCCTTGGGAATTGCTTTCTTCCAGCTGTTTTTCAGCTATTCAGCTCTCACCACCAAGAGTGTGTTTGGTGTTTTCTAGTGCAGTGGCATCTCTCATGCATCCCAGGCCAGGCCTTATACACTACTTTGGAAATAGTGATATAAAGATAGGAGTTTGGCTCTGACTGATGGAATCTGAGGATTTAATGGGACATGCCAAAAGACAAGGTAATTTGGAAAAACAGCTGTGAAATTTAGCAGCTGTGTCTCACCAGGGGAGCCAGGTCCTTGCAAACGGAAAGCTTGCAAAGAGGTGGTCTGGCAATCAAAATCCCTGGCCCTCAGAAGGGGCTTGTTTGTTCCTCCTCATTTCCACATTTCCTATGGACAAGAAAACTCATCCAACTTGTCTGTGTTTCTATCATAACCACTTAAGTTCATGGTAAGAAAATACATTCTGGCAGTTAAATTTCCATAGCAATAGCTCTTTCTCTACTGAAATTCCTAAAACAAGCACCTGTTTGGCAAGATGAAAGTATTAACTAATGAAGGACTCTTTCCTTCTGCTGGAAGATCAGGTTCCGTCCAGTTGTCATCTGGCAGTATGTGAATTTGGTGACTTTATCCTCCATTTGGTATTTCCTTGCATGAGTCTCTTTCTCTTCTCCATGGTTTTATTTCTGCCTGCCTCTAGGAGAGCAAATCCTGGTAGGAGGGTTGAGGAGGATGGTGTCCTCCATGGAACATTTACTGCAATGGTCAGGAGGATTTGGGGTGATAAGAAGTGTTTCTGTAGAATGTGGGGACAAAGAGGCAACCGTTTCATAGAATCATGGAATTGTCTCAGTTGGAAAAGCCCTCTAAGATTATCGAGTCCAACCCTTAACCCAGCACCTGCCAAGTCCACTACTAAATCATGTTCCCAAGTGCCACATCTACACATCTTTCAAATCCCTTCAGGGCTGGTGACTTTACCACTGCTCTCGGCAGCCTGTTCCTGTGCTTGATAACTTTTTGAATTAATTAATTTTTCCTAATATCCAGTCTAAACCTCCCCTCCCTCTATTTGAGGTGCAATTTGAGGCCCTTTCTTGTCATTCATCACTTTTTTCCTAGGAGACCAACCCCCACTTCATTACATCCTCCATTCAGGGAGTTGTAGAGAGTGATAAGATCCCCTCAAGCCTCCTTTTCTCTGGGCTGAGCCCCCCCAGCTCCTTCAGCCTGCTCTTTATCAGATTTGTGCTCCATCCAGACTCTTCCTCTGCTTCAGCGTAACAGAGACAATGCTGCCCAGAAACAATGTCACCTGATAGAATTAAAACTGAGCCAAACAACTGAGCTCTGTGGACATCATCTGAGGTGTGACAAACCCTTTTGCAGATATCCATCTCCTCTGGTGGGATATGGAAGCAAGGTACTGCATGACACCCCTGGAAAAGGACTCTAAGGAATTACAGAAGCTACAAAAAGGAAAAAACCAAACTTTTTCTCTTCTCAGGAGCTGACCCTTATGTGATCATCAAGTGTGAAGGACAAAAGGTTCGCTCTCCGGTGAAGAAGAACACGGTATCGCCAGAATTCGATGTGAAAGGGCTCTTCTACCGCAAGAAGCCAGGACAACCTATCATTGTTCAGGTACCTGGCACGCAAGCAATGGGCTGAGGGATAGAGGCCCTCTCTCATTTGGAACTCCCTCCCTCTCCTTACACTGTCCACAGCAAATCTGTTCCCCAGGCTGAGCATCATTAGTTAATGCAGCTCAACCTCTCCCCACTAAGGTGACATCTGGTAAAGGCCTGTGCTTCACGCCTCTCATTACCAGGGTGATACCTCCACACCTCACCACCTCCCTGGCTTCAGCTCAGGGAATGTCCCCACTGGCCCCTTCACTCTAATTCATGAAGGTAGGCTGCATCCCTGAAGGAGCTGCCCTCATCCCTGTTTTGTTTCCACAGATTTGGAACCACAACTTGATAAGTGATGAGTTCTTGGGCCAAGTGGTGCTCACGGGGGATCCCAGTGACCGGCAGTCGGTGCACACACTGCACCTCCAGGACAAGGGGAACAAGAGGTCAAACGATCTCCCTGGAACCATTGCTGTGATGCTGCTCAGTAGTAGCATCCTCACTGATGTCTGAGTACGCAAGGATGAGTCTTCTGGTGCCACATACGTGAATCTAAACATGCACACATACATATCTACATATATATATATAAATAAATATATATATATATAAAGAGAGAGAAACACACAGAGCCTACCTATCATCTGCAAAGTGTATATGAACCATGCATGCATTTAACTCCAAGGAGCCAGTCTTGTGTTTTCAATGTTAAAAAATAGTGCCTTTTTTGGGGAACCGCAATGATCCTTCTGCTGGCATCCTCTGCAGCCCCCCCCCCGGCTGCCACGTGTGCTGTGGGACTGCTGTGAGCACGCTGTGGGCCCTGACAGCCAGAGCACGATGTCCTGGGGCTGTTTGTTTACACAGGCTGGCACACACACGTGTGCCACCACGCACACAGATGGCCACTGTGGTCCCAGCAGCTGCTTCCGTGCAGCTTCTTCAATGTGTCTGCTTGGGTTAAGAGTAGTGTGCATGGAGTTGTCTCCCTTGAAATTGCCATGTAATCGCTTATCTGTGGAGGCACCACAGCAAAGGAGAAGTGGAAAAACACATCGGGACCTGTTGGATTTTTTTGGGGTATGGGTTTGCATATTGCAACTGTAAGGAAAATGCACCAAGGCAGCCCAAACCCACAGGGGCAGCAAGACCAAAGGCTCCATCATTTGGGGACAAGCTGTCTCCACCCAAGTCCTGTTCAACCCTCTGCAAATCTGAAGCATAGAAAGATGTCAACAGCTATGGTGGGATAACTGTTCTCTGGGGTCAAATTTCTGAATCAGTCTGGACCCAGCTCCTGTGGGTGCCTCCTGTACTCCCATGGTGCCTGCTGTCTCTGTGTCTCCATGCCGTCCCCATCCCAAGAACTCACCCCAGGAGCTGGGGTGGGCTCTCTCCTGGGGCAGTTCAGTGTTTAGGTAAGAAAATTGGTTCCTCTGAAGGCCAAAGTGTTAAGTTCAAGGGATGGGGAGCCTTCCTCTGTGGGCTCCATCTATAATGCTGCCTACAGTGCATCATTTCTCAGTGCCTCGCTTTCTCAAATTCTTTTTAAAAATAGTGGGATTTTAGTTTGTACTGGAGAAGCACTGCTTCCAGTGCAGCCTGAAAATGCTGGGAATATTTAATTCATACCAGTGTTCATCTCTCACCTTTAATTTCCAGTCTCCTGTTGTGGAGGATGAGTTGCACAGTCCTAGAGCCAGTCCCACGAGTACAACCCAAATGCATCCTTGGGGACATGTATAGGGCTACGGTCTGCTCCTGATTTCCATGAAAACTGGGTTAATCTTCCTTACTCCACTGGGTGGCAGATTCTGGCTTCTTATAAACCATCCCAGATAAACCAAACAACAACCCATTGTCTGGCCTTTCAGCAGCTGACTAGGACAAGTTTCAAACCATTTTTTTCTCCTGTTGTTTGGGGTTTTTATTAATGTGCCTTTAAAGTGGTGCAAGTTAAGGGATTTTTCTGTCCGATTTTCTAAGCAAACATTTTGCAGTCACCTGCATGCAAGTGGAAATTAATACGTATGATAAAATCTTTGAATCCTGGTAAATTTTGACCTGAGCAAAGTCTTTTTCCTGCATCAGAAGTGAACAGGAAAGCCTTCTTTAGCTATAGCAAAGGGTTTCTTCTTGTCCTACTAAATACCTATGTTTATCCTGCAAGTCTGTTCAGTTTTTTTGGGTTTTTTTTTAAAAGATTCTACAGGTCTGCTGAGTCTGAAATAAGGTAAAGTGTTCCCCAAGGTACCTGCTAGCTTAGTTCTTGGTGCAACTGGAAGCAGACAGTGCAACTGCATTGATTTTTGCTGGATGCTTTTCCATTTTCCTCATCTTCATAGTCCTGCAGTTATGAGCTTGCTATTTTACCAAATTTGCATATGTTCTTAAGTCTTGTTTTTCAGGACTTAAAGGCAAGCAGTGGTCCCCATGATGTTCTTTCCACATCTCAATTACTCCTGGCTTGTACTGAGGACCCTCCAACTCCAGGTGCCATCACTGGGACCAAGCTGGGTTCAGTGTCTTGCAGAATTGACTTAAATACTCCTAGTTAGGTAAAGCAACTTTTTGATCCCAAGGTCAGAGCAAATCCTTGAACTTAGGAAGACCGATTCAGAGATATTTTGATTTTATCCTAGTTTTGTTTATGAGACTCATCACTCAAAATAAATGGAAGCAGGATTGTGGGGTTCGAAGGTATGATTTGGATCTTAGGAGAAGATCTCAGAGGCTTATGTTCAAAGTGATACGTGAGAGGGATGCCCAAAGATACCTCACTAGGCAGGGGGTGAGCTATTTGGCATCGCAGGAATATGACAGGAGTTTTGCACCATTATCAGGCAGATGAAGGTGTCCAGCCTGCCTGCCTTAGCCTTGTTTTCTTGGGAAATCAGGCTGTGCATAGCTTCAGCAAAGGGGAGCCATTTGTCAAGGAGTGCCCTGCCATTTGCCAAATGGCACAATGATCCCCAAGGAGCAGTGCCAAAGCTCATCAAGGAGTTGTGGTGCCCTGGTACCCATGGGCAGCCTCCTTCCTCCCTACTGAGAATCAAGCCATAAAGAGAGGAAAGGCAGCTTTTTAATAGCTTCTTTTAAAAAAATTGCTCTATATCAGGACCAAATTGTCTTAATATCAGTAATATTTGTCCTTTTTTTTAAGAAAAAAATGAAAGTTTTGGAAAAGTTAGAGCAGACACCTTCTTCCCCTACATTTTCAATGGAAGAACAAAAATTACCTTTCTTACTCTTTTTCTCTTGTTTGTAGAGCAGATGAGGGAGGGGAATTATTGAAATGCCATTCCTGTTGTTGATGCCTTTTCTCATTGAATGAAGTAAACAGAAATATTCAGGAAGGTTGGGTTTGGGGTCTTTTTAGTTTTTTGGGGTTTTTTTTTCTGAGAGGAGGGCAGGTCTGAAAAGCACTTTCCAGTCACTCCTGAGTGGGGTAGGACATTTGTCTGATTTATTTCACATTTCTTTTTTTTTAATCATTTCAATGGTTGCGAGCAGCTTGGCATTACACTCTGTAGAATCCATTTATTTTTGACATCTACCTGTTAAAACAGGCTGTGACTTGTGTTCATTGCCAAAGGCACTGATATGTCGTGCTGCACGAGATCAGAGAGTGGTCCAAACAGAAAGCCAACATTGTACAGCTGTAAACCTCCTATAAATAAATAAATTGTGTATATTTTATTCAGACTCCTTGCTTTTGAACTGCTGTGTTCTTCCAGAATGCTTTTGATGGGCACAAGGTGGCTCTGCCTAGCCTTTTGAATTTGCTCAATTCACCAAACTGAAATTATTTTCCCTGTAGACTTTGAGACTGAGGCAAGGTGATCTGTATGAGTCTTTCACTCAAGGTTGAGTCTTTCACATTCACTGAGAAAATCCACATTGGGAAGGGGTAACCTCCTCTGACTATAAACCTTTGTGTCCTATGTCCCAGACTCACTACAGTGCAGGGAACTTTTTTTGAGCCTCACCTGACTTGGAAAAGAGTTCTGTAGATTGCTGAAAAACAAAAAAATAAAAGGAGGGGGGAGAGTTATGACAAAGTAGAAGGAGGAAGTGGATTTTAGATTGCTTTCCCTCAGAAAACAAACCTGCATAATGCACATGGGGAGCATTTGAAAATCCTGGCCCTGCCTATGGGAATCTCCAGTCTTGCTGCTTTTACTCGCAGATCCAAAGCTTTGGCACTGGGATCTAGCTTCCATCTCAGCTTCCTCCACTAGCTGCCTGCGCTCAGTCTTTGCAGCATGAAGGAGCTGTGTGCTTCTGCAGCCCATCCTTAAGAGCCTGAAGCAGACATCTGTCTGGAAAAAGCCCTTTTACTGTGGGGTGGAGGTATCTTCCCAGACTCTTCAGTTTCT
Source organism: Regulus satrapa (assembly GCA_013396955.1). Lineage (NCBI taxonomy): Eukaryota > Metazoa > Chordata > Aves > Passeriformes > Regulidae > Regulus > Regulus satrapa. Next base: position 402,242 of record VWZN01008390.1, on the reverse strand, counting down.
GGGATCATCCTCTGGGACAAAATGTGTCATGAAATAATACATAGAGAATGAGTGTCCTACTTCTCTGCACCCATCACTGAAACAGCTTGTAAGGACCTTTCTTAGGGGGAAAGCCTTAGAAACATCTCAGTCCCCCAAAAATCCTGATACTCTCCTGGAGGATGTCCGGACCAGTAGACCTGTGTGTGCATCTATGGGGCTATAATGCTTGATGGTGGACATAGCACAAGAGCTCTGGTGTCAACCAGGTGGCTTTGCTGAGTCCGGCTTTGTTCACATCATTAAAAAAAATCAATGTAGGCTTGGATAAGCCACAGGTCATCATGTAGGCATGGAGGTTGTGCTTTCCCACCAACATCTACACCCCAATATTCCTGGTACTGGGGGCAGTGTAGGTTGCTTTGCAGCCCTGCCTGTGTCTGCTGGCATTGCACACCAGCATGGAGATAGGGGTGCCAGAATTGCTGTGGGACCTCAACATGTCAGTGTGGAGATGTGCAGAGACAGTGCATGTTTGGAAACCAGCAGCAATTAATAGAGTAGTGCACAGCTCCAGGCACAATCCAGCCCTCACCAAGAGTCCTGCGGCATCTCCTCATCCCTCCAGCATGGTCATTTGCTAGGAAATTTTGCTCACAACATTAGTTTCATCTAGTTTCATATTAGTTCTCATAGAGAACTTATTTTAAGGAGTTTTTGTAAGGCCATGTTTTGATAGAACAAGTGGGGAATGGCTTTAAACTGAACAAGGGTGAGGTTAGATGAGATATCTGGAAGAAATTATTTACTGTGAGCGCGCTGAGGCACTGGCACAAGTTGCCCAGAGAAGCATGTGATGTGATGCCCAGAGAAGTGAATGTGATATCCCACCCCTGGGAAGTGTTCAAAGCCAGATTGAATGGGGCTCTGAGCAACCTGGTCTAGTGGAAGGTGTCCCTGCCAAGGGCAGAGGGCTGGAATTAGATGATCTTTAAGATCCCTTCCAACCCAAATCATTCTGTGATTCTATAGTTCTATGATTCTATGATAAATTGGCAATTCAGGGTCTGCCTTTGACCTGAAAGAGCATCTTCATGGAGGAACAGACATCCATCCTACTGTTGAAAGTTGGTGCTTGAAGTATGTGTTCCTGTACCTGGATCCCCTATAGCCATTATCTTCCCACCTTAATCCTGTATATATTCCCTGCCATATGAGCCTCCTGCTGCTCAAAAGGATGAGGGATTTCCAGCAGGAAGGGCTGCAGAGGTAGAAAGGCCTTCAGCAATGGGATGGGCTCATTGCCTGTCCCTCAGAACTGTTCAGGTGCTGCCACATCCTTGGCCAATAGCCCAGGCTAATACCCAGGGATAGGCCCTTGGAGTCTGTTCTATGCAATTGTCCTAAGGCTCCTTGCACTCTCCGAATCCCACTTCCAAACGCAGTGGAGCAGTCAGGAAGCAACTCCAGCCCTGTGTTCCTGGCAGAGCCTCCCTTGTGGTCTTTTCACACAAGCATGGGTCCTATTGGGCACAAAGCAAGGTTGCCCAAGCCATTCCAAGCACACTGGACGCAGTCCAGAGCAAAGCCCAGACACAGCCAGAATCTGCCCTCACATCCACACCAACTGTATTAACACAGCGAGGAGGGCTTGAGTGATGCTGGGCATGGCACCAAGTGGTCACAAATCATCTGTCCCGAGCTTAAAGTTAGCTGAGTCTGTTCACAGCTGAGGGCTGGGCATCTGCAGGGCATTTATAAGGGCTGGGGAAGGGACCAGGTGACTCTGCTGTGACTTCTACGTTTAAAGCAGAGTTCCTGGTTAGCTTTGAAGCAAAGATGGGCCCTTTTATTGCTCCTTACTTCTTTAGTATCACCAAAAAACTGCATCCGATTGGGTCTCCAGAAGGGTTTCCAGCACCCTCATTCCAAAGTGGAGTTTAGAAACAACTTTTTTGATAACACTGAAAAAAAAAAAAAAAAGGTGTATTTTGCACCTTTCACTAGGTAAAATTACAAGCTTTGTATCTAACTAAGACTTCAGTAGTGTTTCCTAGCACAATTAAGATCCTACCCCACCTTTCTCAGCAGGAATTAAAAGAGACACTAGCCCAGATTTGGGCAGGGAGTCACCAGGTCAGAGTTAATCTTCTAGGCAAAACCTAGAGGGTTTCAGCTCTGCGTTTCCTGGTCCTTCCTGTCCCAGTTTTCACATTTACAAGTGCACAAAGCTGGTGCATTCAAACAAGGAAGCCTGTCAGCTCCCAGCCTCACCCCACAGGGCCTCAGCACCGTCCCTTGCACAGCCCAGAGACTTCTTTGCACAGGTCAGGAGGACCTTTCCGGCCACTATTTTTCCTATGGATCCATCAGGGTTCTGCACAACGAGGACTTGAAACTGCAGCTAAATTCGTAGCATGGGTGCCATAAGAACATTTTATAAGAGCAGATAGTGATAGGAAAAGGGGGTAGGGCTTTAAACTTAAAGGGAGATTTAGATTAGATATTAAGAATAATTTTTTTTACCGTGAGCATGGTGAGGCACTGGAATAGGTTGTTTGCCCAGAGAAGCTATGGATGTCCATCCTTGGAAGGGTTCAAGGGCAGGCTGGATGGGGCTTTGAGCAATGTGGTCTAGTGGAAGATGTCCCTGTCCATGGCAGGAGCGCTGACCCTAGCTGATCTTTCGGGTCCCTTCCAACCCAGGCCGTTCTATGATTTTATGATACCATGATCCGGGGCAGACTCTAGGGCGGGAGGAGGATGCATTTTTGGAGTGGGGATGCTGTGGGAGCGCAGCGCTTGGGGTTCCCGGGGTGGAGGTACCGCACGCACACTCACAAGCACTCACACCGCCACACCACACCCACACCCACACCAGGGGCTGGCTGTAGCCCGGCTCCTCCCCCGCTAAGAGGCTCAGCCGGGGCAGGCACTGCCCTCGCTCGGTGCTGGAGGCAGCCGGGCTCCGCGCCGGTCAGCAGTGCCCCGTCCCCGCTGCCGTCCCTGGCCATGCCCCGCTAAGGTAAGGCGGAGCGGGAGGCAGGCGGCGCCGGGGGGAGCCAGGCGGGGGCTGGGGATGCTGCGGGTGAGGTGCAGCGGGGCTGCGGTGGGGGTGCTGTGGGATGCGGTGGGGCGCGGCGAGGTGCGATGGGTGCGATGGATGGGGGTGCCCCCGCCGGAGCTGCGGGCAGTGAGTCGCATCAAACCTGGACAAGAGGCTGGGCTCGATGGGAGGGGAGCGACGACACGAGCGCAGCAGACCTGCCAGCAGCGCCCGGCAGCCCCGAGCCAGCTCGGCTGCTGTAGCATGGATTAGCGGGTCGGTAATTTCCAGCTGCTGCTTAATTTGGCTGGGGTCACCTAGCAGTGAGCTGGGGTGAAGGGTGGAGGTCATTGCCCTCCTGTCCTGTGGCGTGCAGCCCTCCATCTCTTTGCTCCACAGCCCTTTCACATTCAGGGATACCTCTAGGCGTGCTTAAACATGGGGAGAGGCTTTGGGGGATGTCCCTGCTGCATGGATCCACTGGCAGTGCCACAAGACCCCAGGTGTCCTCCCAGTCCACTTCACCCTCCCCTTGCTTTCATGCAGCTCCAAACACACCATTTAGGTGGATAAAGCACAGGCTGCCCTCAGGCAGGTGCTGCTCTCCAGGGAACAGCACAAGTTTTCACTAGCTGGAGCATAGCACTTATTGTGCCCAGGCTGGTTTTGGGGGGGTGTCTCTTGGGTTGCACCAGTGCTGGTAAGCAGCACCCAAGACCTTCCAGGCTATTGAAATTATTAGGACTATCCCTGGGAAGGGACTGAGGCTTGATATGGGACAGGAAATTCCCACAAAGCAGTTTGCATTTTGCTGCCTGGTTTGGGAGTACGATGTTTTGTACATGGGCTGTGCTGTACCAGCTCAGTACCAAAGAAAAATCCCAGGATTTCCTAGGATATTTACAATTACATTATCGTAAGGTAAGTGGAATGGTGGAACTGACCTGGCTTGGTGTCCCTGGGAAGACTGGGGTATATGGCGGAGGACCTGTCATGTAGGCAAAATGGAGGGGGAGTTTGAAAGTCAGCACACTGGTGGGTCTAAGATTGCCTGGTTGCCCCTTGCTGTTTAATTTTCCCCTGCAGAACGAGGTGGCAGAAGCTAGAGATTATTTTCTCACAGTCCTAAGCCACAGTGTTGGTGTGAGTGCTTCTCTCCATAGTCTGGGCAAAAGGATGTACAAGAACTAGCCCTCTGGGGTTAGGCTATGCATTGCATAAAGATGGCAAGGACATGGTTGTTGCAAGCTGACTCTTCACTATCCTCTGCTATAGGATGCTATGGGTCTTAATTTTCTGATGAGGAGAGGGACTGCAAGCTCCCAACAGTGGTAGTGTGAAGGTATGGAATGGATTTGCAACTTTGACTGAGCTTCAGTCCAAACCTGCATCCCTGTGTGACCCTGTGAAGTCTCCTTCCTATCCTGTTCTTAAACTGTTCCAGGGACAGCCAAAAAGGGACAAACAAGGGCAAAAAAAAAAAAAAAAAAAAAAGACAGCACTTCTCTCCTGTTCATTGATGGTTAAAATTATTTCACCTGTGGCTTTGCAATCTCTGAGACCTTACAATTCCCAAATATGTGTATCTAAATTATGTTTAACTTTGTGGTGATGGCCTGGTGGCAAACTGTCCTTTTTCTCTCCCTGACCTGTTTGAAAACGTTGTTCTTCTGTCAAACTAAGATGTAGGGCCAAAGTCTCTTCTTTGGCTTTTTGGGGTTAGATGGGAGTAACTTCAGGAAGCTACAGGATCTCCCCATGGACAGTGGCATTTATGAGACCTGAATCCTGGCCAGGGATGACCCTCTTTTCAAGGCAGTATTATTTCTAACTCCTTTCCCCTCCTCAGAGGAGCCGATTCATCTTGTTAGCTATGAAGTTTCCCTGGACCAAGGGCTGCTGTGCAGTGTTTCTGTCTTACGCTTGCTAACTTGTGACTTCGCAATCCTTGGGTTGCCATGGAAAGGATTATGCTGTGATTAATGAAGGCATTGTCAGCTAATAGTTTGGGTTTTTTTTTTTTTCAAAGCCTTTCCTGGAGCTGCAGAGAACAGCTTTCAAGCCTGGCAGAAATTATCCTGACAGGATAGGTGGCTGCAGGCACTCAGTCTTGGGCACATTTTTGGTTGTCCATATCAAGACCATGTGGGCTCCAATCACAGTCACATTGGCTTTGCCAGTCCCTTTTGAGGGTGAGAGGAAAAAGAGGGGAATTTATTGTTCTCTTGGAGCAGAGCCAGTGTTTTTTCCTACCAAAGCGGAGTGGGACAAGTGTCACTGTACCAAGGGTTTGGCAGGATGTGGAGACAGCATGTAACACAGCTCTACACTGTGAAATCCTCCTCTTTGATAGGCAATGTCCAGGATGGCCAAGGAGAACTGATATGGGATGAACATATGTGTTTGTGACTTTCTGGTCTCCCAGTCAAGTGCTAGGTAGAGCCAGAAGGTTTATCAGGACAACACTGCCTGAGCTGTATCCATGTTTGTGCTGTCTGTCCAACCCCAGGTAGGCTCTCCCAATCCCTGCTGTTCCTGGAGCTATGCACAGAGCCCCTGCTCTGAACCACAGAAACACAAAGGCTGGAAAAGCCCTCTAAGATCATAATGTCCAACCCTCAAGCCAGTACTGCCAAGTCCACCACTAAACTGTGTCCCCAAGTGCCACATCTACACGTCTTTTAAATACTTCTAGGGATGAAGACTCCACTACTTCCCTGAGCAGCCTGTTCCAGTGCTTGACCACCCTCTCCATAAAGAAAGTTGTCCTGGTATCCGATATAAAGCTCTCATAGTCAGACACGTGTGGAGAGCAGAGTGCAGTTGTGCCCAACTGCACAAAGGGGTTGAAAAAAATCTGAAAATCCAATGACAAACAGGCATTTAAAGTAGATTGAGTACCAAATGAAAATAGAAAAGTCAGAAATCCATAGTCGTGTCTCTAAGAACCCCTTCATTTCTTGACATTGTTAGATGAGTCCTCCCCAGACATGCCAAACCTGAGCAACTAAGTGGTAGCTTCTACCTCAGCCCAGCTGGAATTTAAAAACCAAGTTCTTGGTCCCACTGTCATCCTCAGAGCAGTCACAGAAAATCACTGAGCTCTTCTTAGACTGCAGTCCCAGCAAATGCTTTTCCCAGGATGTTGGTTCAGCTGCTGCCATCCCCTTTCCTGCATTTAACCTGGTGTAATGACACAGCATTTACCCGGGGTGCAGATGACCTGAACACAGTTTCACATGCATGAAAGGAGTTAAAATTTAGGCTGTAATGTTTGCTGTAGACTGACAGATGCCTGGAGGAGAGGTTTGCACTGCTGTTGCTGCTCAATTAGCCTGGTCTCCACCTTTGAGTGTGGAGAGAGGAAGGCTTTCAAGAGCAATATCATGCCTGATATTACATGGAGTGTTGGGAGAGTGGAGCCTCTGTTAATCCTGGTTTTTTCTTCTCTCCCCATCTGACAGTGATTTTTACAGTGGGAGCTGTGCTTGGAAGGGGCTTTGCCCCATCAGACAAAGCCACTCTCATCAGCTGTTCCTAACTTTGAAAATGAAAGATAAATCTGAGATCATGGTAGTTGTCAATGTCTCCATGTAAATGTAAAGGCTTTAGTAATATTATAGAATCATGGAATGGTTTGGGTTGGAAGGGACTTTAACTCATTCCTACTGACCCTGTTGTGGGCAGGAATACCTTTGACTAGACTAGGTTGCTCGAAGTCCCACCCAAACTGGCCTTAAACACTTAGACTTAGTCTCATAAGGCTTGCAGGTTGCAGCTAGGAAACACCTTCTACCTGAGCAGGACTCACCAGCCCAAAACACCAGGGCACAAGGAAAAGGTGCTCTGGGCTGTGCTAGGTTGGAACCAGGACCCAAATATTGGGACCAAGCCCTTCTGTGTTCCTCGTCATATCTGCCATTGTCCAGAGAGCACATTCCACTCCTCTGATGATTTATCGCATTTCAAGTCATCTAAAACAACAGTAGTTCCACTGGGGAGAATTCTGAGACAGGAAAGATGGTCAGAGGTCTGGGACACCTTCCACAATTGGGGGAATGATTGTTCAGACAAAGGCTCCAAGCTGGGAAGAGATGGCAAGAAGGTATGTTATAGATCCTGGAAGATCATGTTTGCATGGTGAATGCAAAAGAAAGATTTTTTTTTCCTTAGTTTTCCTTTGAAATACAAAAATTAGGGAGCATCAAATAATGCTTATAGAGACCAGGCTCAAAGATAAAAAGAATTTGCACTGTCTGGCATCTGTGGTGCTCCTTATGGCAGAACCCCATGGATTCCCAAAGTATTGGGTGAAAAAAAAGCACTCAGCAGGTTTCATTTACAAAAAGCCTTTAAAAACTGTAAAGCAAGTAAGTTAAAGGAAAAAGAAAATGAACCCTTTTTGGCTGTAGAGATTCTTGAGCTGCAAATTGTTAGTTTCTGGGGGAATATTGAAGAGTAATGTCACTGCATTTGCTTTTATACTGCTCCTTAGACATCCCCTGTCAGAGAAATATAGTAGATGGGGAGCCCACAGGCTGGTTCCAGTGTGGAGCTCAACTCACTAAAACATTGTTCATGCCCAGAGATTGTCCTGCAAAGAATTATTCTGAGCTATCAGCCTTGCTGCACTTCTCAGTTATCTCAGAGAAGATAAAGTGCCAGCACATCATTTTAGTACAAGTGCCACATGTCATGTGGGTCAAGCGAATTACAAAAAAACCTGTTATCTTCTGTTTTAATTGAAAATTTATTTTTTTTTCAGCAGATACAGAGAGCAGCTTAATGGGATTTCTTACCTTTCTGTATCAGATTTCCTGAAAGCCATTAGGGAATCGCCACAAAAATATTGACCAGCTTGATCTCTGCTAGAAAAACTGGGGTTTGTGCATGGATTCATATGATTTCCAGAACTGACCCATGCTTTTGTTGGGGTGAGGCTTGCTTTGTAAGTCAGTTTTCCGTGTGCCTGGTGTGTGTTGGTGTACAGGAGTTTGAACTCATGCCAACAGGAGAGGCTGGGAGAAGAAAATCATTTGCCTGTTGGTGGCATCAAGTTCCCAGCCAAGGTAAAGCTCCCACTGAGCTCAGTGGGCTCAAACAGCTTCACAGTAGCAGTGGGGCTGGAAGGGGAAGGGGGAGCACCCATGAACCGCACCACCTCTCATCACTAGAGATGAGGTGATAAGGTGATGAGGTCCTCTTCCCTGGCTGAGGCTGGGGGGACAGGCAGACCTCCTGCACTGCGACAGAGGAGTCCAGCACGTGTGTGCTGAGGTGAGGTGGAAGGAGCTCTGCAAGCCCAGCTAGAGCGTATCAGAGTGCTGCCTCCCACGTCTGAGCCTTTGGGTGTTTTCCAGCATCAGTGGAAGCTGCTGTTACGTTGTGATGCCCTAACTATTTCTGTCCTGCTTCTTCTCATCCCTCAGCTTGGCTGGATCAGTGCCATCAAGGCCAGTAGATTTACCCCAGGCTGAGATGAACTCCAGAAACCGCACACACACACACACACACACACACACACACTGGGTTTGTCTCTCCTACAAAACCACAGGAGGTTTTGGTCTGGAGAAACAAAGGAGTGGTCATTTCATCTGTAATTTCTGTGTAAGAGCCTTCCTCAAGTCAAGTCTACTGAAAGTCTGCATGAGTTCTCTACGGCTGGAAAAAGACTTCTAAGTCTTTTTGATGAAGTAGATCAGGACTGCAGTTGATCCAGGTTAATTGTACCAATACAAATTAAGGTAGTTGGTAACAGAAGGTGAAAGCTGTTAGGGCAGCCTTATTGCTCTTAGACAGACCCCTCTAGATCTCCCCGAATGCCCTGTTATATCTGTTTTTCTCCCAGGGCAGACTGGTCTTCAGAGTAGCAAACCAGGTCCTGTCCTCCCAGCCCTGAGCTCAGCAGTCAGGAAAGATATTAAATAAACAGGGCTGGAACAAAAGTCAAGCTTTTCAGATGCAACTGTGATGTTGACCTCAGCCAGGAGAATGAGACTTGTCTCCAGCAACCACTGATTTCTTAAGTGTAGCTAAGAGCAAATTACAACTATCAACAGCCACTCCTTTCTTTGTGTGGATACCTCAAAGTATTGCTAAGAAGGGTAGGAACAGAGCAGCTTGTTAATGCTGGAATAATTGAAGGACCTGATTAAAGCTGGCTTTCTCATCTAGGCTGATTTCCATAGGTAACAAGGCTTGTGTGGCCACTCTGCCTGTCCCTTTAGATGTGTCACCTAATCACAGTAGTTTGATGATCAAGTTCACTTCAAATTTGAGCTGTAACAAGGAAACAAAGTTCCTAGACGCTTCCTGAAAACTCACAGGTGAGCATGGGAGAAATCTGGTGCCCTGCAGCATGATGCCAGTGCCTGTTGGATATTTCAGGTGAGGTGAGAAAGCTATTATGGATGCCCCACCTGCAGGAAAGCCTTCTTAGGAGGAACTGTGCCCTACTGACCATCTAGAAATCTTATTATTTGGAATTTCATCATTGTAAATAAGGCTTTTGTTAGCACTCATCACAGACAAAACTCTATTTCTAGCCCTGCTGTTTGCCAGGTGGGAACTTTGCATGGAGCAAAGCCACTTTACTTCCTGAAGACTCCAGTCCTTTTGTCCATTCAGGCTGTTTCAGGATGCAATGATTTCTACTTTATGCCTGTGCAACACCTAAAATATGAAATCATAGAACAGTTTAGGTTGAAAGAGACCTTTTTTATTATCTCATTCCAACTCCCCTGCCATGGGGGCAGGGCATGGATATCTTCCACTAGACCAGGTTGTTCAAAGCCCCATCCAACCTGACCTTGAACACTTCTAGGGATGGTGCATCTGCAGTTTCTCTGGACAATCTGTCACAGTGTCTCACCACCCTCACAGTAAAATGTTTCCTCCTACTATCTAATCTAAACCTACCTTTTCATGTGCCCTTTAGTTTAACTCTGCTTTGACCTATATGAGTTACTTCAGCTCAGCCAGATGATGCCCTTTAGAGCAGAGTATTCCATGCACTGAATAGCACTCAGCAAGGAGAGCAATAGATTAGCAGCAAACAGCCCCTGTGATTCAGAATCCCCAGCTGAAAAATTAATGTAACTTTTTGCATGTGTAGCCAGTGAGTCAGAGATTGTCTGTCCCCCTCTCATCTGGACTGTTACAGGGCTGATGTCTCCCAGCGCTGCCTGATACTGCCCTGAGGGGTGTGATGGTGATTGCATCAAAGGCACCCTGAAAGGACAGAGCAGAGTCTCCACTTAATTGTACAGTCCCTGTTAAAGCAAAACAACCTCAGGAGTCAGCAGGAGTCTCAGCAGAAAAAAAACTGGGTTGGTATCTTATGATTTGGACTCACCTAATCCTAACAGCCCTTGCATTTGGAGGCTGACCCAAGCCTCTTGAAGGGCCACCCTGAATTTCTCCAGGACCATGAAAACTAAGAGGATAGTATTAGGGCAGGCAGAAGGAGGATTTCACTAAAAATCCCAGCAAAGGGGTTCCTGCTGAGACAAAAGCCCTCACAGGATTACAACAGCTTGCAGAAGTCCTGCTCCAGCCAGCATTAGTAGCACCAAAAGGAGAGAGCCAAGGCCAGATCACTAGGGACCAACAAGAGTATAGGTGAGACAGTTGATTATTATGCCCATTTATGGATAGAGAAGAGTAGAGGAGCTGTCTTTATTAAAGACATTCTGATCTGGAGTCATAGGCATAGACTTGGGTGCCCTGGTTGTACTGCATGTCCTTGGGGAAAGTGACATACTCCCTCTGCGCCCCTATGTGAGTTTCCCTCTAGTTTCCCTCTGTGTGAAATGAGGATAGCATTAGTCCCTCCTCCACGGATAGGCCAGGATTCAGGAAGGAATAACTCAGGATAATATCTTGCTAGAGTGGTTGCTAAAACAGTCGGTGCAGTAAGGACTCCCTTTAGAAAACATTTATGTAAGAAAAAAAACCCCAAAAAACCAAAAAAAAAACCACAGAAGTGGTTTAGTAATTAATTTAATGAGCTGAGATTAGTTCAGTAAATTACCTCTGTCATATATTGTCTGGGTGGTGGAAGATCACGTAGTGACTGTTGTAAATGAAGCACCTTTCCTTAGATTTCTGCTTCCCAAGCCTTTGCAACAGGCTGCTCAGATAAGCTGTGGATGCCCTATCCCTGTTGGATGGCTCTTTGAGCAGCCTGATCTAGTGGAAGCGCTGTCCTTAGGAGAGGGGTTGGAACAAGATAATGTTTACGGTCCCTCACAACCCAAATCTTTCTAGGATTCCGTGATCTTTGCAGAGTTGTTTTCAGATCATAGACAGAATCTTCATTTGCCTGAGCAATACAGCCAAAGGATTACACCTGCATGTAAGCTAAAAGCTAATAATGTCTGTGGTTCCACTCCAGGGCTGGCACAACCTGAGTGGCTCAGAAGGTTGCAGCCTCCCAAACCTGGCCTCCCGAACAGGATGTATCATGCATGAATCTCCTCCCAAATCCAAGCATTCAGTGTAAAACACATCAGGCCGAAGTAAACCACTACATCTGTGTGTATCAGTTGCTCTGTAAACAGCAGGGGTTTACCAGCCCATGAAGGAGCAGGTCCATGGTGACCCCACTTGCACTTGCTGGTCGGCTCAGTCCGGGCTAGTTGGGCTTCTCTGAATTATGGTAGGCAGCTCTGAGCACAGTGCGGTCCAGATATCCCAATTTGCTCAGGACAAGCAAGAAGGCTTCCAGTACAGCCCAGCACTAGGCACTAGTGCTGCTCCAACGAGGAGAATCTTGAGAGTGTGTTCATTTCTCAAATCATCCTCAGTTTCAAACAAAGGCTTTATTCCTAATTTATTCTTGTCATGTGCTGGGCCTTGTGTGTAGGGGCAACTCTTTGGAGTTTGTGTACAGGTAAAGAAGAGATGAAAACAGTTGCAAACACCATTCAGCCAACCTGCAAGTACAGCATTTTCCCTAGATCAGCTCAGCCTGCTGCATCTGGATTATGCTGAAATTACACCTGACCTCCTTGCAAAAGGATACTTTATTTGATTAATTATTGTGGCAGTTGAAAAATACTTAATCGCACAAAAGGAAATTGCCCTCCTCAGGAGGCTGTGCTGAGTGCTCTGCGTAGAGTCGGGATCGGATGCCACCGTGGTCCATTGTTCTGCTCAGGCTATGTGAAAGCACAGTGAGGGAGAAAAGGTCAGGTCTTTTGTTCAGCTCCTCTACCTGCTGGACTTTTCGAGGAGATTGAATGCAGGGCAAATCTATTGAACTTCCTGCTGAAGGCTTGAAAAATTGATGCCTGTTTCCTGACCACTCTCAGATGAACAGAGGCATATCGATTCTCTGACTTTCCAGAGGGGGGAGTTTTCTGTGATTTCTTGCGTTAATGTAACATTTTGGTTGTGATTCACTCAGTTGAGATGTCTCTTTCCATGGCACTGCTACCAAAACCCTCCAAACACAGGTTTGGGGGTTAAGCCCACAGAGTCAGATAAGTGGCCTTTTTTTCATATTCACAGCTGCTCAAGGATGGGAAAAAGGAGGGGACATAAAAATGAAACCAGTCACCTCAGGCTCCTTCTGTAGTTTATGGAGATAAATAATCCTGACAGACGGAAATTATTTGGCCTTGGGAAACACTTATGTTTCCCAGTAGTCATGGAGGGGATCTTAGAGAATCATAGAAACGTTTAGGTTGGAAAAAATCTCTTAAGATCATAAATTCCAACCATTAACCCAGCACTGCCACATTCACCACTAAGTCATGTCCCTAAATACTCTATCCACATGCCTTTTGAACACTTCTAGGGATGGTAATTCCACCACTATCCTGGGCAGCCTGTTCCGATGTTTGAATACCCTTTCAATGAAAAAAAAAAATTCTAATATTCAATTTAAACCTCCCCTGGCACAACTTCCCTCCTGTCCTGCTGCTTGTTACTAGGAAGAAGTGAGTGACCCTGCACCTAGCTACAACCTCCTTTCAGTGAGCTGTAGGGAGAGATAAGGTCACTCCTGAGCCTTCTTTTCTCCAGGCTAAATAACCCCAGCTCCTTTGGCTGCTCCTTATCCAACTTGTACTCCAGACCCTTCACCATTCCAAGCTTTGTTGACTTGATCAAATCCAGTGTTTGCACAAAACAAGCTCAATCCCACTTTGGGTGTCAGATGGGACTTGGAGCATGAAAATAAAAGGTTGAGAAAAGACATCTAAATGACAGCACTGTCACAGGAGAGGGAACGATGGATGCTGATATGAGGCATAAAACCACAACAGAGAGATACACTCATGGACTCCTCAGATTTGTATGTTTTTGTCTTACTCCATGGTCCCTAGGCTTGTGACAGGTATTTGCTCCCAGCTCTCCACTGATCTGTGGCATGGCCAGGAGGAGGCAAGGAAATGTTCAGGCATCACTTTGCACTATCCCTAGGTAGTGAGATCCCTTTGCATCACAAAGCAAACTCTTGGCTTTGTGGAAACTTTTCCTTCTGTCTTGAGTTCTGCTTTAAATCACATCCTGAGGTCCACAATGTTTTTGGGTTAGTTTTTTGAGTTTGCTAGTTTATCACCTTTTGAGACATGGTATCAACTCAGAGTGCTGCACTCTTGCACAGAATAGAAGAATAAATTTGGTTGGAAAAACCTCTGAGATCACCAAGTCCAACCTGTGACTGAACACCACCATGGCAGTAGATCATGGCACTGAGTGCCAAATCCAGTCTTTCCCTAAACACCTTCGGGGATGGTGGCTCCACCACCTCCTTGGACAGCCCATTCAAATGTCTAATCACCCTTCTGTGAAGAAATTCTTCCTGATACCCAACCTGAACCTTCCCTGGCTCAGCTTAAGGCTATGTCTCTTTGTCCTGTCACTGGTTGCCTGGGAGAAGACACCCACCTGGCTACATCTGAGGTTCAGAATGCACCTCCAGCATAGCTAAACACACAGGGGGTGTCAACCTCTTTGGGCAATTGTCTATATTTTCCTCACTTGAAATATGGAAGAATTGGGTAACTCTGTTAGGAGATTGCTAGTGACAAATCACAGAATCAAATGGACCACAGAGGTCCATGAAGATACTCAGAGGACTGTAGCACCTCTCCTATGAAGACAGGCTGAGAAGAGAGATTTGGGTTTTTTCAGTCTGCAGAAGAGAAGGTTCTTGGGAGATGTTAGAGCCCTTCCCAGTAATGAAAGCTGGAGAGGGACTTTGGACAATGATGTAGTGATAGTTCAAGAGTGAATGGCTTTAAGCTGAAAGAGGGTTTATTTAGATGAATTTTAAGAGAGAAATTTCTTACCATGAGGATGGTAAGGCACTGGAACAGGCTGCCCAGAGAAGGGTTCAATGCCCAATTGCTGGAAGTATTCAAGGTCAAATTGGATGGACCTTTTAGCAACCTGATATAGTGGAAGGTGTCTCTGCCTGTGGCAAGGAGTTTATACCAGATGACTTTTAAAGGTCCCTTCCAACTCAAACTGTTTTATGATTCTAAAGAAGTTCTGAGACCCTTCAGCTGGAGATGAGTCTCCATGGTCCTTCCACTGACCAGTGCAATGCTTTGCAAAAGCAAACTGTATGGCACAACCTGGAGTAGTCATCACAGGCTCTGATTAGTGCTGCAGCTCTTGGTGGAGGAGGGCACAGAGGATCACATTCCTTTCCTTTGCAGTCTTTTCAAACCCTTCACAGTCTCAGCAGAGATCACCACCTCAGCATTTCATGGTGCCACATTTCACAGCTTGTGGAAATCAGCACACTTTCAACCAAAGTAATTTTATCTCAATCATTTGATACTGCTGGGGATCTGGTTTTTGAGATTTTTAGCTGGGTCAAAAGAAACAGCATCATTTGCATTTTAGCTGATCCATAGCCTGACCAATGAGAGAGCTCAGCACATGGTTTATAAGTGCTCAGTTTTCAGAGAAAAGCCATATTTTTCATATTGTTTATCTCTACCCAAGGTCTGTTGAAAACCATACCCTATTTTTGGGTACTGAAATCATCGGCTGGAAATGCTACCTACTGCACAGCCCCTGACTCTCGTCTGTCACTCATGTTGTGTAGATGACACCCTGTTTATTGGTGGTTTCAGTTACAAGCATCATTTCCCTGGGTTTCAATTGCACTTGCAGAATGACAGACTGCAGTGTGCATTAGCACTGTACTTTCTTCCTGGACCTACCTGTCGGGGAAAAAAAAAAAAAAGATAAAAAAAAAAAAAGAAAGCTCTAATGTAGTATCTTTGTATGTATTGCAGCAAGATTACTCCTGTGCTGGGCTGTTCTACTACAGAAAGCTATCTTGGTACCTGTAGTTATTTGCCTAATTGATTGGCAGGTTCTCTGTGTTATTTTGTATAGAAAAGGTTGGTTTTACTCCAAGTAGCTGGGATTTCATGGGTCTGGAGACTCCAGATCTGTAGAATGGCTGGAAAATCCTTTTTTTGTAAAAAACAAAACAAACAAACCAGCCAAACAAAACCCCACCACAAGAAAAGACTACCAGGTCTTCCCTGCAAACAGCATCCGCCCATGAGAAGGAGAAGCCTGACAGGAGTACCCTCAAATCTAATTAGCACCTAATCCTGTGCCTTCTATCACTGTAAGGCTGTGTTGCAGGAATACCTAGAGAAAAACCTGCACATCTAAAAGAACCCTTGCAGGCTGTTGTTTAGTTGCACTGCATTGCATACCAAGGAGCCCTTCTGAGGATCCAGGGCTTCCCAATGGCTCTTTACCCACCCTGCTATCAGGCATACCTTTACATGTCAGCTTGCAGGTCCACTTGAATTTATCTTTTTCCCTCAGTTGTCCAGGAAGCTGGATCTGCAGCTGACAGGTAGGTAATTCTTTACACCAAAATACACCTCTTGTTCAAGCAGCTATTCCTCTCCTGAGATCAGCATTCACTGGAATTCTGGTAATCAGTAAAAATTCAAAAAGCTGTGGGAAATTTAAAGAATTCAAAAGCTGTAGGAAAGGCTTTTCTTGACCTTCAGTGAATTTGGGTCAGAGCTTTCCCAGGAAAACAGGCTCTGTGCTGATCACGGTGCAGGCAGAGCCTGCAGGCAGGCTGTGTCATGGATGCACTGCTCACATGAGCAATGTTAATTCCAGTGTCTTCTACAGCTTATTGCCATTGTGACCTGCCTTGCTGAGGTGAGAGCTTCCTCGCATTCGTCACGTCATTTGTCAGCATGACCTCAAGCTGATCCGTCTGTGCGGAGGTGGCAATTAAGGCATAAATAAGGGAACTTTCTCAGCACCAGTGGCAGGCAACATGTGGCCAGGTGATGCTTGCCGTGTCCCGGCATCCCCGCCACGAGAGTCTTGTATTGTTTGCTCACTTGCAAAAGCTCAGGTTGTGCTGTCCTGCGTGGGAAAAAAACAGTGAATACTCTGGGTGAATTTCCATTGCTATTTATCGCACTCCAGCCAATACCATTGCTTTCCATAGGAATGCATCTTTTCTCCACGTTAAAGGAGATAATGTGTAGCAAAACCAGAGGGCTGGATTTTACTTTTCTGGAGGAGTTAGAAATTACCATTTCTTCTTGTGAGGATGAAGATTCTTGTGCTATGCGTAGGGAAGATGTAAGTGAATGGTCACTACTGTAACACTTCAGTCCAAAGCTCAGATGGGAGAAAAGCAGGAGATCATAGAGTCATTGAATGGGTTGGATTGAAAAGGACCTTAAATAATCTAGTTTTATTCCCTTTGCCATGGGCAAGGAGACATTCCACTTGACCAGGTGAAACCTTCCATGTGAGCCCATCTGTGTGGTCAGTTTTAGCTGGTAAGCTGTCATGCCCTCAGTTGAGAAGCTGAAGGCAAATACAGAGGATGAGAAGATACTTAAATAATGTTTAAGACTAAGAATTATTTGAATTGGAGCTATTTACCTAGAGAAGTAGTGGATTGTCTCTGTTGAGAGCTTGGTCGTTGATCAAGCTAGCAGGGAAGATTCCTGTTACTCAAGAAGATGAATGGCTGCCATATTCAGACTGATACCTTCTGACCTGAAAGCCCTGCTTCCCATTCTAGGGCTCTAGGAAGAGTACAAAAATACTAACTGTCATAGCTTCCCAACCATGCCAGCTTCCAGATGGACAGACTAGGAGTAGTATGTACTGATACTGCCTTCCTTCTTCCTGCTCACTGTCACCCACGGTCACTGGTTAGAGATCCCAAAGACTGGCAAAGTTTGTCAGCTTAACCACATTCAAAAGCCATTGTTTTCTTCCTAACTGTAATCCTGGTTTTGGTAAGGACAAAGGCGCTTGTCTCTGAGGGCTCTATGTCTGACCTTTTTATTCACCATTTCTCAGATGAACAGTAAAATACACTGGGAAAATCCTTAATCCTTCTCATAGTCCTTGCAGGAGGGCAGGAGGTGAAAGCAGTAGTGTGCAGAGAATACTGACATGTTAAATCTCTTTGTTCAGCTAAGGTGACGCATGTTTCTTCCAGTCAAGTGAAGTGGACACAAGCTGAATGAAATTCTGGATTTTTTGGATTTAAAGTGTGCAAGGTGTTCTCCTAAAGTCAGGCTCTACACCGAGATGGGTACAGTTTGGGACAGGCATTGAATTTGAATGCACACACCCCCTTTTTTTTTTTTTTCACTGCACTTGCATTCAGGAAAATCATTTAGGGTGCAGAACTTCAGAAGAAAGGAATAGGTTTTACATTTAGAGGGAAATACTTGAATTTCTTGGCCAATGCTGAATAAGTATGTGCTCTGGAGGATTAACAGTGTGGAGTGATCCCCCAGGAAGTATGGCCAGTCATGTGGTTGGACTCCAGTTTTGAAGTGCCAACAAGGGGCATAGAAGTTCCAGTTAAAGAGATTAGAGTAGCAACCCCCTTCTTTGCAATTGCAGGAAAATGGCTTTGTCCAGGTTCCTCAGACTTTCTCCCTCCAGAGTTGGACTCTGTCAGGTTCCTTTTTCATTGAGGATCTCTTCAAAACCAGGAAAGCCATAATGGAGATCACTGTAGTGCAGACCTCATACTTAATCAATCACTCCTTGGCTTCTGTTGACCACAGTTTGCAAGCAAGTGGCATGTATAGTTCCGTGTCATACATCACTCTGCCTCCAGATGTAGTTTAAAGCCCCTTCAGCCTCCCCCCACTGCCTCCCTCAGATGCTCAGTTCAGATGATGCTCAACCAGTGATGGCCAGAGAGCTGGAAAATGAACCATATGTACAAGAAATAAACTTTCCAGAGGGTTGTCTCTGTGCCCTTGTGTTACATATGAGTGATTTGGGAGAGGTGGTTATGTTTTGTTTAGCCTAGGTCGTTTCCCAGACCATCTGTAGAGCTTCTCACAGGACTGGGATTGAAGTGCCGTACACTCACCTGCCAGAAAGGGTCATAGGGTCCAGATGGCTGTTTTGTTCCACCAGGGCCCTCATGAATTAGTAGGCAGCTGATCTCTCTGGTGCTCAGACAAGCCCAATCCTTCTTACTGATCCCTGTGGGAAGAAAAGGCAGGGGAGTCTGCTGCTTCCCCTTTAGGATGTTCCCTGCTGAGCAAGCCATGGGGAAAGCTGGCTCTCTGTTGTGTACAACCTCTCTTGCGAAGGCATCGTGAAGGGACTGACAATGCATTGAACAAGATCAAGCCTAGTGTCTTGGGCTGAGGCTAGACCTTCAGAAAATAGAAGTAAAAATAACCCACAGAATATTCTGGGCACCAAAGTCCTGTTTGAAAACAGACTGGATTTGGTATGTAAATACTCTTCCAAACCTGGTGCAAGTTTTGGAAGATTATTCAGCATCACCACAGGCCAGGCTAAGGAGGATGCCCACATCCTCCTTACAGGTAGTTTTAATGCTGGGAACTCAGATAACCATGAAAAAGTGCTTTGCTTCAACCGCAGCAGGACAAAAACTGAAGGAGCAATTCAGAGAGGTGGACTAGTGGCTTTAGCTCAGCCTGCTGGAATAGATGTGCCATGTGCAGTTTTTGCAATGTGGACACTCAGTGGGGCCAGCTCACCTAGGTCACTTGGCTAATTAGCATGAAATTTATGCCTGGGATACATACAAGCTCCCTTGTTGGGCAAGATTGCTGTTTTTCAGAGAGGAAAAGGGAGGAAAGGAACTACTAGATGACTAGTCTGTAGCAGATGTCCTTCAGCCAGGGAACTCCATCTGCTATCCAACTACCCACCCCAGTGTCCAATACTGACCCCATGATCATCATGTACAGACCTGTGAAGAACATCCTCCAGTACCTGCTCTGAGCCTGGCTAGGATTTCACCCTCCATTCCCAGTGGAGCAAACTCTTCAGTGTCCCTAGGCAGTCTGCCTTAGGGCTCACTACTTGACAGGATTGGAAAGTTATTTTCAATCCATATGAATTAAAGAGAAGAGTATTCATTTATTGTGCTATGGAGAAGGTTCAATCTTAGAATTAGGAAAAGTGCCTGACAGCCTTTCCGTTATTAAAGTGTGAGTGTGATTTTCCACCATTCATCTATCTTCTAGAAAAAGCAAAATTAATTCATTAAATATGGCCTGTGGCCAAAGTTTGCCTAGTAAGTATTTCCTAATGAACAGTGATGCCCTGGATGCTCTTAGGACACCAGTTCCTTTCCTAGGCAATGCAGAGAGTTTGTGGATCTTGTAGATGGTTTTAGCAGATGGATGTTTTCGTTAAGGTGGCTGAAGGCTTTTGGTTGGCAAAAGCCTACAAATTTCAATGGGGTAGTTAAATGCTTAATATATATAGTCTGTGAAAAATGTAGAGGTGGTGCAGGAAACCTGGTGAGGAAAGACGAATAACTGGAAATTCTGTTGAACCTTTACAGTCTCTGCAGGAGCTAATAGAGATAAATCCTGCCTTTCTAGCTAGGATGGGAACACCTCTGTTTTCCCCTGCACCTGAGAGGCTACAGAAAATTCAGCTAGCAGTATCAGCCCCAAAGGCCAAGTCCCTACCTTGCTGAATGGGATGCAAGCAGTTGCTGCTGATGAGAGAGATCACTTGCCATGAGGAAAGTGAGTAGGGACACTGGCATGGGACATTATTGTATCTTCTTTTTGCAAGACTAAGTCTGTCTCTTTGGGACACCCCACCTGGAGACGATTGTGGGGAGGGTGGAAAGACTTCTCCCTCCTGTCCCCCTGATAAATGTTTCTTTTTCAATGGGGAGAGCATGAAAATGAAAATTACGGCTAAAACTTGAAACAGAGTATTTAGGGTTTTATGATGAGCCCTAATGATGATGATTATTTTGCTGCTGTGAATGAAAATATCTTGTGTCCTGCAAGATTATCCTTCATCAGACTTCAATATTCACTGTCCTGTGGGAATTGTATCTCTGAGATAGAGTGCATTTTTCCCTGCTTTTTAAGGCATGAGTATTTTCACTATGCTGGAAAGTGTTCTACACCATTAATACAATTATTATTGATTGTCATGTAACAAGGATGGCTCAGAGATTAAAATCTGAAGAAGTTACATTCTTTGAAAGTATTTTTCATTCATACAAACCAGACATTTCATTTTGGGAGCCATGAAATGGGCACCAGAGCAGCAAGCACAAACTTAGGAGCAGCATGGGATTTTTCCATGTAAATCCCACAAAGATAAAATTTCTACAACAGCTGGAGCAGAGAGTGGAAATACTCCAACCAATCCAAGTCTTAGTTTCAGGCAATGCTTGGGGCTTGATATTTTCTTTCCTCTCCTGAAAGCAGTTTGGATAGGAAGATGAAAATCCATCCAGCCTTTTGATGTGTTAAAGGCAGTATTCCCTGTCTCTGTGCACTTTAGTTCATGCCACATGATCCAAAGACACTAACAAATCAGTATCAGTGTGTTTGCTGGGTTAATCCTTGGATAACTTTCTAGGACTAAGTTTTCAAAATATTACTTGCATAAGCGACCTCCAGTCCCAGTCTCATTCACCATGGTGCCAGCATTAATCTGGATGTATTTAGAGGATTGTCTCTCACAGTCTGGAATTAATATTAAAGCACTGGGAGTTTCAGTGCTACTAGCTGTCTTCTACGTCTAGGGCTGTGGAAATGCTGTAGGGTTGGGACAGTGCCCGAGCTGGATCTCTTGAGTCAGGGGGAAAGTAATTAATTGCTGACTTCTTTTGATTTAGGTCCATTCCTGGTGATTGCGGATGTGTTTAAACAGGAACCATGGTCATTCTACGACAGGTAAGTGAATCATTCCTGTCTTCAGCTTCACTAGTTTTCTAACTTCCCATCACCACAGGCACTAATAAAAATATTTTTTTGGAGGGGAGGGGTCAAGTCAGGTTATTTTTGTCCTATCTTATTTCCCTAAAAGGACTGTTACAAGATGCAGAGATACTCATTAGCCTTAATCCTTGATTGGCTTAGAGGAAATCATTGCTCTGTGTGTGTAGTCCAGATTAACCTCACACAATGTTCCACTTCTATTTTCTCATCTGGGATGGCCCAAAAACTGCACGTGAATTCTGGACATGCAGAAGAATAAAACAACTTACTACCTGACTTAAAATAGGATCTGGTCAAAAACTGCTTTTCAGTTTCCAGGAACAGTTCTGCTTTGGTTGTGTAAAAATAGAATCTTTTTGCATATTTAAAATAAATTGAGGGATGGAGCACCTGTGATTTGAGGGCAGTCTGAAAGATTTGGGGCTGAGAAGAAGGAGAGGGAAGGGAAGGCTCCAGAGAGACCTTATTTCACCTTGCAGTCCCTAAAGGGATCTTGTAGAAAAGGAGAGCAATTTTTGGAGAGCAAAGTGAGAAGAGAAAAAAAAAAAA
>VWZN01008390.1:271640-380394 GCA_013396955.1 Regulus satrapa | reverse complement strand
AAAAAAAAAGGAGAGCAAATTGGCCTCCAGTGATGGGACCGGGGAAGTGCTTTTAAACAAAGAGAGGACAAGTTTAGATTAGATATTAGGAGGAAATTCTTTCCTGTGAGAGTGGAGAGGCACTGGCAGTTTTCCCAGAGAAGCTGTGGATGTCCCATCCCTGGCAGTGTTCAAAGGAAGACTGGATGGGGCTTTGAGCAATCTGGTTTAATGGAAGGTGTCCCTGCATCTGGCAGGGGGTTTGGAACAAGATGATCCGTAAAACTCCCTTCTGACCCAAACCATTCTATGATTTTGTGAATTGAAGAATTAATTGTATGGTAGGTCTCACGTAGATTCTGGAATAATTCAGGGCTTCATAATATAGGATTTTCCCTTTATCTAGGTATAACACATCTCACTCTCAGCTCATTGCCATGTCTCCCCTGGGGAGGACTGACAGTCCCACCACGTGTCCTGGGTTGGGGCTGCAGATTGAGACTCAAGTGTATTTGTCAACACAGTCAAGCATTGTTGCAATGGAGCAAATCTACCCAACAATTTTGATTGAATTATGTGTCTTGCTTGGTTAATCTGCTTTTGTCCAGCAGAAAGCACTGGACCTCACAAGTAACTCACATAAAGTTTCAGTTTACAGCAGTGACACAAAGAGCTGAGGATAACTTTGAGTGGAAGGAATGCCAGAGATCTTGTGAATCTACACTAATTTTTTTATAGCATTTACACAATCTGCCAGAACCTGAGTCCAACAAAAAAAGGCTGCATTTTGGTAAGGGTGTGTAGGAGCTTGGTCCTCCTTCCAAAGGCTCCAAATCGTTGGCCCCATGCACAAATTGCCTGATGCCGTTTATAATGCCAGGGAAAATGGGTGTGGAAATTAAAACAAATGAGGCAAAAAGGTCAGAATAGCAGTTGAGAAATACCTGTTACAACTCTGTCTAGGATGGTATCACTCCAGGCTGCCTGTCATGTCTCTCTTTCTGGGGGTTATCTGTCTGTGGTTCAACTACTGGATCATAGTCTTCTGTAGCAGTCTGAATTCACCCTTTGCAGAGCTTTAATCAAATTGAGCACCTTGCTCATTATCTAAAAACAAAGTGTCCTGTCTAGGCAAGGCTGTAGCGTGCTTCTGAATATTTCTGAGCACTCTCCCTGTGGGTTCAGATACCAAGCAGTTGCTGGCAAATATCAGGGAAAGAGGTTTGTGTTGAATTTTTTGCTTACTGCAAACGTCTCTGCAGCATGGACCCTAAGGTGAGCAAGGACCCTCCCATAATGAAGCAAAGTTACCCAGTTGTTAGCAGGTACAGGCCCTTTCTGAAGTTACTTTATACTCGTTTGTCCTATTTAAAGGTCTTTTCTGAGTCACATAGGAAACACTTTGCTCTCTGTTGTCCTAAAGACTGCTGTTTATGTAATGCTTAATTACAAATAGCAGCAATATTCATATTTTGCCTCCTTTAGTTTTGCTGTAATATTTTGGAAATGCACCTATGTTGTTCATGACCTATATTACTTTCCAAGGAGGTTTTTTTGGGTTTTTTTTCTCATTCTTGAATGTGCACAACACACTTGCAGTCCTGCCATCCTACCTCATTTTCCCTGAAAACTTTCTCCCACAAGGTCCGACAAAACCCCAAATTGTCACCTGGGATAGATGAGCATGGAGCACCTGGCCCTTACTGCTTGGTTTCCACCCAGCTATAAATCCAGGAATTTTGAATTTAGCCTGTGACATTTCTTCTCCTCCATTCTCCCATCAGAACAATTCATACCAGGATCTCCCTTAGGGAGAACTGAGCACCGAGGCCAGTGCACAGCTCCAGCGAGGAGGAGAAAGCACAGAGAGCTTTCTGCCTGCCTTGTGTCTTCCACCCAGTAATCCAAAAGAAAAGCCAATATTGTTCCTCAACAGGGGCCTGCAGGGAGCCAAACTTATCAGCTTTAGTTGCTTGCAAATTACTAGTGGCAAGTCCATTTCCATGCACAAAGAAAGGGAAGATGGAAAAGGAGGGCTTTCTGAATTCCTGCCTTGGCAGCCTGACAAGTTTGTTTGGCTCCACAGCACAGCAGCAGCTCATTCATGCAGGTTCTATCTGTTACTTAATGTAGAGACATTTTTGGAGCTGGAATGGGGACAGGGAGGGTGTGGTGGTCATTCCCACAGCTGACCCCACAGGTTGGCCCCAAAGAAGGCTTTCCTGGTGGCAAAAGGCAACAGATTAGTGCTTGCTACATGGCTTATTTTGCCAGATCTATCTTCTCACTCTTGTAGGCAACTCTCCTATAGCTCAGCCTTAAATCCAAGGTGCTGCAAATTTGCTGTTGCTGGGCCAGCCCAACAGCAATTTAACCCACTCATCTGCTGGGGAATAAAACATGCTGCAAAATTTGAGTATTTCATGGAGGACTGACCTCTGCATCAGGAGTCAGACTAGATGATCCTTACACATCCCTTCCAACCCAGGATATTCTGTGATGCTGCAGATCTCATCCATTAAGCTAGAATTTTCAGGTTATTGTATCTGTGTTACTGTAGTTGCCTGACTATGTCTAGACCACATGAGAAGCATCACTGCTGTTGCAGGTTTCTCCCATTCTTAGGGTCCCCCTAACCTGCTCCTGCAGTTATAGGGAGAAAGTGGAAATAAGAGCTAAAAGAAACAGTGGAGACCTAATCCAAGCAGATAAAGGAAACCAAAGCTCAGCCAGATATTAAGGTCCTGAGGGATTGAGCCCACAACTATAAAGTTCTTTTTAGTTCAACAGCAAAACAAGAAAGTTGTTCCAACTATTTTGAAACTTTGCAGGAGCCAAGGCCTGGCTTATCAGAGCTGCTGGGGAGGTGACTCTTGGGGGCAGTGCCAAAATCTCACTGCTTCCTTGCTCCTATCCACTCTGCAATTCCTGTGACACCTCTGACATTTCTTTGAATGTAAAATCTGCAATATAGCTTCAGCTTTAAACCCCACAAGGCCTACATGAATGAGATGGTCCTTGATATCTTCATGTTTCTGTTTTTTGAGGATATTTGTGGCCTCCTGCTCACATATCAAGAATGGCCTTTAGATAAAATTGTCCTTTCTCCTTCTTGCCATTTCTCAATGTTTGTATACATGCTTATAGTTTACCTCCATACCCTTGTTTACATTTACCTCCTTACCCCAAAATTCTACAAAACCTTTTTCCCCCCCACCTTGCAAAACAAGCTCTGCAGTCCTTCTGTGGTGGCAGCAACCCTTTCTTCCCTATTCTAGCTTAATTTCTTCTTGTTAAGACCAGAATTGCACATTGCAATGCAGGTGAAGGGAGTTGTGCAGTTTGTAAATGATCAGAAAAAGATGTTGTGACTGCCAGCATTTACAGAGTCTCTCTTTGATGCTCCAGGAAATGTCTTCCTGTGCTGGGGGTAAGAATAGCAGAGAACAGGTTTTGAAATCTTTCACAGACATCTTCTCTTTAGGCTGTGTGAGTAGTGGATTTACCTGGAGCTGACATACACTGTTTTGAGCACACATTCAGCTTTGCCAAGTGATTAATTGTGATGTATATTTTGCTAGCAAGGAGGAAGGGGTGAGGAGAAAAAACAGTGGTATTGTAGATCAGCTTGGGGCTCATCTGTAGTCATGTTATTATAAAAAGCAAAGTGTAGCGGTGCTGTTTGGATTCTCTTTCTCATAAATACTGAATAATTTAAGTCTTCTCCCATTTATGCCTTGTGTCTGTCTGATCTGTGAGTCTGAGGCTTCCCTGGATAGCTGTAATGCAGCGGTGAAAAGTCCAGCACAAGCCAGCCAAAGGGCACATTTGCATATAGATTGGAACATGAATCGTTGGGATCCATTCATTAGTTGCAGTGCTCAAAACATTTGGCATTTTAACAGCTCTTTGCATCAAATCCTTTCCATCACATTTATGGGACAATTAAAGTGCTGGGGTTTCTGTGTGCAGAAAATGAATCTGCAGGCTAGGGAGATGTTCTTACAGTGCTATGGCTGTGGAATAGAAATTATGTGATGTCAAATAAAGGGAGAGCACGCAATCTCAGCCCTGGCGTAGAGATAGAGAGAGCCTGTCTGAAATGCACTCATTTATGCTTCTTGATACCTCAGGCAAACCCCCAGGATCCATCTTCCCTGAAGTGTATGCACTGAAACCTTCATATCTTTGAATTAAAGATGGCAAAGGCTTGGAGTGAGAGTTGTCGTGTGCAGCTGAATTTAATGCTGCTTTTTTAAGAGGCAGTACCCAGCCAGTAGGACATTCATTTGACAGTATAGGAAACTCCAAAGGACTCAATAATAAATTTTACCTTGACTCAATCTTGGGTTTGAGAAACACATGTTTCCCCAGGGAGACCTCTTGCAGAACAGCTCATATATCATCTTGTCTTGCTTGATGTTAACTTCTCCATGACTATTAGAGCCCTTAAAGATGCATTTAACTTGCTGAGACCGGTCATCAGGAGCAAGAGAGAAATTCAGCTCCTCCAACTTTCTCCTAAACCCTCCAACTCGCCATAGCCTCAAGTTGTGCCAGGGGAGTTGAGATTGGATATTATAAAAAAAATTTCCTCGCCATAATAATGGTCAGACACAGGAATAGGCTGCCCAAGGCAATGGTGGGGTCATCATCCCTGGAGGTATTTAAAATATATGGCACATGGAGACATGGTTTAGATTGTTAGCTTAGGTTGGAGTTTATGATCTTAAGGGTCCTGCCCAACCTAAATGATCATTCTATGATTCTAAAACCTGACCCTAAAGAAGTCTCACTGTATTTACTTACAATCTGTCTGTAAAAAAAAAAAAAAAAATCCTCTCAGGATCCTGACCCTCATCTGGCCATTCTGCACCTGCTGGTGGAGCTGGGGCCTGCCAGCCCATCTATCAACCTCTTTTTCAAGAGTGTGGTTTAGGGTGGGAGATCAGATATCCTTCACTCTAGTCCACCCCACATCTTATCCTGCTGCTAAGGATCACCAGAAGTGTTTATTTCCCTTGGTCATCCAGCCATAGAGCCTCTGATTATTGTTCTTAATGGGAGGAAGCATCTTCATCCCAGCTGTAAGAGCAGCAGAGCAAAGGAGCTTCATCCCAGCCCAGCCCCATGCCAACCCTACCCACCTGCCCTACCAGCCTGCCCTCCCCTCTGTCCCAGATGTGTGAGACAGCTGTTATCTGGGCCACCTTGTCCATAATTTTGCCAAAATCATATGATTCACATGTACTTTTAAAAATCTTTTACATAAGTTACGGTTTCTTTTTGTTTCAGGTCAGTTCTCAGGTGGGATATATAGGGACTGGCTTTTAGAGGGCTGGAGTAAAAGGCAGACATTTAAGCCAACGTGTCTGCTGTAAAGAGTGTTTGTGGCGTGACATCCTCAGTGGAATGTGGAACCATGTTTGCTGTCTTCTTGTACAGAAGGCTGTGCAGTAGGCTGGTGTCTCCCTGTTCGAGGCAACCTTCTTGTTCATCAAATTCCTCTTGCAAGATTGGAAAATATCAGACAGCAAGGCATTAAAAAGGGAACCCTCAACATTTCATGGATTTGGGGTTGCAGACTATTCTGTGGAGTGACTCTGATGTACACCAGTGAAAGATTTGGCTATCATAGTGTAAAAGTCATTGCCTTTTCAAGGCACAACATCATTTGCTAGCACAGAGTAGACTTGACAGCAATTTTCCTAAAGTAAACCACTTACCTCTGGCTTTTGCAATCAAGTCCAAGAGGCTCAGCACATCTCCTGGGGCCCAGGGGAAGAAAAGCAATAACAGACCTTTTCAAATAGCACAAATTGAAAAATGGCATTTCTTTCTTAGGAGAAAGTTAAGATGGGGGTATAGAGAGAATGTCTGTCAGGATGTCATTTTCTGGTCAATAAATATAATAGTTCCATTGAAATTGAAAGCTGAATTTGGGGACAGAATTCCAATAAGAACATCAAAATTATACTCTTTTTCAGACTTTAGTGAAATGTGTTTTCCCTAAAAGCATAGTTTATATGTTTTTCCTGTTGCATTACAGGTTTTGGTGAAATGGTAATCTCTAAAGAAAATTTATGGTGAGAATTTTTGATGAGTAAATCTGTTTTGAGTTGGTTCATAAATGCAGCCAAAATAGCCAGATAATTTAGATGTTTGTTCAAATTCACATAATGAGGGTTCTGAAAAATAATTCAAAATCTACCTAGGAACAAAGAAAATTCAGTACTGGGAGAGAAATAACCTGAGGTAGGCCAGTGAGCCACTGCCACTTTAAATACTTCTACTGGAGCATTCAACAATGGGGGAATGAGATGAGTAAGTGAGGACTGGGACTTGGGAATTTGTAGTCTGATACTTTGGAATTTCCAAAATTTCCATTTTGCTACTCCTGGATATATTTACAGATACTGCTTTAGTGGTCAGCAGTACTGCCCAGCTTGTGCTAGGATTGTGTGCATTAGTGTTGCAATGTAAAGGAATTGCCCTTTTCCTGTTGGCCACACCCACGCGGATAAGTTTTACAAACATGGGAAGGTGATGTGATGGCGGATCAGTCCTCTCTTCTCTGCTTCACAAATCAGCCCTGTCTGGGAGGTGGCACAAAGGAGCTGGCATTGACAAAGCAGATCAACTGCTTTCTTGCACTGGGCAAAGGTCAATCTTAAAAGTTTACAAGGATTTCATCCTCTTTAAGACAATTTTTTTGAAAGCAGAAAACTTCATCAGTAAATTATAAGGACTTCTGTTTCTGATCAGAAATGATTATAAAATTCTTAAGAGAGTTACAGTGGGCTGAAGTTGGGCATGTCTATCAAATGTTCAGATTTGTTCAAACCCAGGTCTGTCCCACTTGGTGTTCTGTATCCAGAATAACTTGCTGAACAGAGAGAACTAGTAAGCATTCACTGTTTATTTCCCCAAAATATTTTCCTGTCCTTCAGCTAATTTCCCAGCCACCACCTCTGACTTTCAGCTTGGTTATTTCCCAAGCCTGATGTGACTTATTTAGTTTGAAGTCCCTAATGCATCTCCCTTCCAAGCACTTGTACAATGTCCTTTCTTCTCATCTACCTCTATGGCTGTTTTCTGAACCTATCCACCACTGAGTTTGATATCCCCTTAATTTTAGATCAGAGGAGTATTTTAAAGAAATATCTCCTCCGACCTGTCCTGCTCTGCCCTAGGCAACCTCATGGGCCACTGGAGAAAGCAAGATGCTACCTACCATAGAAGGTCCTGTGGTCTGCCTTAACCTCCATACCCATTTGCATGTCCTGCCTGAGGCAATCCCACTTGCATCCTGATAGTATTGCTCCCTCCCAACTCTTGTACCAAGATCCTTTCCTCAGAGCCACTTCAGCAGAACCCCAGAGAAGAAGAGGTTGGCTTATCCTGTGTGCTGAAGAAAGAACCAAATGATGCTTAGTTTTAAGGTTAGGAAAAGCACCTGTCTGGGTCAGTGATTTGCCCACCAGGACTCAGAAGCCTTTTTTGCAGCCTGTGTGAATGCAATGTGAGCAATTTATGTGCATCCCCTATCACCCAGCCAGGCATTTTATTGCCAGCACCGTTGCTGGCAAATTACTCTTAAGGTCACACACCACATTTTCATGATTTACAAATCACCTTGTGAGGGCATTTTACTGCCCCTTTACCCTATAAAATTGCTAGATTAGGGTGTGATATGAGCAGGCAGTCTTTCCAATTACACAGAGACTGGAAATTAAACAACATTTGCATCCAGAAAAATGCAGTGGAGTCATTAACCATATTTCCATGCTGATACTGTCAGCTAATTTCTGACGCATAGGCTTAATTAATATAACTGTATGATAGTATTCTTGCCAGTCTCAAAATTAAAGCTGTATGGCAATTAGTGAATTTCTCAAAGCAAGTATAAAATTGATGAGTGCATGAATTAATTCCCCTTCACATGATTTGGGTTTGCGCAAGTACCCATTAGATGGCAGTTTCTGAACAAGTCTCTGTGCCATGCTAGGCTCCCTGAAAGCCCCCCAAACAAACCAACATTTTGGTTCTGGGAGTAACATTTAACAAAGCTTATTTGTAATGCAACCCTTCTCAAAATGGTTTTTGGAGGCTGTAGCCCCCTTGTGCAACATATGCAGAATGAGCTGTCCATGTAATAAAATATCCATGAAGAATATAAGAAGTACTAAAACTACAGGAGTTATTTGCTCTGCCAGAATGCTGAGCTTATTTCTTTTATGGTTTAATTCTTCTAGCTACTAGAGTTTAGGATACCCATATGAAAGTCTTATCCCACTGGCAATCTTACCAGCCACCATTTCTTAAAAATTTAATGTAAGAGGTAGGTCCAACTTCCTTTTTCAAGCTGTGATTATTGTTTTGCAGTGATTGGGGATTATTTGGTGGGACTTGGATTTTGAAACGGGTTTATGTGTTCATGTGTGTAAAAAGGACCGATGTCTGGTTCATGATCACTTTCTGAAGGCCAGGTCTCTTCAGTGTGCGCCCAACAAGCTCTAAACCATTAGCTGTAAAGCTATCCCTTTAAACTCACAGTTTTAAGGTATCCACAGTACACATCTGTGTGTGTCCCTGACAAGTCAACTGTCTTGGCTGGGTCGGGCAACTGCAGGTGTGATTTGAACAGTGATAGTTGTCCCAATATCTATAATCTTGTGCCAGCCTGAAAACTCCATTCCACCTCTCTTTGCAGCTCTAGAATTTGTCTAGCTGAACTTGCCAACTGCTCCCTTTAGACCCTTAATAAGGCAGGTGTCACCTCTGTGGTCTCTATGTTATTCCATAGCCTTCTGGAATTTCACACAGTATTATTAGCATCAACGTTTAATTAAAACCCATGGAGAAATCATCAGGAACAAGTCTCCTGGTGAATTTGGTAATTCCAGAGAGGTACAGCAGATGGGGCTGGTATTGTGCCACACAGCTCTGTGGCTGGTCCACCTCTTCCCTCAAAGGGACCCACTGCCAGCACTTTGGTGAGTTTTTCCAGTACTGTAGGCAGAGGGATTGAAGAATCCAGGCAACCTGCAACCTGCTCTAAGTTTCCTTTTCAAGGTGATCTTGTATGGAGGCACCTCTGGAGTGCACAGAGCAAGCAATGAAATACAGATTATTTTTCTCGGTTTGGATAAGTATTAGCATGATTCTTTATTAAAAAAGAATCATGTGCTTCACATTCTCAAGACTTTTTTCATAGAATCATAATATCATAGAATGGTTTGGCTTGGAAGGGACCCCAAAGATCATCTCATTACAATCCCCTGCAATGGACAGGGACACCTTCCACTGGATCAAGTTGCTCAAAGCCCCACCCAGCCTATCCTTCAGCACTTCTGGGTTTGGGACCGCCATGCCTGCACTGGGCAACCTCTTCCGGTGCCTCACCACCCTAATTATCAAGAACTTTTTTCCTGATACCTAATCTAAACCCGAACTAAACCCAGGGTTTTTAAATCTTGGAGTGTCTTTTCTCCTTTTGGAAAGATGCTATTTGTATTGCAGCATCTCTGCACCTTTGTTGCTGGCACCTAAGGAACAAAGACCAGTATTGAGATGTTTTGAATTTCATAACAATCATTGCCAGCATGGTTTGTTTTCAGTTATGCCTTCTTCTGTCATCCATTCCTCTTAGGGGCTGGCTTTTCAAACACACCCCTGGAGCAGTCAGCTTCCCCCTTCAGCAGTCATATCACCAACTCCCTCAGGATGCTACTCTCTGAGGTACAAACCAACCTCCCTCCAGAACCCCTCACTCTCCTCAGTAATCATCACAACCCTCAGTGGGTAAGCATAGATGGTGTGCAAAAAAGACAGATATACTGTGGCAATGAAGGAAAAGAAGCATTTAATTTTATATTTCCAAAGATGAGGTATTCTATTTAAGTAGTAGGGCTTGTCTAGACAGATCAATGTGAGACTTTGGCTAATGCAGACCCCTTAGAACATACACATTTCCTATGGGAAAATGGCATTGACACAAGTATAGACTACTACTGTATAGGAAAGTGATATATTTGCAGTAAGATTAAGCACTTCTTTGTACTAAGTCTGCATTTTATTTATGCAGGAATTTCTGTGCAAATTACAACAGTCTCACTTCTGTTTGGTAAATAGGAACTAATTGCAGACTAGGTTTCAGTGAGGTGGTGAAAAGGCAGGGAGGAGCAAAGGAGAGCCTGAAGTAAAGAAATTAGGCAGACAGCATCTTCCCACAGCATGGAAGATAAAGCTAAAACTCTGAAAGACAATTTGACAGGTAGCATGTGAAAAGTAAAAGAGATTTTTATTGAGATGGTGGAAAAATATTTTTTGTTTCCAGAGGAATAAAATCAGCCAAAAATAATTAAAATAATGTGGTTGTTTTTAGGCTTCTTTGAACAGTCTGCATGAGCCAGAATTAGAAACATCCCTTGCAATTTACATTCCTGTGTATCATCTTCTCTTTTTATTCTTTACTCCCTTGATCATTACTGTACAATGTAATTCAAACTGTCCTTTCTGTGAACCGTTGTGATCTTGAAAAGACTGTGTGCCTCAGAGGCAGAAAAATATTTTGTGGACGTACCTATTTTCCTCCATCTGTTACATAGTTCTGTAGCTCTCATGCTCATCAGCTGGGATTCTGCTTTCACAAATCAAATCAAACAGTTCTCTGCCTTCATCCAGGGAATAAAGCTCATCCATGAGTGTGGCAGAGCCTCTGTCATCTCTGCTCAGTGATGCCACAGCAGGTACCTCACAGGCAGCAGTTCCACTCCCCCGGCCATGCTGCCAGCTCTGTGTTCTTGCTGTTGTCCCAGCTCCTGCACTGGGACTTTGCTTTTTTGCCTGGGGAGTCGGTTCAGGGACTAAACCAGCAAAACACTTTGCATAAACACGTTGCTGAAAATGTTGCTGCTGGGTTAATGCCCTGAACTGGTCCGCTGGGAATCAAGTCAAAGAAAAAAATCACAGATTCTTTAAGGCTGATCTAGTCCAGAGTCCCTGCAATGAGCACAGACACCTTCAGCTGGATCAGGTTGCACAGAGCCCTGTCCAACCTGATCTTGCAAGTTTCCAGAGGTGGAGCATCCACCACCTTTCTGAGCAATCTGTACTAGTGTTTCACCAGCCTCATTGTAAATTAACTTCTTCCTAACACCTAATCTAAATCTCTCTTCTTTTAGTTTAAAACCATTACCCCCTTTTCATGCTAAAAAGTTTGTTGCCAGCTTTCTTGTAGCCCAAATCAACCCTACTTCAACTTGAAGCCATTCCCCCTTGTCATATCACTATATGACCTTGTCAAAAGTCCTTTCAAACTTTCTCTTGGATCTTCTTTAGGTACTGTAGAGACTCTAAGGTCTTCCTGGAATCTTCTGTTCTCCAGACTGAGCACCCCAACTCTCTCGGTTTATATCCATAGCAGAGGTTCTCCAGCCCTCTGAGCATTGTCATGGCCTCCTCTGGTCTCACTCCAACAGATCCATGTCCTTCCTATGTTGGGCGCCCCAGAGCAGGTGGGGTTTTGCTAGAATGAAAGTGAGGGGAAAGAACCCCTTCCCTTGCCTGCTAGCCACACTAATGGGAATACAGCCCAGGATGCAGTTAGAATTCTGGACTATCAGTGCACATTGTTGGGTTATGTCCAGTTTCTCATCCATCCTGTCTTTCTCAGTGTTGCTTTCAGTCCCTTTGTCCCCCAGCCTATATGGGCATTGGAAGTTACTCTGACCCAGGTGCAGCACCTTGCACTTGGCCTTTTCGAACCTCATGAGATTCCCATGGGTGGACTCCTTGAGCTTGTCCCTCTGGTGGCATCTCATCTTTCAGGTGTATCTGCTGCACTACAGAGCTTGGTACCATCAGAGGGATGGGGACAGATAGCTGAGTGGTATTGTCCAACCTTAGGGACCTGTAGGAACCAGCATCCCTCCCAAACTATGCTTGGAGAAGGAGATGGCATTCCCTCAGTACCATCTTCCTAAAACTCGACATACAGAACAACATTCATTTATAGAAAAATATCCAAAGTGTTTCATTCTGGATGGGTGAGGGCAAGGAGTTTCCATCATGCCTGCTATTCAAACTAAGGAAGATTTAGCTGGACCTTTGGTTCTCTGGGGATATGGGGTTGATGGTTCCTGCCATATTTAGAGTGAATCTGAAAGTTTTCAGAGTGGTAGCCAGCAACCTCTTATTCCTAGGACCACAGGAATATGTCTTGGTCAAACAGTACTGAATTACATGCTTCCATTCTAAAGTGCTCCCCTTCTGAATCCTGTTTTTATTTTCCCTCAATCGAGTTTTCCAGATTTGTACTTCTTATGATTGCTCTGTTGTCTTCATTTGGATTTCTTCCATGTACATTTAGGACAGGACCTGACCAGAGAGCTAAAAGGCTCAATCTTCATTTCCTGTTCCACTTCTGCATCTTAGCAGATTTTCCAATCACATCCCAATCAGCATCCATCAGCTTTTTGTATGAGACCTGATAGGCAGGGCTCTGGCATGGCTTTTGGGTGGGTGACACCCGAGGACAGCCTAATCTGCTTGTAGCATCAACGGATTGCCGGATTCTCCACTTCACCCGTGACAGTAATGCCATAGGAGTCATGGATTAAATCTTCTATCTCTGTGTTTGTCTGCATGCTTAAAACTCCTCTCCTGAGCCAAGAGGTCCCAAACAGTCAACAACAAGCTTCTTGCCAAAAGCCTGGGAAGAGGTCAAGCATCACTGGGAGCTGAGCCTCATTACACCACACCAGGTTGCACCCTGGTAAATCCAACTCAATACATCATTTTTACTCCCAGAGTTTTTGACTATCCTTCAGCACCAAATGGGAAAATGTTGGGATGAGTTCCACTTTTGTGGGAAGTTTTTTTCACTCCTGTCAATATTGGAGTTACAGGGTGAGTAAGCAGTGCATCAATTATTGAATTATTTAACAACTCCTCTTGTATGTCTCCCCTTACTTCAGGAAGCCTTTGTGTGTAGCTTGCTACCTTGGCTGACAGCTGATGCCTGATGTGCTACAAGAAATTGTGACTGGAATCTTCTTTGAAATAGGAAAATTATTAGTGTTACCAGCTACCAGCATGTGTGGTTCTCCTCTATGTTATCATTTGTTATCAAGCAGAAATGCAAGCTTTTTCTTCCTTTTCTACCTCTTCCTAGTGATAGTGGCTAATGCACAACTAAAGATGAGTGCAAAGAATACCAATGAGCAGCCCTGATTCTCTTGGGTTGCACATCTGTGAATCGAGGAGGAGCTCCATTGAACTGAGCAGGATAGACCTGTGTAATTGAGAGCTGAACTGAATCAGACAGGTTATATCTAGAGGTGATTATACGTGTTTTTATTAGAGCACAGACATTCTACTGCCTGAAGGATTCAGGTAGCTGCTGCAAGTCCTAACTGGCATAATCAGCTGCAGTGCACCAGTACATTTGGATTTCAGTCTGCTCACTAAATCACACTGAAATTTGGAGCTGGGGGAGTACCCGATGTTTGCACTGGTGTCTTGTACACTAAGGATTTTTTTTCTTCAAAGATGAGCAGGAAGGGAGTAAGGGACTCATCCCTGGAAACCTGGATATGTGATTGTGTTTGTTTCCATAAGGGAAAAAACAAACAAACAAACAAAAAAAAANNNNCCAAAAAAAAACAACCAGCAAACAACTGCACAAATGCACAGATTGGTTTACATCATTTGTCAGAGGTATAGCCCACATACAATATTTGGCCCACACAGTGCATCAATAGTTATTGTGCAGAATATCATCTTGTTTATTTTAGAAAAGCAACTTTTAGAGCTGCAGGGAGTTAACTGCTGGCCTAAGATCACAGACAACCTCTGCTAACCACTTATTTTTCTATATCCTTCAGCAATTTACCTGAGTAACAGCCCTTAGGGATTTTCAGGATCCATGCAATGGGGAGGAGCCACCTTATCTAACCTTGGACACATGTACTGTAGTTTTGTAGCTCCAAAGCGTTCTCTTCATACACTCCTTTAGGTCAGCATCATCTGATTAATTAAATTAATTAAACTGACGTAGTTTAATTACCTGCTTTGGGGACCATAGAAGTGCCTCCTTTTTTCCCCCCCTTGAATGTAGAATAGTCTAGGCTAGGCTAGGATATTTAGTTTGAAAGGGATGATCATCTGGGAAAGGTCTGGATGTCTTGCTGAGAGGTGAACACTGGGTTAGTTGAGTTGCACCTGATCTTTTGTCACTGAATAAATTGGCTTCTCAGTGCTAGCTGCAAAATAATTTATTGAAGAACACTTCTTCAGCCCTGGTAGTGTCTGTAGCGTTTTCTTTGGAACTGGAAAACAGTCTAGGGCAAAGAAACTCAGCTCAGCTGCTGTGAGGATACTTCCTGCAGGTGCAATTTCCCTTCTTTCTCTAGCAGAAAGGTCCATGCCACTGCAATAGCACTTCATGGGAGCTCAGGCCTCAGCAGCAGTGTAAACTTGTTGCCTGTGTCACATCAATTCTTTAGGATAAACATTTACCCCTTTCTATGAATATGCACAAAGCGTGTCACAGCAGGACCTTGATCTCAGCTGTGCCTGCTCCTGCAGAGGTGTAGTAAATCATCAGAGCAGGGTCCAGCATGGCTCTTCTGGCTCATACTTCTGTCTCTGTAGGGTAGGGTCTAATGTTACCCTGGGAAGCTGTAATCTAAACCGGATGGCATTGCTGACAGGCTGCCAGCCAGCTAAAGGTTTATTTTCCTCCACCGTGGCCCTCCCCTTATTGTACTAAGTGTGTTTATTTGTTTCATACATAAGGCATAGCACATTTCCTCAGAAAAAGCAGGCTGATAGGAGGCTTAGTGCTGTTACTCTGCCCCTTGATGCATAGAGAAGGGAGGCTGATTTCAAAGCTGGGTCATCCCTTCCAAGGAATGGGGTTTCCTGTTTCTAGGAAGGCAGCATGTTCGGGTCATTCAGGCAGATCTCACTGCAAATGCCTGGTGTCTCTGGCTGACGTGTGACTCTGCCTAAGTGTCCCCAGAAAATCTGCTGCTAAGAGAGGAGCAATACAAAAAATATGGCAATGTGTGAAATTACAGATCTTCAGCAGCCCCAGTGCAAGGGGAAAAGTCAGCACGTTCATATAATAGGACTGCAGAGGCAGGATTCAGACCTCTAGGGTCCCATCTGTCCTTTGGATCCTATTC
This sequence comes from Regulus satrapa, assembly GCA_013396955.1. Taxonomy (NCBI): domain Eukaryota; kingdom Metazoa; phylum Chordata; class Aves; order Passeriformes; family Regulidae; genus Regulus; species Regulus satrapa. The sequence goes on along the minus strand of VWZN01008390.1, from coordinate 365,221 downwards.
CAAGTATAACCTAGGCAAATCATTGTAGTCCTCTGCTCCTTAGCTTACTCTTTTGCAGCACACTGGGATACACAGCCCCAGAAACATGGTATAGGGCATGGCTGAGCAATGATGGTGTTGTCTGCTCCAGTGCAAGGTGAGATAAATACTCCAGCTGCTCTCTTGGAATCTGCTGCTCCCACACTGCTCCAATTTCTGTGGCACAGCAGTAAGGAGAGGTGTCCTGGTTAATAAAGTCTCTGTAGAACCCCACTCAAATCCAAAGAGCCCATCCTATGGATCCCTTTATAAATATTTAATCAGTCTTTCCTTCTGATTGTTTTTTATCTTTGATTTTACATCTCTCTTCTGCTGTCTAGGGGAGCAAAACTGCCATCATTTACAGGACTGCGTGTTCAGGTCATGATGGAGGTAGAAATCTCCCTTGAGATTGTTACATTCACTCTGTCTCCTTCTCCCTGCATTATTATCATGCCTCATGTACATTTTTACTTGTTTCTTTGGTAGTCATTCATCTAATTAATCTTCATCAGGCTTCTTATGCATGAGACATGATCTCTTCCTTACTTTCCCTGCACAGCTACAAGAATTACACACATTGTTGTTCCAGGGCTTTGTAACACAGCTTAAAGCTACAATGTCACCTGCCATTTGGAAAAGCGGTGCCTTGCTGTTGTCACTGCTGCTCATGGATGAGCAGAACTAGCTCGTTCTCTGTTTAATGTTTCGTATCCATCACCTGCTGTTGTCCTTGGAGACTGTCCCATGAAGGGTACCTATGGAGCCTTCCTTTGTCTAGAAAGCTTACCTTCAAGCATATAAAATCACAGAATCATTAAGGTTGAATAAGAGGAAAAGACCTCTAAGATCATCACACCCAATCATTAACCTAATGCTGCCAGCCCTACCAATAAACTATGTCCCCATGCCCTGTTCTTCATAGACAAATGGATTCAAAACCCCATGGAATCAAGGCATCAGTAGAGCTTTGCATAAAAACAGTGATAAATTAGAATGTCTTGGCAGCTGCACTGTTTTATCTAGTCCAGTGCATTGCTCTGGTATCTAAAAATTGCACTGCTTTAGATCCAAAATCTTAATGGAAGAAAATGATGCCAAGCTATAGTGGCCTGAAATTTTCCAAGTGACCAAAAGAGCCTTTCTTAGCTGAAAATGAGAAATTTCAAGTGTATCTAATATAGGACAAGGAAAAAGCAAATCTGAAGTGGCTGTAAAATGTCTTGTACTCTTCTGGTTTGGACAGTGGTCCTGATTAATCCTTACTAGAACAGTCCTCCCTATAGAGTAAGAGTGATTGCAGAAATGGGTCTGTGGAGCTGGCAGGTATAGGCTCAGTTCAACCTCATTATCTTCGTGGTTCTTGTATTGAGCCTGTTTTCATCCACAGCACAGGCTCTCCTCTCACCTGTAGGCACAGAGGATGTGCTGCACTGGACACCTTTCATCAATTATTTAAAATTCAGTTGCTATGGATCTACTCAAGGTGATCAGTTTAAAGAAAATGCAGATGGCCTCTGGTTTTGAGTTCCCGCTGCACTTTGGTTAATTTGCTATGTAAAGGTATTAGGTTAATTAAATGCCATGTGTTGCATGGGGACTGACTGCATTTGTGGATTAATAAGTATCCCAGAGTGTTCTGTGCTGAAAGTCCTCAAGCTGGCAGATGGTTTTTTCACTAAGAAAGGAAGGTAACGGAGGGAAGTCCTGGGGAAATGAAGAAGTTTCCTGTTAATCCTGCAGTTGTTTTTTCAGAACGGGTAGTTGCAGCGTCCTTCAGGTCCTTGACCAAGTATCAGCCCTTGCTGGAGAGACTGGAAGAATTTAAGTGAAGAAAGGCAAAGTTGTACAGTTTGCTTTGAGATTCCCACAGGGCTGGTCATATACAGTGAGCATGTCAGCTGGCCAGGAGAGGACCATGGCTGGTGCGTGGAAATTTTCCTACTAGAAGATCTTTACCAAGAGCCATATTGTGATTCAGGTCAGAGGGTGTCCTGTGAGCAGCAGGCATGGTCACGCCGCAGGTCTAGAGCAAACCGGCCACCATATTCGGGCATTCATGCTGGAATACACATAGAAAGCAGAGAGAGGGACAAATATCACCGCAAAGTTTTGGAGATGTTGAAGAAGAAGAAAGTTGTTTTCGTGCAGCCATGCCCTGAGGTGGTGGAAGATCAGGAGAGAGACCAGGGCAGATGGACACTGCTTCGCAATGTCAACCAGGTCCTGAAGCCCACGACCATGTTAGCGGTAAGATAGGGGGTCCCAAGTTCTGAGCATGGCTGGAAGCTTCCAGGCTGCTTTGAAATCTGTCTTAGTGTTGATGGGATCCTTGTACTACCTGTGCCAGCTTCTCTCACCTTCCTCCTTTGTCCTCCCCCCCACCCCCAAGAACTGTAGCTCCCCTGCAGTGCAACCTTCTTGCTCTGCACATTTGGAAGCTCCTCCTAAAGATCCTCTTTGTGAATTCTGTGACTCTGTGTGTGGTGTTTCCTCCTCTTGCACAACTGTTTGGTTTTTACTGCCTTCAGTTTGTGAGGTCCTGAGACCTGCCCCAGAGCAGTTTGGAAGATTTTTCTAGTTTGGAAGGGTACTAAAACCCACTGACTACATTGAGGAAGAAAAGATAGATCATATTGATGCTGTAAAGAGTCTGGTGGTATTCTCACTTCTGCAGTACTCTGTCATATATATTGGGAAATAAATTGCACCAGTGTTGGCATGAGGCAGGTTATGCAACTCACAAGCCACAGCTGGTAAACACACGAATCACCCCAATTTGCCCTGAAATCCCAAATATATCTGCTGGGTTTGGGGCTGATCCAAGGTGATTGCTTCAGCAGAAAGAATGTAACTGACTTCCATAGGGTTTACATAAAATTGATTAAAGTCAGAAAAGGAAATAGGTCAGCACTCTTAATAAGTGATGTTATTTTATAACCCCCTGACCTTCCTGAGCTTACCAGCTTAGCCCATCCCATAAGACTTTTTTCACTAGTATTAAGAACTGCACTTTAATGGTTTTAAAAAGAGCAGTTTGAGGGGATGAGCACTCTTTGCATTAGGTAGACAAAGCACAGAAGTTATCTTAGTGGTAGCAATTTACCTTGGGGAGGGCAGACTGCCTATTTTCTCAGCTATGTGGTAATACACCACATGAAGCAGGCTGCTTTTACAGCTATTCAGTATTAGAGATTTAAAAAAAAAAAACCAGCATTACAATTTTTGGATTTTTGATCAAGACCAATTTTTACAGAGCTACTAAGGCATTGGAAAAGCTTTCTGCTGAGCAGAAACTGAGCAACATGGCTCAGCTCTTGCTGACACCTTGATCAGGTTACCTGCCATGTGCTTGAATTTTCCCAGCGTTGCAGAGAGGATAACAGCACTCAACTTTCTGAAATGCTTTGAGAGTCTAGGATCAAAGGAACTAAAAAGATAAATATTAATATAAATTGATTTATACTGTATCTGCTCCTGACACTGCCTTCATTAGTTGAGATTTTTTTGCCTTTTTAACTAAGTTACGAGATGTGAGGATAAGAGATTTAATGAGAAAAATATGTTAATATTATATTTTTATGAGCAGGATAAAGGAAGGTACTTGGAGCTGTAGCGCAGCCCTCTGAGGCAATGAAAACCCAAACTAAGGACTGGATCTTGAGCTTCATGAAAGCAGGAGGACTTTGCTGATATTTTAGTAGAAACCTAACAAGCAGCTGCCAAGGGTAGAGTCTGCCACAAAATGGTTGGGAATTCCTAGTGTCTAGTTTCTCCATGTGTGTATCCCTGAGTGTACTGAGTGTACTGAGTGAGATCCTGGTGGTACTCACAGGTTTATGTTTCTTGGAAGTCTTAGTGAATGATGACTTTGATGGTGATCTTGAATGATGACTGGAGATTTTAATTTCTCTATCTGGCATCTCCACTGAGCAGCACAGAGATGAGCATTGTTTAGCAGCCTATTGGGCCAAACCAAATCTATAAATATGCTCTGTCCACAGAAATGGTTGATATTTAATACTCAAGAAAGGGGTTATATCAGAGCACATGCAAAGTGATACATCCTGGATTTTCCTTCTCCCTCTCCCAGCAGTTTTTCAGGACTTCAAAGGTAGATACTGTATTTGCATCACACTTAATAGGTACAAGTGGAGCTGGTCCCAAGAATGTGGTGTTAGGTGGGGCTACAAGTCCACAGCATTAATCTCAGCTGTATGAATGGAAACACACCTGGCAACTAGATTGCTCCCAATGTTAATACCTTTTCACTTTGAGAATAGGGGTGGGACTCATTGCTCTGTTCCTGTGTGGATCTTGCTTGGGGTTTTCGTTTGTCGTTATTTTGGAGTTTGCTTTTGTATTGAGGAATACAGTTTCTTTAAAAGCATTTTTGTATTTGAGTAACTTAATATCCACAGAGATGATGAGCAGATAGTCCCTGCCCAGCAGGACTGACAAAGGTGTATAGGATCAGTAGTGACCTGAAGTGAATGAATAGGGGTCAACTGCTTGCTATGTCTTTCCAAATGAAAACACAAAGGTCTGAAATGGAAGAGTTAAAACATTTTAAACATGTAAAAAGACACAGCCTATTGGGGATTATGGCTGCTAAAACTTTGCACGACCTCAGGACACAAATGAAAGTGCTCACAGCAGATAAAATCCACTGAGAAGTATTAAATACAAACAGCCCACCAACACATTTCTGTAGCTGGAAAGACTCCTGAAGAACATATATCTGCCTCTCTCGTTATGTTATTAACCCGTCTTTTATCATTCCCTTTTCAGCAGTCTCCAAGGAATATTTGTTAGTGGTTATCTGCAAGTAAAAAAGGTGCCACAGGTTTTCAGATAAGGCTTAGCAGAGCTCAAAACCATCTCCTAAATATGACTTCCAGGGTTTGTGTCTTACACAGAGAAAAACCTCTACCTGGGTGGGTTTTTCTGCCTGTATCATTGTTCTGTAACCACTCTGTGACCAACAACCACTCATGAGCTTGAGAAGTAGAGAGTTAGGTCCATATGCTCTGTGGACCATGCTCTGCTCCTGGCACCTTGCAGGGGATTTCACAGAGTCATGGAATCATTAAGGTTGGAAAAGACTTCTGAGATCTTCAAGTTGAACCATTAACCCAGCACCAGTGTGTTCACCACTAAGCCACATCCCCAAGTGCCCATGAAAAGCATCTGCTTTCCTGAGGCTCTGTGAAAATGGGTGGTTTGTGGTTTGTGAGAGAGGTCATTTGGCTTGTGCTAATGCCTTGGGTACAAAGCATCAACAACTTGTATCCAAAGGGATGCTGAACTCCCTGCAGAACTGATTGTAACTATGCTGTCTTTGGTTCCAGGGGGATTATGTGTGGATGGACCTCAAAACCGGACGGGAATTCGATGTCCCCATTGGAGCGGTGGTTAAACTGTGTGACTCTGGACAGATCCAGGTCATGGATGATGAAGGCAATGTATGTACAAAGGCTTGTGATGTCCCTTCTACAGCTCTATGGCCTTGCTAGGCCAGGGGTCCCAGGGCCACAATAATCAACTTTGTTATAGACTTCCTATATGTCCTTGGGAATCAACTGTGCCATAGTTTTCTATTTGTAAAGAGGAGACAATATTATGTTCCTGGTTTTGTGGCTGAACAACCTTTTTGGAAGAATGTTTTCCTTCTTCTATTGCAAATCTTTTAAATTCTTCACTGCCTTGCCCCAGGAATAGAAGCTGTGGCACATATGGTGATGATCTCTTGCGTACTTTCTTCTGTCTGGTCCTTCTCTTTGGGTGAGCTGTTCGTGTCTTTCATCCAAGTGGTTTTTCATTTGACTTACCTTTCTGTGGCCTTGCTCTTTTCCCAGGAGCACTGGATTTCCCCACAGAATGCCAGCCACATCAAACCCATGCACCCCACCTCCATCCATGGAGTGGAGGACATGATCCGCCTGGGGGACCTGAACGAGGCAGGAATTCTCAGGAACCTGCTGATTCGCTATCGGGAGCACCTCATCTATGTGAGTGTTCACCTCACCTCCACCTCTGGTTCTGCACTCCACCCCCTGCACTCCTTAGTTGTGGGGTGCCCATGTTGGGGGGAACCCTGATTAAACTGAGCATCTGTGTTTCTACCTTCACCTTGTCCCAGGTGGTGAAGGGCTTCTGACTTTGGAGGACATTGCAGAGCTTTTGGATGCCCCAGTGAAAGACCCCATGAGTTAGGTGATGGGCAAAGTCCTCACCAACTTGCTGTCCCAGTCCTATAGAAGTTTTGGGCATGTGCATTAGCTTTATGCACACAGAATAACGAGTTTGACCCATGCCATGAGCATGTTGTAGTAATCCTAAAGCAAAAACTCCTGTAGAGGTGTACTACATGCTGAATGGGACCCTTCTTTCCTCTCCCTCTGAACTATTAACTTACTTAACTCAAGGAGGTGAAGACAAACATTGCTGGAGGAGGAAGAGGTGGAGAAAGGATGAAGAGGGTCATGCATAGAATAGCTGGGAAAAAAGAAGTGAGCAACTCCTAGAACACCTCTAAAAAACCTTCCCAGTCTGAGTTCATGGCTTATTAGCCCTGGGTTGCCTGGGATCCTGGCTGTTGATCTCTGAGGACAGCAGTGTCCTTCCTTAGGTCAGCTCAGTCATGTCATGCCCAGTGGATCCAGTGGAGCCAACCCAAACGGTTATTCTCAGATTGAGGGGTTTACAGAGAGGCAGTCAAAACTGCATCTGTTTTCTGTGACAGCCTCACAAAGACTACCTCCCCAGCTGGACAGGAGTCAGCATTCAAATCTCTGTTCTGGTTTTTCCAGAGTTCTCTATGCCATATAGTCTTCTGCATGTTCTTCAGACAGAAATCCAGAGTGCACGTGTGTTTACTGCTAGACAGTGCACTCAAACAGGCTCTGCAAATGCAGAAAATTTGGTATTACTCTTATATCCTACAGCTTTCAGATATTCAGGTAAATGCCTGCTGTGCCTTTGAAGGCCTTGTCAAAACTTCCTGGTCATGTAATTTTTAAAAGGCTCTATAGACTACTAGATTTTCAGGGGATTGCAAGACAGTCAGACTTCACAGATAACATAAGCTAACACAGTATGGGTGGGATTTTATCTGTCAAGTATTTTTGTTTATCATTGCTTGATGTCCAGTGCTTTTTGATAGGTTTTGGATTAGGGCTGGGCAGTGACTGAGAAGACACCACTCTGCTGCATATGCTGTTAATATGATTTTTCAGCTCCTTGCCCCCTCTCTGGGAGATATCCATCTCTTCTTTCAGAGATGGAGTCCAATCCCAGAGGAGGGAAACATGGGTACTGAAAAAAGCACCCATAAGTCCCCAAAGCTTGGAGAAGAATGAAGACCTCCAAATGCATCTCTCGCTCAGACACTTTATTTGTTGTGCATGATGCCTAAGTCTCCTATATTGTCAGTTTAGACAAAAAAGTATAACCAGAAAATTATTCCCACATTAGATGTATATTTTTCTCCCTTTATAATTAAAATTTCTTGCCATTTATAATGATAAACTAGCAAGTTAAGAGCCCAAATTCATAATTGAGGTGGTTTCTCCATGGGTACCCATGGCAGTCACCAGAGGTGTCAATAGAGCCAACAAAGACAAGATTGCCTTTCAGTTATACAAACAGAAGTGCCTCTCAGATGCTTTAGAGCTGACTGGAGCTTGCATATCATAGAGGAGTTTATGTTGGAAGAAAATGTCAGGCTGGAGGTCTACAGTCCAACCTCCCCCAGATAAGAGCACATCAGTCTTCAAGGTTAGGTGCAGTACTCATGTGGATAACTGAATTCAAGCAACCTGAATGCCACCCAAGAAGTATGGATGGCCAGTAATTTGTATTGATAAGCTCATTCAAGGAACTTTAAATTACCCATTGAACATTGCCCCTTTTTCCCCTGCCTGTGCCCCTGCAATGGCACAAAGTGGTTTCATGCCACTCCCTCTGAGAGAGTTTGGATCGTGTTGGATATTTTTCCAGTGGTGTCCATGTGTCTGTTTTGGGATACCTGTGTTATCCAACAAGTGCCTGTTGCCTCTCCGAGTGACCAGAGGTAATCAGATACAATTCTGTGTTTACAGTATTGGATTGCCTGTGAATGCACCAAGCTCCTTTGAAAAAGCTCTATCTCTGAGCTTACTTGCTAAGCTATTCACAGGCATCCAGGAAGATTAGGAACACAAACAAACACAGGGCAAAGTGTAGTTTGGCAACATCATCCTAATAAAAGCCGATGCTTTTAGCCTGGAGGTGAGTGTGGGTGGTGATTTGGGCTGAAGTGACACAATAACCACATCAGTTTCTCTACAAGTTCTTCTGGTCCATGGTGACAGTGCAGTGTGTCCTACAGAATTCCTGCCTAAGGGATGGCCACATCCCACAAAGACATTTGCATTACAGAGGTTCCAGGTTACTGTGTCTTGATTGCTCCACGCCACTAATGGCTTTAGAGTGCCAACCAAGGAACTGGGCTCAGGACAGCAATTAGTGCAGTCTCAAAATCAGAATGACACTCTCAAAATGACAGAGTGCATAGCTTGATAGAGAGGTATGCAAACCAGTTCTGTCTACGGGTGTGTAGTTGAAGACTCAGGAAACCAACCTTAGATTAAGGTTGTACTCTATTAAGAATGATGGCACTAGGAGGAGTTGATTTATGTTGGATGTGGTAAATATTGATAACAGTTTTGCACAGCTGAGATACCACCATGAATTCCATGTGTGCAGGAGACACCCAGTCTCCTGAACTGTTTTTTCTGTGGTATAATTAGCCCTAACTTAAAGATAGTGAAGTTTCACTGTTTGAAAGGATTTCTGAGCCTGCTGACTAAATGATTACTTATCCAATGTGATAAGTTCCTCTTGTTTCCTCGTGTCCTTAGCTTTGTGGAGGATGTAGTTCTGCTCTAATAAAATATAATTTCCCTTTTTCTTCTCCCTCACATTTTACTCATAAGACAAACTGCGGCGGGAGGGTGAGTATGACTCTTGGCAATGTCATTTGCAATTGCTGTCATGCCTTCCATTGGATCATCTTTTTTCTGTTCACCATTGTGGCCTTCTCATTTATTTTGCACCATCATTGCTGTTGCTTCATAAATGCACTGAGAGCATCCATCTGCTTTGGTGCAGAGCTTGACCCACATGGTGAAGTAGTGACACTTTCCCAGAGCTGGGAAGTCCCCAACCTGTGAATGTGCTTAAAGCTTTAAGTGCTTCTCAGTAATGACCTTAATTTGAAGAAAAGAAATATCTGCAGCAAAATATGAAAAAATTCAACAAGGGCTTCTTCTCTTTCTTTGGCTTGCACACAGCAAGAGAAACTATGCTGAATCGCAAGAGAGTCTGGTGGGGAGTTTGGACTCATGAGTAAGGTTAAATCTCTTTGTCTGGAGATGAAACCAGTGCCTGCTGCTGCTCTCTAAGGCCTGCCAAAATGCAGTAATGTTTGGTAGAGTTTTAACCCCATAACAATCCAGATGAAGTCAGCCATGGTGTTCTGAGTAGCGAGGGAAGCAGGCTCAGAAAGGATTTGTTTGGGGCTAATTAAAATGTAGGTCATGCAGGCAGTAATGAATTTACTGTGAGATGCGGTTCCTATGGGTCAGCTACAGCAGAGTCCCTGCTCTCAGTAAAGCTTTATTTTTCTAATAGAAAAGGGCTTTGACATCACCCAGCAATAGAAATCAGTGAGCTACTATTTCCCTGGAAGTACCCTTTGGCCCCTCATCAACAGAGTGAACAGAGAGAAGTTTTGCCTTCAGTCAGCAGTGAGAATTGGGAAAATCGTGATTATTTATCAACTAGGAATAACCTATGAAAACAAGCACTGGTACAAGAGTTCATGCTGACAAAGTGTTTTGTGGATCACAAGGGAAAGGTCAGTGGGAGCATCCAGAAACCATTCCTAATGGTTAACATCTTTAAAAGCCTCTCTGTTTGCATTTGTGGCAGGGCAGACCAGTGTGACTGAAAAGCAGGGATTTCAGAAACGTCTGAAATGAGTTAGGGTTTTTTTTCTATTTTTTAAAGAGGCTCAAGGAAGATTAAAAATGTCCCTAAAATTAACCTGGTGATAAACTGTAAAGAGAAAAAGGGTTTTTCAAATATCTCAGCTAGGACTCAAAGAAGTCTTCATTAGGAATCTTGGTGTCATAAGTCCCATTCAGAAATTGAGCTCCCTCCTTCCCTGAGCACTGAGGTTACCTGTTCTGTCCCCTTTGAAGGCTTCTCTTGTCTCTCCTCTCTTTTTCCCATGCCTTCTTCTTCTAAAATCCAGTCCACATTATTTCACAGACAATTTATATCCTTTGGAGTTGTGACAGCATTGTTCTGGAGCTCAGAGTGCTTTTTTCCCTTACTGGCACATAATGCCCTTTTACAGAGAGAAGAGTGTTGTGTCCTTTCTCAGTTACCACTGTAAAGTCAAACCTCACATAGGATTGAACAGAAAGTTGTTCTCTTGTGTTTACCATGAGACTAGAAGGTGAAGAACCCGAATGGCTTTCATCATCCCTACTATGGGACACAGTTGCCATCTACTGGCTGCCTTCGGGAAGCCTGAACTGGTGGCAAGTTTTGCATAGATGGTGGCAAATTATTTCTTCTCTCTCACAAGCATCCTTGGCTGTGCCAGTTTGCTGCTTTGTGCCAAAGTCATACTGTCTTTTGGCCATGCAGATGAAAAGCCAAAAGGATTATATTAATGTTGATTTTTTTTTTCCTGAAAAAAAAAATTTAGTAGTGGGGGCACTTTCACAGTTGGTTCTACCAGGAAAGAAAGGTGAGATTAATCTTGTAACTTAAGTTGCTAAAAATTAACCTAGAAAAATTGACTTGAATTCTTTGAAGTCACAGAGTGAAAGTAAGCCTTCTTCTCATGCCCCTTGGCTAACCCAAGGTGGAGGCACATTGACTCAACTGCTCTAGACACTGACTTTTAGACAGCTGAAACAGGGAAAGGAGATCCTTATTCTCTGCCTTTAGTTTGGGATATGGCCAAACCTCCTAACCTCAGCACTGCATCTGAACAAGATAATAAAGTTCAAGATGTCTTTGATGAGAGGCTTGAGAGAAACAGCTTCTGGAAGGACAGAAATGAAAAAGCAAGACAGTAGAGGAGTTTTCTACGCAAGGCCCAGGACAGCTGGACCAAAGGCAATTTACAAAATTTTATAAATAGATTAAAAGGGATATGTCAGGACTTTGTGGGCAATATCCATCTGCACAGGACAACGTTTAAACTGAAGTATGGAGAGATTTGGTTAGGGAGAGATGGTAGAGAAGAATGCATTGCAGAGGGAAGTTTAGAAGCTGCTGTGGAAAAACAGGTTAGATAGTCATCATTCAGAATGGTTTGGATCCAACTGGTCCTGCCTTGAGATATGGGAATGGTTGTCAGATTTCTTTCATCTGTGGTTTCTCATTGTACATGCAATACAGTATATGTGTATGGATATATGCTAGCTCTGGTGATATTTTTGCACATGAGCTTCTCTTAAGACTCTGAATCTTAACTAAGAGCACACAAAATATGAATTAAGGCTTGAAACCATACTGTGCATGAGCAAAGTTGAATATGAACTGATTTAGGTATTTTGAGACTTCAGTTGCAATTTTACTCCAGGCTCCCCCACAAGCATCTCTGACCTGAGCATCATCTTTCATCCAGCTTTTAAAAAGCCTTGATTTTTCTGGCCTCCATCCACATCCCATGCCAGCTGCTAAAGTCTCTCAGCCACACCTCACTGACCCCATAAACCTTCATGTGCTTCTCCTCCAGACATACACTGGTTCAATACTGGTGGCAGTAAACCCCTACCAGCTCCTACCCATCTACTCACCTGATCAGATACGCCTCTACACCAACAAAAAGATTGGTGAGATGCCACCACACATCTTCGCAATTGCTGACAACTGCTACTTCAACATGCAGCGCAACAACAAGGACCAGTGTTGTATCATAAGGTGAGTTGCTGAGTTTCCTAATGGGCCATATCCTGAAAGCAGATGCTGAGCAGATGCAACAGGATTGGGAACAGCTTATCAGATAGAATCAGACATTGAATGACTGATTAGATCTTCCATCCACATATTCCCAGGGCAGAAGTGGTCTCTGTTCACAGTCACTCTGTTCCTAATCAATACTTTGGAAATACTCTTACAACCTGATAGATCTCATATTAATGTTTAACCTCCCCCCTTTTAAATTTAAACTCAATACTCCAACAGACATAAAAAATGCAAGCATCTATACTTTCTGCACAAGGAAGGGTTAGGAACAAGCTTTGTCACCAGACCTGTGGTCATTCACACTCCTAAACTGTGTCTCCATGCATGATTTTGCTCTGGACTCATCAACTTTGGACACCAAGGCGTGCCTGATGACAGTTATGGGTATAGTTCCCTCCTACATCTGTCCCATATTGTGGTATGAGCCAGATTTGATGTCCTCAGCCTTCCAACATGATCCCAAACATTCTGAACCCACAGTCTTTTTTGTTTGAGGCACCCTTTTACCCAAGGCATGCCTATCCTAAGTTTCATTGAATAAAAAGCATAACTCTGGAACATCCCATGTGCAGTATTTCAGATACATGAGTGTGAAAAGGCCATTCTGTAAGGCTTATTTTGCTGCTCTGAAAAAGCATCATGTGGGGCCCATAGGAGAGTCAATTCAGTGTGCCAGTGGCCTGAAAAAGGAAACAATTTTCCCATGAGGCCAGGGCTGGATACTCAGTGTTAGGAAGGTCTGTTTCGGTCACTTATTTTGGCTACCCCATGTATCAGACATGCCATAAACTCACCCAATTATTTCTGCCCAGTCCCTTCACAGATAACTGAGGTTATCTTTCAGTGAAGAGAAAAGTCTGAGAAATAACTCTGGCTTCCTGCCCCTTCTCTTCTCCCTCCTGCTTCTTGTTAGAACAAGCCTAGGAGACCTGTGGAAGTCCCTGCTGTTAAAAGGCTGTATTTGAAAGCCTGCCTTATCACAGCTCAAGACTTGTGATGAAGATGTCCCATGGGAACAGCTAGATCGTAGACCACAGGGTCATGGTCTGGTGATCATACCTGGAAAAGCACAGACTGAAAGTACTTCATTACCTTCTTAGTGCTGGTTGAATGATGGCATTTGCTGGAGGTACCCAAATTCAAGCAACAGCCTGGGCCAAATGGAACACAGAGCAAATCTGGATCTTGCTGGAAGATGTCTGGTACCATGTCCTACCATTTGTCCCACAACCTTGGGATGCTGGAAACACATCCTTGTTGGTCTCATCCTGCCCATGCCAGCAGAAGAGACACAGAGACAGAAGTTCCTTTGGAGACAGAGGGTGGGACATTGGCAGGCATGCAGCATAGCTTTCACTGACTTCCACTCTTGTTGTCTTTGCAGTGGAGAATCTGGAGCAGGGAAGACAGAAAGCACAAAACTAATTCTGCAGTTTCTGGCAGCAATCAGTGGGCAGCACTCCTGGATTGAGCAGCAGGTCCTGGAGGCAAATCCCATCTTGGAAGGTGAGGCCCCAGATAATAAAGAATTATTTTGCTGGGAAAAAAAAAAAAAAAAAACAGATTCAAGAATCATAAAATATAAACAAATGTATATCATTTATGTCACACTTTGAGTTTCCAAAAAAGTGACATGACTTTTTTTGAAGTACACTTTTCCTAAACAACACATTCAGATTCTTTCCATCTGAATTTATTTTTTGTAAGACTAATATTTTCTGATTTGAGCTCTTGATGTTTCCCTTAATATTTTTGACAACTATTGTCAAAAGCAAAGCATTTCAGCTGACCTGAATTATTTTTTCAACAGTTTAGTTACTTTAAAACTTGAGGGAAAAAAGTGGCTTTCCACTTAAAGCAGTACTTTTTTTTCCTCAACTATACAAAATCCTGAATTTTATGTAATGCTGTGCATAGTATGTAAAGGTGATGATCAATACTTTTTTGAGTGTCTGATGTTCAATGAAAGATCTTTTGAAAAATCTCACCACCTCTTCCAGTGCTGGACTGCATGCAGAGCATTAATGTGACATCAGTGTTGTATTCAGCTAATAATTAGCTTTTTTTGGCCATAGTTGCAAAAATTCTATTCCCATTCTTTGATGGTTCCATAAAGCATTACTTTAATAGAACTTGATCTTCTCACCACCTCGTGCTGGCTGTATACAATAGCAAACTCCACCCTTTCCTTTCAAGATCAGTGAATGGCAGCAGAATGCAAAAAAAGAAATGGAGGAGTCCAAAAAAGAACCAGATAATGAGAATCAGCTTGTGGCCTTAATAGGTTAATTGGCAAGCTGTTACTGTGATCACCCCCACTATTTTAATTGGATATCTTTAAATTAAATAGGTTATCTGATCCTCTTGACCCAACATGATGCCAAATGTACCGTTCATGCTTATGCAGAAAAATCACACTTTCCTTAAAGAATAACACTGGGGTTGCTCTCTGAGGATGATGTTTGATCAGCCTGGTCTAGTGGGAAGTGTCACTTCCCTTTGCAGAGGGGTTGGAACTAGTTAATCTTGAAGGTCCCTTCCAATCCAAACCATTTTATGATTTTTACCTCCTCTGCTTGGTAAAATAACCCTCTAGCAACCAACAGAAATGTGACAAGCAACAAGGGCACAATTGAATATGCACTTAGTCACTGCTGAGATTCAGGAAAGAGAGGTTCTGTAATTCAAGCGCATGTCCTTCACCTGCCAGAAGTCCTGGGATTGCAGGGTGTGCTGGCTTAGGACATTCATCCACACCCAACAGAAGATGGACACGGGTACCTTTCTCTGCACAGTCTTTGCAGGGGGAAGTCGCCCACTGGAGGTTGTCTTAGTTGTCTGTATTTCCCCTTTGGATGTATTTTCCCTTTTCTTTCTCTCTCAGTCATCAAATCACTCACCAGCATCTCTGTAATTTTCTGCACAGTGTCACCTTTCACACTCAGCCACTCCTGCTCAATTCTCTTCTATTTCATCAGCTGCCACTAAACCTCCTGCTGTCCTAGCCCTTCTTCCTGGATAAGGTCATCCCATTCTCAAGCTTCCTCCTCTGTGCTCTTCTCTGTATTTCCAAGGACAGTCATCTGAGATACATCTTGTTTCCTCACAGTGAGATGAAATTGATCCAGCCAAACTTAAGGGAAGGCTTTGGGGCTGCTTTAAACCCTCTCAGTCTCATTCTTTTGACTTTTTCCCCACCGTGAGACCAGATCCATCACCCTCCCTGCATCAGATCCTCTCTAATGCACTGTAATTTTTGCAGCTTTTGGGAATGCAAAGACCATCCGTAATGACAATTCCAGCCGATTTGGGAAGTACATTGATATCCACTTCAACAAAAGGGGAGCCATAGAGGGGGCAAAGATTGAACAGTACCTGCTGGAGAAGTCCCGGGTGTGCAGGCAGGTAAGGTGATACACCTGCAAGACGTGGGAGTTGGCACTCAGGCAGCCAACATTTGCTGTGCCATTCCCCTCACAAACCTGACGCTTGCTCTTCTGCAGGCCCCGGATGAGAGGAATTACCATGTGTTCTACTGCATGTTGAGAGGAATGACCGTGGAGCAGAAGAAGAAGTTGGGTCTTGGGAAAGCCACGGACTACAACTACCTTGCAATGGTGAGAGAGCAGTGAAGTAGATGTTGGGTGAGGTGATGTGGTGAAAGGTTCTTAGCAAGGGAGAAGGAAGAGAGAGGTGCTTCTGCAGCCAAGAGCTGCTTTGCTGGTTATGACCTTCCTGAGCCTTAGCCACAGGGTTTGATGGATCTCTTTGTCTCACCACCACAAGGCTCATAGTCTTAGTGGAAATCCTTAATCCCTGTGTCTAGACCAGGCTATTTCCACACTTTCTGTGAAGTAGAGCACAAGCTTGGATGGGATGGTGTATGGTGCCCATGCCACGTGTTTGGAAGCAACCAGGATGTTACATAAGACCTGCTGCTCCTGAGGTAGTCATGGGGTTAGAAGAGTGCTTGTCTGGATGGCACGTTTTCAGCAGAATATGGGGCTGAGCTGTGTGTGCTTCAAGTGTCTAACCAATCTCCACCTCCACTCCTTGTATATATTGATATCCAGAGGAGCTGGTAGAAGCAGGTGTAATTAAGGCTGATGCATCATCAGCAAGGGTGGGACCCAGCTTTCTAACTGGATCAGTGGCAGCCTCCAGATCTCTATCCCCATCTCAGAGAGCTTTTTCTCTTCTGCTGATGGCAGCCAGACACAGGGTACCTGGGAACGACAGGATAAGTGTAAGTCACAAAGCTGAGCACTAAATCATAGAATGTGACAAAGGGCAGAGCCAGATCCACAAGTTCAGCATCATCCCTTAAACAAAACATTGCTGGTTCTGAGGAAAGTCCTGATAGCTTAAGGTTACACCCCGGTGCTTCCTGGCTTTGCCCCATGCAGTGTGTGCCCTGTTTGCCTCCCCAGGGTAACTGCACGACCTGTGATGGCAGAGATGATAGCAAGGAGTACGCCAATATCCGCTCTGCTATGAAGGTCCTCATGTTCACTGACACCGAAAACTGGGAGATCTCCAAGCTGCTGGCTGCCATCCTGCACATGGGCAACCTGCAGTACGAAGGTAAAAGGACAAAATACAGGAACATGGTCCAGTGCACTTGATTCTGCATGCTAACAGGGAGCCAAGCTTAGGGATGGAGGGCTGTACCCAGAACATTTATCATCATGCCATGCCAGGTGTTCATTGTGGCATTTTAAGGACAAGGAATAAGGAATAATTCCACCTGTGCAAAGCAGGGCCTCCAGGTGGCAGTATACTTAATGACATCCATGTTTTCTGAATGTTGTGAGGTTGAATAGGCCATTCTGTGGACTCAGATTTTACAAAGAGAGACTAATGGAGTGTTTGACAGGTGCCTGTGTGATTGGATATGCCTTTATAAATGCACCATATAGCTCTGATGTCAGAAATTATACAGTGATTTTAAAAGCCTCTTTGGAAGACAGAAGCCTAAAGCACTTAGATGCTATAAACATTTCTACATTCTTTGCTATCTGGTCTGGCAGAGCAGAGTACAGGTTCTTTGCAGACAGCAGCAGGACTCCAGCAGATGCCCGGGCTTTTCTCTCCCTTCTGATGGCCACATTTTGCCAGGACATCACAGAGAGGCAGACTTTTCCCTCACCCCATCCATTTTCTGCAGAGGCACGTCCCTTGCTGATGGCTTTCCCTCTGCCTTTCTTTTTCCAGCTCGGACCTATGACAACCTGGATGCCTGTGAGGTTGTTCAGTCAGCATCACTCATCACTGCAGCAACATTGCTAGAGGTCAGTACCTAGAGGGGCTACAAGAGAGCTGGAGGAGGGACTTTTGACAAGGGCATGGGATGATAGGACAGTGGAGAATGGCTTCAAACTGAAAGAGGATAGGTTTAAATTAGATATTAAGAAATTCTTCACTGAGGGGGTGAGGCACTGAAACAGGTTGCCCAGGGATTTTGTGGCTGCTCCACTTGTGGGAATGTTCAAGGCAAGGTATGATGGGACTTTGAGCAACCTGGTTGAGCAGAAACTGTTCCTGTTGAGGGATTGGAACTAGATGATCTTTAAAGGTCCTTTCTGACCTAAACTATCCTATGATTCCATGATCTGATTATCTAAGCTCCCCTTCACACCAGCAGATGGAAACAAACCCTCTGGTGCCACATCATCCTAGAAAGAGCATCCAAAATACCTCAGTCCAAAAAGCAGGGCATTTCCCTCACTGGTATAAAGAAAGTTCATAATGGTGCTTGAGACAGATGTCATGTATACTCTGTGTATCTGAAGTGAGGTGAGATGAATCTCATTGAAACCATCCATGCAGTCACTGGAGCATTCTTCAGTGGTCTTCTCAAGTGCTGTCAGGGATCCCTCAGGGACATGATCTCATCTCCATAGGCATTGCTGATCTCAGAGTGTGATCCAAATACCCACTTAGGGAGTGGACATTTCCCTGAAGAAATATAAAAAGGGGTCAAGGTAATGCAAAACTTTTACCCATGCTGATAGCATACAGCTTTGCAGGCTTTGCTTTGCTTTCTCATCCTGTCTCCCCACACCCCATTAACATCTCATGCTAAGTCACAAGAACACCTTCCAGATTAAAATACAGTATAAAAATGTTAATTTTTCTCTATGGAAATGCCTGTGTCTTCATTTGAGGTACCTCCCTGTACAGCAGCTGTGTTTGGTGTTGTTTCTGTCAGGTTGAGCCTCAGGATGTGATGAACTGCCTTACCAGCCGGACTATAATCACGAGGGGTGAAACTGTCTCCACCCCTCTCAGCATGGAACAAGCGCTGGATGTGAGGGATGCTTTTGTAAAGGTAAGTCTTAGGGCATTTCCTTATGCCTTCTGTTGATAAGTTGAAGAAATCTGCCCCTTCTGAGACTGGAGTTCACTTCCACTGCACAGGAAAAGGATCTTGCTTGGTGCCCGTGTGAGCTCATATCAGCAAATGCCCTTGAAATCATATTCTAGTTGGAATGTACAAAGAGTTGAGATGGAAAGAGTCTAGGTAACCTGCTCTGCAAGGGATTTGCAATCTGGACTGGAGATTGTCTATACTCAAAAGGGACCTGCAGAAGGACCCAGCATTCTGAAATGACTTCACCTCAGCTTCAGGAAAGATCATCAGCTGCTGTAAATCAGAGCAACTCTACTAAAGTCTCTAGCACCCACAGCTGAATTTCAGGATTTCAGGAAACATATTTCAGTTTCAGGGAGCATAAGCAGCAGTAAATACAGCTGAACAACATGGGGCCAGGGACAGAGAAGTACAGAAACCACCAGAGCACTTAGAACTTCTTGAGGCTTTGGAGTGATGAAGGTTTATGGAGTGGATGTGCATCTGTATATGCAACTGCTGTGGTGTTTGCAGCCCCACGTAAAATTGTGAGACAAATACTATTGGCATATTTTGGCCAACCTGGGTCTTCATTTTAGCTGTGGGCAGTTGGTAGATCAAGCTGGTTTGATAGCTTAGTAGCCTGCAAATCCTGGCAGCGTCTTCTGTAGTGGTGATGAGCCTTTGAACTGGGCTCCTCTCCTGGTTGCACTGCTGTACCTTATAAAATAAAAATTAGTAACAGTTTAAAACATTAATTTCTGGAATCACTAAAGCAGCAATATCTGTGTCATTAGATCATCAGACTGTTCAACCAGTGCTGCACTGTTTGCACTTTGTTCAAGTGAGCTAGATGTTCTTGCAGTTTAACATGGCTCTGCTCTGCTGATCTGTAGAGAGAAATGTGTGGAAACCAAAGAAAAGGACTGTCTGGCTTCACAGCAGGCCCATGGATCCAAAATTTAGCTCTATCCAAATTTGAGGCTTTGCTCTCAGTTGTCTTTTAGCTAGGCTTTCAGGTCTGTTTTCCTTGGTCTACATAATGGTTCTTGAAGCTTTAAACCATGCAAGAGTCTGGCACAAACATTGGTGAGCGCATCCTCAGGGACTGTGTGGTTGTTGGCCATGCTTTAGGAGAACCTGTGCCATCAAGGGTGAAGTGGTGACACAGGCTAGCGGGACAAACTGCTGAACTGTCTCAGTGAGCTCCATCTTTGGGATGTTGCAGGGAATTTATGGGCGACTTTTTGTATGGATCGTGGAGAAGATCAATGCTGCAATTTACAGACCTCCTTCCCAGGAACTCAAAAGTATCAGGAGATCCATTGGCCTTCTTGACATCTTTGGCTTTGAGAACTTCACTGTGAACAGGTATGGAGCCTGCAAAAGGAGAACCAGGTCTTAATCCTCCTTCACAAGCCCAAGCTCAAGGTCTTGCAGTCCTTTCACGTCTCTTGAAGTGAGCTGGACTGGGTTGGACCAAGCCTTTTTCTGTATGAAAAATTATCAGAGTTAATCAATTGCAGCAGACAATAGAGTTCCTAAACTGATTTAGACCACACACATAACATGGTTTTGGGAGAAAAACTCATTGTCTGAACCAAAAGGAAATTCTAAGCCAACAGCAGCCTTACTGAGTGGTTGACAAGGTCTGAGAGTATTGCTTCAAGTGTGGAAAGTAGTGTAGATAAATTAACCAGGATGTATCTAAAGTGGCCTTTTCTTGACCTTCCCTCCACAGTTTTGAGCAGCTTTGCATTAATTTTGCAAATGAAAACCTGCAACAGTTCTTTGTGCGCCACGTCTTCAAACTAGAGCAGGAGGAGTACAACCTGGAAAACATCAACTGGCAGCACATTGAGTTTACTGATAACCAGGATGCCTTGGATATGATTGCCATCAAACCTATGAACATCATCTCCCTCATTGATGAGGAAAGCAAGTTCCCCAAGGTGTGTTTTGGACTCAGCCTTGCTGCCAGTGGCTCTTCTGATTTTATCCCCTTTGCACTTGCATGCTGGCACCCTGTGAGAGATCTGCTCAGCCCCAAACACACATTTACCCGTGGCCTGCCTATTTATAGTTTTTATTGTTCTCTTAAATTTTCTTCCATCAGTGTCACAGCCATGCTAAAACAAGTGTTTCTCATGAGAAAATATGCCTGCAAGAGGCTCAAAAGCATCTATTGCTAAAGTTTAAGAGAAAATAATGTTAAATATACTCCTTTTGGAACATTATTTTGAATACAACGCTACATACCAGTGATATTTAATCAATTTCTGTAATTTGTGCACTTGACATATCTTCTCCTACATATCACTTCTCAACATAAATGCATGATGCACATCGTCAGCAAGACAAGAAAGAAATATGCTTTTGAATGGAAAATTATTTCAATAGCCTTGATTAAATGTCAGATATTTTCATGCATGTACAGGGTACAGATGCCACCATGTTACACAAGCTGAACTCCCAACACAAGCTTAACACCAACTATATTCCTCCGAAGAATAACTATGAAACCCAGTTTGGCATTAACCATTTTGCTGGAATTGTTTACTACGAAACAAAAGGTATGGGGCAGCTCCTAGGGCACTACAGAGGGTGAGGGGATGTTTGTGGGCAAACAAACTGCTGCTCTGTTGAAGCAGGGCAGGGTGGTAGTCCACAGTAGTGTCAATATATTCCTTTTCTGGTTGCAATGACTTGACCCTCCAGCTGTGTCCATGAGTTGCAGAGTTTGGTGCTGTTTCATTCATGTGTGCCTGTGACAGAATGGCAGTACTTCGCACCACTGCATTTTCAATCCAGTCTGAGGATGCACCTCTGTCTTCCTTCTCATGGTCTGTCTCTCTCTGCACACTCATTACTCCCAATACCTCACCAAGAACATCCAATAATCCAACAACCCAGAAGCTGCTTGCAGGACACTTTCTGCTCAGGTTACACTGTGTCATCTATATGTTGTCCCATTATTTCTCTAGGTTTCTTGGAGAAAAACAGGGACACGCTGCATGGAGACATCATTCAGCTGGTGCATTCCTCAAAAAACAAATTCATCAAGCAGATCTTCCAAGCAGATGTGGCAATGGTAATGCAGGCGGGAGAAGATTTTTATTCACGAGGAGGGGTGTTCCTGGAAGGGGTGGAAGATTTGCAGAGTCATATTGCTCTGCTGCTTTTTGGGGTGCTTCAAATCTGTTGTGAGAGTCAACCATCAAGAAGTGTCACTGGAGTGTCACGAGTGCATCCACACTCACATCCCCAGTTCACTGCATTTGGTTGGGTTTGGTTTTTTTTCTATTTATTTTCTGTGATTGCCTCTCTGAGTTGTGTAGGGATTGGAACAATTAGGTTAGCTATTGTAGAAATCTGAGAGAAAAGTAACTTTACCTTCCAGTTAGGTCATCCAGATGTGTGTATAATAGAACTATCAGAGGGCAGGTTTAGATTAGGTGTAAGAAGTTCTTATCTGGGAGGGCGGTGAGATACGGCCACAGGTTGCTCAGGGAAGTGGTGGATGCCCCATCCTTGGAAGTGTTCGAGCANGTTGCTCAGGGAAGTGGTGGATGCCCCATCCTTGGAAGTGTTCAAGTGTTCAGGCAGTCTCATCTACTGGAAGGTGTCCCTGCCTATAGCAGGAGGGTTGCAACTACGTGACCTTGAAGGTCCCTTCAAACCCAAACCTTTCTGTGAGTCCAAGTAAAAGCCAAATATTTGTCAACCAGAGTAGGACAAAAGGACATCTTGCTGGTCCTTAAGCACTGCAACAGGACTTGGAGAGAACAGTTGTGTTTTACTGTTACAGCAGCACAGAGAGAACACCAGTTATGAAAGCTGAACTTCAAAGCTCCTCTTTCCACATCCCAGTCCTCCAGGAGGTTATGTGCTTAGTCCATGCTTAGTGGGAGAGAAGACTGTGTGCCTTGAAGTTTCAGAGAAAGGCAGAGTTATTGCTTTAATCCTTTCCAACCCATTTGAGAGTTTATCACTGGTATACCAGTTTAAATGCTGAGATTAGTGATCATTTCAGCTTTAATAACACAAATGTATGATATTTTCTTCAGGAAGTTGAAAATCTAAATCTCTCTACTCAGCCCTGCTCCCAAAATTAAAGTAGATAATATTTTAAAATATCTGTCTTGCAGAATCTGAAAGTCTGTACAAATCAGTCACTAAATCTCCCAGTCTTTCCCAAGACAAAAGCCATGGGACTGCAGAGAGTGCAAGATAAAATTTTTCAAAGCAAACAAATTTTTTGGCAGTTAGAGTCCCATTTCCAAATGCCAGCCAATGCAACTGATGGACCAAGGGACTTAGGGACTTTCAGGAGTGCCAAGTTGTAAGTGCTTAATTCCTTTACTTGCCAAGGGAAAGAAATATTTACATTCCCAAGACATTTCTTTGAATATGCTACATGCTGTTTTGCAAGCTCGTTCACAACCTTTAGCCATTCAATTTTGCTTTTGCTGAAATTAATGATCATTATCCTTTTGACTTCATTAGGAATAAGAGAACATTTTTCAATTGCTTATTAAGCTACCAATTGGCATGACACTCCTGTTGGGTTCAGAACTACCCTCAGAAGTGGATACTCCTGTTGAAGTAGACACTAACTCCCTTAGCATCAGTGCTGCTGCTTACTTTGCTTTTTATTGCTTATTCCTTGCTGCTTTTTATTTTTAGTGTAAGCTTGGCAGTTGACCTTGGAAGTGAGGTTTTTTTCTTCTTTGGGCAGAGAAGAGATGCACTCTAGGGCATCAATGAAAGGGTTTACACAGTCACACAAGGTTTCTCGCAGGGATCCCTACCAAAGCCTCTTTAAAAGATGCTGGAAGTATATAATAGCAAATTTGAGATATCTGCCTGGATGTTGTCTAGGATCTGAGAACTGAAACCTTTGAAAGCATTAGAAGCTTTTTTTTTTTTTTTTTTTTAATGTAAACCATTTGG
Organism: Regulus satrapa; assembly: GCA_013396955.1. NCBI lineage: Eukaryota > Metazoa > Chordata > Aves > Passeriformes > Regulidae > Regulus > Regulus satrapa. The sequence goes on along the minus strand of VWZN01008390.1, from coordinate 341,865 downwards.
GGCTTTTTTATAATTCCACTAGACATCTTCAGAATCTGTCCCAAGTGGTGGTCTCTATGCTTTGACACTTCAATGACTCCTGGTTTTCTTTTTGGAATTAGAGGTTTTTTAGTCATGGGACTGGAAGAAGAGCCAACATCGTGTACCAGCTCCCTTAGTCATGCACAGTGTCACTGTGAACCTGGAAAGCACTGTTTCCCTGAACACAGTCACATGTTCTCAGACAAGCAGGATCCCACAAGGTGCTGAGATGCTTTTGCCGTTGCTTTCCACCAGTAATGTCTACAGCCCCTTTCTTAGAACATGTGCCCCAAAAGAAGGAGCAAGTGAGCCTGGGTCATGGAAATTGACTGCATGTAGCAAAGATCTGTGGTAAAGTGTCCTCAGAATGTTCTTCAGTGAGGCTTCAGTGAGGCAATCTGTGTGGGAACTTTACAGAAACATTCAGGCTTGGTGAATCAAATATAGCATCTTCTCTTAAAAAGAGAAAAGTGGCTGTTCTGCTAAGGGCTAAATCAAATCATGAGGCATTTTGGTCAACACCTTCCAAACTTTGGTCCTCAGGAGCTTACTGATAAGTTTGTAGGATTTTGTGAATCAGTTGCAAGTAAGTCCATGTCTGCTTTACATTCAGTCTTTCAAATGGGGTCCTTATATTCCAGATACTTGAGAAAGCCACAGGTCAGTCAGGAAAAATTTGAAAACTGATTGAGATTGTGTATTTGAACACTGTAGTAACTCTTTGGTTCGTGAAAGACCTAATATTTGTACACAAAGAAACTTGTGTGGTAAACTGGGTATTTCTGGAGCACATGGGGCTGCAAAGTCTCATTTATTCATGGTCATCACAGAGAAGATTTATCCATGACAGCCTGTGTTTGCTGAACAGGAGCATTTTTTTGAGTGGTGCCAGGTGAAATTATGGATTGAGTGGGAGCTGTACATTGTTCCTCTGAGGAATCAGCTAGTATGGTCTGGCAGCACTGCTTGCTCAAGGAACAGATAGAAGGAACAGTGGAGGATTGAACCCTGTGAATTGAAAAACAAATGGGAAACTGAGGGCTGGGTGGGGAGGGTGGGGAGGGTGCTTTCTCCATGGCAAAAGTTTAAATTCTATAAAAAAATCAAAAATTCCTGATTTGGGGGATTAAAATTAGGGATGAAGGGAGGGATTTCTTTAGAATTTTTGTGTTTTGTTCCTGGCACCTTCCCAACCACTGTATATTGAGAGCAGAGGTATGTAAGGAAAAAGAGGGAGAATGGCTGAAATTAAATGGATAAAAGAGTGAGGTTAAAAAATGTACAAAGTTTTGTTTACAAGAAGCAAGAGCTAAACAAACTGCTAAAACTAGCAGTTCCCTCAGATTTAGAAAAGTGAATATCAAGACAAAAGAGAAAATCCAGGTGAGGATTAGACAAAAATTTAAGAATTAATACATTTTGTTCCTGAGATGTATAACAACTGGATTTCCAAGACTAAAAATGTCAGGCTCCCATTTCAGTTGTTCCTTCATTTCACTATTTGCTCTTCTCTGTCTCTGTTTTGTGTTTTGTTTTGTTTTTTACCTGTGCTTCGTGTAGTTTCTCTGTGGCTATGCATCCAGCACATTTGGCCAGTCGCCCTCGCCCACACCCACACCAAAGGTAAACTGAATACATGAGTTACTCTGTTGTATACTCACCTCTCCTTGGCAAGGATTGTGCTTTGCTCCTGTTGGTTTATTCCTCTTCCTGCACTATTTATAGAGGATCTATTTCAAGTGAACCAATGTGTTGGAGAGCATTTTTACAGCTTGTTGATTAGGTACAGGTGTTTGATTGTCTCGCTTAGTTCTAGGGCTCAACCCAGAAGAACTTTAATGATGGGAATTTCATTTGGAAAAAAATCAGAACCAGGCTCAGCCAAAGTTTTGAGGATTTTTTTCCTGACATTTGAATAATTTTAAATAACTTTAGATGGATCATCTGGGATTTGGCTGTTGTTTACCGTGGTGCCACCATTGTCTTCAGTGGGACATTATTCCTCCAAACAGCTGCAAGTCTGACCCTGTTTTGCACTTTTTGAGGCAAGACAGCGCACATGCAAAGCGAGACCCCTGGATTGCATTTCTGGCTTGCTTGGAAATGCTATCATTTTTTGGAGGGGGAGGGTTAGTTCTTGTTCATGGAGGACCTGCCATCCAAGCCTTCAGAGACAAGATAATACAAAATTTTATCAAGATCATCAAAACAGGATTTTGGCACCTTTTTTCGGTCTTTTCTGTTGCATGTCATCTGCTGACTGGTTCTGATAATTTCTCAAACCTTGCTTGCTAGTTATTTGGCCATAAGGTAACATATTGTGTGCTAAAGATTTAATGATATAAGCTTTGTGACTCTGCTCACATTTCCACCACCCCTTGATAACCAGAAGATTAGCCTGCTTGTCCAAATTCAGTTCTTTGCACGAGGCTGAATTTCATCCCTTATTACTTCTGCAGTATCTTGGATGTTTGGATTTGAAATTCCAATGAGGAAGATCTGACCCAAAATGACTGAAAGCCATTAATTCCAGAGGTGGACTCCTTCCCCTCTGTATCATGGTTAAAACTGTTTCGATTGGAACATATCATTGGGCCTTGCTGTGGAGTTGCAGCCAAAATAATAGCCTTTCCTGATTTATAAGAGAGCTGGAGAGGGATTTTTGCAAGGGCCTTGAGGGACAGAACAAGGGGAATAGCTTTAAACTGAAAGAGGAAAATATTTAGTTAAGGTGTTTCCTGTGAGGGAAGTGAGGCATTGGCACAGGCTGCCCAGAGAAGCTGTGGATACCCCATCCCTGGAAGTGCTCAAAGCCCAGTTGGATGGGACTTTGAGCAATCTGGTGTAATGGAAGGTGTCCCTGCACATGGCAGTGGGGTTGGAACTAAATTAAGATCCCTTCCAACCCAAACCATTAGTAATTCTGTGATTCTATGGTCTGATTAAATCCAGGAGACAAATGTACAAAATCTGTCAGAAATGTTTAGACCAGTTTTCTCCTCTGAAGATATCAACAGGTGATACAGGGAAATGGGAGTTTTGTTTTTGTCATAGTTGATCTTAGAACTAAACTTTGCGTATTGTAGGTTTTCTAATGAAATACAATTGTTCATATTTATTAGACACTGAGGTAAAGGTGGAACAGACATAACTAAAAATATTATATGTGTGTATATATCTATGTATCTATCTATCTATCTATATATATATAGATATAGATATATGCATGTCAGTAAGCTTGTAGTTTAAAATAGTGATACTTAGCACTGTTATGTAGCCCATGTCACCTTGGCATTGGAAGGCTCTTTCCAGACTGCACAGCCTTTAGGAGAAAGACTCTCTTCACTAAATGGCACTGCAGGATGTAGCATAAGTTTTCAGTGGTCACCTGAAGACCACCGCAGTGACATTTCATATAAAACCATATAACAAACAAAAAGCATCATTTTGCTCAGAAACTGCATGTCACATTGGCATGGTCCAATTTGGTGACCTTATAATCCTAAAGAGATGGGAGGATAGTCCTTTGTCCGGAACCTTTCCTCAAAGTATTGCTGGTGGAACGTGCTTTGCCCTTCTTCCCTAGCTCTCCTCAGGTATTTCATCTTTCTGCATTTCCCCTGAAGCAGGCTGCTGTCTCCTGATGGTGTTTCTGGTGCACTAGCAGCCTCCTCCTTCAAGGAGGAGAAGATGCAGGCTGCTGTCTCCTGATGGTGTTTCTGGTGCACTAGCAGCCTCCTCCTTCAAGGAGGAGAAGATGCAAAGGGACAGAAGGAATAACCTCTACAATTTCTGGCTAGTGACATTTCTCCTTGTAGCTGCCATTCTCCTTGTCTTTTCTCTTAGTTACTGCAAACAGCTATGTATGTGTTTGCACTTCCAAAGTTCAGACTTGGCTTGAGGTGGCAGAAAGGAGCAGAATTGAAGCATGTCTGGATGTCATGCTAGTCTGCACATCATTCTAAACTCTCTTCTGCATGCTCCTTCTCTGTACATCATCTAATTATCTTAGTGTGTGTGTGATTTTCTCTTATGTTTTTTGAGTCTTTTCCTCCTCTGATGTTGAGTACAGGCTGAGTGCCCCAGTCTGGAGTACAGTACCTGTGAATCCTGTTCATCCTTCCCCATGCACACAGGTCTCATCCTCCCTTCTACTGGGTTTTGTATGGACACATGTGAAGAGATAGTCTGATCCAAATGTTACAGTCTCAGAGTTTGAAAGTTAGGAAGTATCTGGCCAGGGAAAAGCAGAATGTATCTGCCCTTTCTCCATCAGCCTATGGGGACTGGGTCTGGATTTAGCTTTAAAAATGCTTCTCCTCTGCAGTAAATCCTGTATTTTCAGTGCCTTGCTAGGCTGTGTTGAGAGACTGTTCCACTCCTTTTTTGGGGTCGTTTTGTTGAAGTAAGGGAAGAAGTGTGATTCTCTCCAAGCTGGTGTTGAGGTGAGGCAGGAGGAACCACAATTACTTGAGCAGTGTCACCCATCCCTGAAGGATGAAGCTGATGCAAAACACTTGTCAGAGTATTGTGTATCTGAGAGCCCAAAAAGTGCCTGTAGGGGTGGTGCCCACCATTGAAAGGGGTCTCTGTGCAAATGTCAGGCCGGGAAATGTCATCCCTGAATGGGATGATGTGGTCTTGACAGGTGGAGCCCAGACCACTCTGACTCTTTGGACAGGAAGACAAGCTGCTTTCTGATCACTATCCCTTCCAACCTCTCCCAGCAAAAAGCTCTCAGCTGTAAGGATGGAGATGGAACCACTGCTTTTTGCCAGATCTGGATGCATGCAGGAAAGAAATGCAAGGCACCAGCAAGCTGGAGAGGCATTTCTTGCTTTCTGTGAGCAAACCACTCGTGCATTCCCTTGTAGACCTTTGTACAAAGTTTTGCTCCCTTCCTAACACCTGGCTTAAAAATTATCTCTCCCAGCCAAGCCACTAAAACTGACTAAAATTTGGCTAACATATAATTGTTTCCAACTGCCAGCCGTGCTCCTGCATCTGTTGCTGCTTCTAACCCCTGTGACTGTCCTTCCCCATTTTACAGAGGTGACCTCCTGTGCTTTATTAGCAATGAGATAAGAAAACATTCATCAAAGCCTTTCAAACCAGGATTCTTATTGAAACAGCCTTTTCCTCAGAAAATCTGTGGCAAAATATGAGCCTAGACTCTACAGTGGTCTGCAAATAGCACCTGTATCCATTAATTACTCTAGAATTGTTAGCAGATTGTCCTTCTGGGGAGGATTTTGCTGGGAGAGATCGCCGGTACACTCCCCACCCCCTTTCCCCCATGCTCTTCTTGAGAAGCAGGCCAGGTTTTTGGGGTGTTTGCATGATCTGGGTTTTCTCTTGTTGAAATTCCATGATGACTTTATGTTTGTCTTGATTTGGTTTGTCTCAATATCACATCCAACCTGAGCTGTGTAAACTCCCTGTTCATGTCAAAGGGGTTGGACAAGAGGGAATTTGTGGGAATGTTAAAAATTATTAGTGATATGTGATGAAGCATGTGTAAAGATTTTAACAAAAGTAGAAATAAACACTGCAACAAAAATTTTCAAATAAGCACTACAAAACATGGCAGCAAGGCCAGTGCAGGTGAGGATTTTGTGACTCCACACATGGCTTGCCCACCTGCAAATAAGAGGATATTTGAAGGAAAAATGCCTTAAAATTCTGATGGAATCCTCCCTTTGGGAATTCTATGGTCATCAGGTCATGTCACAGGTCATGTTACTTAGTCACCCTGTTTTTCATTAAGAGCGAGTTGCCTCCTGGTACCCAACTCTTCCTCCAACCCTCCAGCATTACCTGCTGCCTCACAATGGCTCCCTGAACACCAGACCCCACTAGACACAAGCACCACTGTGACTGATGTGTAATGAGCTCAGGTACTAGTAGCTGGCACATGAAATGAGCTAAAGACTTCATTTGGAGATGGTTAGGAAGGTTTTCCCAGAGCAGAGAGAATGGACTATTAAGGGAAACATACACATTCTTATTTAGAAATACTTGTCCCAAAATAGAGATAGGGTTATTAATTTGACGTAGGGAGCTAAACCAAGAAAAATACTCCAAATCATCCTGATTCCTCCTAAATACTCACCTCATGTAGTCTAGTTAATATTCTTTTCTGAAAGCAATTCAAATTTGGTAGTACAGGCTGAGGAATCTCAGCAGTTTCTGGAACTGTTGCAGAGTCACCCTGCAGCAAGCATTCTCCTGGATTATTTTTTACCCTACAAGAGTCTCTGGTTCTTGTTCCAGGGAGCAAGAGGAGTCCTGCCTGACACAAGGAACCATGACAGAGGGTTTGGCATGCCTGTGCTCCAATGCATGGGGAGAGGGAAGCCCACACTGCTCCTGAGAGCACCCCTGGGCAGGTGCATTGGCCCAAGCTGCAAAACAGAGAATTTTGCTCTTATGGGCAGATCTTTCTCATGGCTCTGCATAGGGAAGATGGATTTTCCAGTCACACAGGGAGATTCAAGCAGGAGAAATTAAATCATGGCACTTTTCCTAGCTGCATAGAGCCACATGGAGTAGGCCGCCATAGCCTGACCATTGCAAGTTCACAGGCTCTGCCCTTCCCCTCTCCTGCCACAACTTTCAGCCACCTCTGGCTCCATTCCCTGCTCCAGGCCCAGCTGTTGCAGGAGGTTCCTGAGGACACAGCCAGAGGGGAAAGGCAGTGTTATCCTTTAATTTCCTCCTGAGTGCACTGCGCTGCGGTTTTGCAGGGAGCAGAGACAAGGAAGCGCTCACCGACGCTCAGCAGCCAGTTCAAGCGCTCCCTGGAGCTGTTGATGAGGACTCTCAGCGTGTGCCAGCCCTTTTTTGTCCGCTGCATCAAGCCAAATGAGTACAAGAAGCCCATGGTAAGTCTTGCTTTTCTCTCCTGGTTGCTTTTTATATGGGACTGCCTGTGGGGTCATTCTGCCCTGGAGCTACCAGCAAAACTCCTTTGGGCACCAGTGGAGTCAGGATTACTCTGGACACTTAGAAAACCAACCCACATCGCGCTGTGAAAGAAATAGAGTCACAAAAGGGTTGGAAAAATCAGATGCTTGCTTTGCAGTCCAATAGCTCCCCAAAACTTTTTGCAGGGGGTAGCTCCTGACCCTGCCTTTCTTCCCAAGGATGATCTCCAGAAATTCACCGTGCAGCCCTTTATCCTATAGGAAGTGCCTCTCCATTTCCATAGGAGGTAGACTCCTTCCTGACAGACTTCAGCTGGGCCATGGATTTAGTTCTGTGGCAGAGTTCAGTGCTTTCTAAAAATCATCTTCCCATGGGTGTTTTTCTGAAAAACTGTGCTTCCAATGGAACTCTCTCATTTTAAATACTTTTGATCCTTTCCAGTGCCTTTTTATTTTCTTCACCACTGAAAAAAGCATTGTTCTAAAAGCAGAGAGAAAAAGAGGAAAAATAGCACAGAGGAAATGTAGAGAAGTTATGTTTTTCCAATTCACAGTGATTTGCTTCAAAAGCAATGAACACTATAGGCGCAAACTTTTAGGAGCAAATAAAAAGGAAGGAGAGGATTCTCAGTCCCCTGACCACAAACTGCTCATGGAGGGAACTCCGAGTTTTGCAGCAGAATGCAGGTGATAAGGTGGATACTGCACACCCTGATCCCTCTCACCACTCTTAATAGTGGTACTGCTTGGAAAGGAAGAGCTTTATTTAATAAATAATCTAGCCAGGGCTGGAGCTTTATCTAAAGTCAGTGTTGGTTAGTAAAGCTCAGCTCAGTGCAAAAAAGCATAAAATACTGAATTTCAGAGCTGTTAGGTACAAGCGGTGTTTGTTAAAAACTTTTTTTTGCTGTTCAGTGAACCTAATATGGTTCAGTGCAAAAGGTTTGGTGGGTCTCTCAGGTCATTTAACTGTGCTCTCATCCTGGTTTTGCTGACAGTAAAATTGCACCTATTAGCCTGCTAATGGAATATTTTGGGTAAATGTTTAACAGTATGTCTGATCTGTGATTATCATCTGAGCAGAGATTAGAACAAGACCTTCTTTTTGAACATAGGTGATGTTGAGAAATAAGTGTACATCCTGGACTGATGTTAGCAAATTATTCTAAATGCCCTGACTCTGAGCTGTTTTTACACCTAGATGTCTGGAATTCAGTCTGGAATTTTGTGTCCTGCATAGAAAGTCTGTATTTCATCAGGTCTTGCAAGTGCTAAGCCAGAGGTCTCTGTTCAACCTATTTGTCTACAAAACTTTCAGTGGGACAGGAAAACAGTTTCAAGTTTAAAAGAATTAGACAAAGAGAAATTAATCTCCACATTAAAGAAATGAGTGGGTGAGCTAACACTGAATCAGAGACTGCAGTGTGATATGAAATGTGATTTCTTGCTAAATTTAATTTTGGCCTTGGTTTAATAATCCAAAGGAAAAGAAATCCCAGATAAAGGCACATAGAGCGTGCAGGGTGACTGCAAAAGAGAACATTGTCATTTTCTCTCCCTGCCTTTGAAGGAAAACATACTGATAGTGATAGGAAATGGGATAGAGGAAGTGAAAGGTCAGTGGAAAGTCCTGACTGTTTGTTATTTTATGTTATTCTAAAACTTTTACTTCCTTCTGAAATGTGCTTTAGGGGGGAAAAAATTGTTTGTATCAGGATGCTGGCTGGAGTTCTCTGGGTCTGTACATCATCCCATGCTGCTGCTTCTGAGTATTGTTCTGGTTAGTCCAAGAGAAAGGCAACGGATGAATTAGATAACAAAACCATGAAAAGAAAATCAAAACTGTCTCCAGCAGTCTGTGCCTCTTCAGGCCCATGTGGAAGAGTGCATAGTTGCCCATAAGTACAATGAACTAGTCCTAAAAGATTTGCAACCTCCATGTCCTGTAACCTCCCCAGCTGTTTGATCGGGAGCTGTGCGTCCGTCAGCTGAGGTACTCAGGGATGATGGAGACCATCCGCATCCGTCGGGCTGGATACCCCATCCGCTACACCTTTGTGGAGTTTGTGGACCGGTACCGGGTGCTCATGCCTGGGGTGAAGCCAGCGTACAAGCAGGTGAGAATCCTCTTTCACAGGTAATGAGTGCTCTCTGCTGGGCAGTCTCCAGAGACATTTATGGGGTGTGCCTTCTTTCCAAAAACAGTTAGGCAGCATTTGATCCCCAGGTGTCACAGTCGTGCTCTGGGCTTTCCAAGTGAAGGAAGGATGATTACAAGGTTGGCAGGGACATGTAGCCATATTCAGCCTGTCTGTCTCACTCATCTTAAACAAAGTGACAGTAAAGCCAGAAGAACCCCATTAGCAGAAAACTGCAGGATCTGGGACCAGAAAAGGTTCACACTGGTCTTGGGAGGAGCAATGGGTGAATCTGGTCCTGGTGAACCCCAACCCCTTTTCTGTCAGGGTGACCTGCGTGGGACATGCCAGCGCATTGCTGAAGCAGTGCTGGGCAAGGATGATGACTGGCAGATTGGCAAGACAAAGATATTTCTAAAGGTGAGTGGTTCTCCACATTCCCCCTGATATCTTGGATCCTTGCCTCTGGCGATGTGTTCTACATTTCCTTTCCACCGCAAGACATGACCCTTTTCCATGGTCTCTGGGCTGGCATGTTAGTGGGTAGAACCTAGCTTAAGGCAGAACACTTGGGGCCAGTTTAGGAGCACCAGGCAGGAGGAAACCCTGACATGATGCCAGCACTGATACCTTTACAAATCCTTACCACACAAAAGTGGTCACATCCAGCACACAGCCGTTTCCCTCCTCGGCTGAGTGGTTCAGCTTCCTCTCCTGCCTTCACCCAAAAGGCACAGCAGCAGGGATGCCCATGTAGAGTCCTGCAGAGAGAAGAAAATGAGCACAACGGGCTCATTTTACTTGCTGCACATTCTTGTGCAACCCGAGATGTGCCTACAGTCTCCTTTTCTGCCTCAGTTCAGCTGACACAGATCAGTCCAACACTGCAAGTCCCCTACAGCCCCATACACTCACCTTTCCTTATGAACTCATTCCTGTGCTGTTCTGGGAAGGTGAGGCTTCTCTTGAGTAAAGTTCACAACAATAAACTCTGACTGCTTACACCTAAATTCACCCCCAAATCCCACTGCCAGTACAAACACCCCCATCTCTTCCCCAGAACTTATTCTTGCTAGTTGCTCTTTCCAGAGTCTGTTATCAAGATTTCACAGCTGTCAGGGCAGGAAACAGAGAAACTGGGAGGCCACGAGAGGTGACGGGAGGTTGAGCAAAGCAGGAAATGTGGAACTGCCTCTGCTGCACCCAGTGTGGTATGGCTAGCCATGACTGGGAATGAAATCTGAATCACACACAACATGGGAGAAATTAGAATAAAGCTTGGATTGGTGCATCTGAAAGCCTCAGAGAAAAGGCAATTCAGTGTTTTGAGGAGCTTTTTTTCTCCTTAGGTTAGGGAGGCATTGCAGTCTTGGCTGGAAGAAGTCATTGGACCCAGGCAGCCTGGAGTTTGTTTGCAAACCTCTCCAGTGCTCCTAGGAGCTGCTCCCATGGCTCTCCCATGAGAGCACTAGGAGGGAGCTCTGCAGGGAAGGGCAATGTAACTCATTTTTTTCTGACTGTGAAGTATTGCATTTGCAGCTTCTGCATGATCTGGTTCATTTGTGAATGAAACTATAGAACACTAGGGTTTATGTTAGGACTTCCCCAGTGAGTAGGTGGGGTAATACTTGGGATGTAAAATGACCCAAGAGTTTATTTTGAGAAACTGTTCTGGAGAAGGGTCTTCTACCACCCTCTCTGCCCACATATCAGGCAGAGGGAGAGCTTGAGACATTGGTACTGTGTTGCTTTCTCCCACAGGACCACCACGACATGCTGCTGGAGATTGAGAGAGACAAGGCCATCACGGACAAAGTCATCCTTATCCAGAAGGTGGTTCGTGGGTATAAAGACAGGTAGGTATGAACCTCATGGCCAAATGGGAGGAGGGCTATGTGGGATGCTTCGTCCAGCAAGTGGCTCCTGGAGGCCGCGTCATTCCTTTGGTGCCCAGAAGACCAGAGAGGACTCTCAATGTGTTTGCACTCAGGTGTGGCAAGTACTGGAGGAGAACAGTAGAGGAAACAAGAGGATAACTGTGTTATTTGCCTCAAACCTGGACAGAATAGGACCTTCTGTCCCTGTTCAGTGCTATCTTCAGGGGATGTGGTATTTGCTATGACAGTGGAGCAGTGGACTCTGAGCCAGCTGAAGGCAAAACTGAGACTCCAATCTATGGAGATCCCCACAAGACTGCAGAGGGAACACTGGGTCACCTACTGCTAGTAAAATTTGCTCTCCCCAGGACCCAAGGGGTTCAGAGCTCTTCCCCTTGCAACCCATTTTCCAGACACAGGAAGAGGACAGGTATCTCATGGCACTGTTGTGGATTAAGAGGGGGTACCACAGCCAAGGACGAGCTTCACCTATGGAGTAGGCACAGTTCTGGGGGTTTTATGCTCTTTGATTGTCCAAGCCATGGCTGTGACTCATATATTGCTTTGCAGAAAGGGCACATGCTAAATGACTTATCAATCTTTCACACACTGATCGTAGTGAGCCACCCAAGCCTCCCAACACAACTGTCTCCATGTTGTCTGCAGGTAGAATCAGATCAGGCTGAGAAGGACTGGAGGAGCAGATAGGGATAGTAGCATGATGTTGGTGAAGTTTGTTCTCAAACATTTCAGTGGGATTCAATCAATTTTCAGGTGCTAGAAGGAAATGGAAAGAACACACAGGGAAGAGATTCTAGGTGTGAGAAGAGGATGCAAGGCTGGGGGAAGGAGGGAACCATCTCCTGTTCTTCCCATTCCCATAATGTGGCATAATCTCCCTGCAGAGACCTCTCAGAGAGAATACCTACAGATGTTTTTATGAAAACAAGGAGAGCTGTGGAAGGAGACATTTTCAAGCCAAAAATGCAGTGTTTATTCCACCTGGACACTCTTGAATTTTGAACTCAGGTTCAAATCTTCAAGTAGTGAAGCCCATGAGATGATGATAAATTGTGGCCAAACCACAGAGGCAAATGACTGAAATGCTTTTGCAGGTCCAATTTCCTGAAAGTGAGAAATTCAGTCCTGATGATTCAGAGATACTGGCGTGGACATAACTGCAGGAAGAACTATGGTGCTGTAAGTACAGACGTGCTTCCTCACACCTCTGCCTTCCTGTCTCTTTCACTTGGGATGTGCATAAGGGTTTCCTGGTTCAAAATGTCCCATTGAACATTGGAAGTAGTGAGGTTGGCTTTTTTCAGTTGGAACGATTAATGGAAGTTTGTTCTTTTGCTTTGTCATCTCATTGAAGAGACCACTTCCTAGCTTCTTTCCCATGACCTATGTGTCCATTGCATCAACAGGTCATTTAGGTTTTTGTAAATCTTCCACTAGTTTCTAAATGACTGAAAACTCAAGAGCAGCTTCCTTTAAAAAATGGACTCCATGTCCATGTGGAAATATATTTGGGTTTCTCACCATCCCAGTCCATTGTCCTCTTCTCTCCCTGTTCCAGATGGCTTTGACCCAACAACCAGCAGGGTCTTTTGGTGTTAGGGTCTGAAGTATCTCAATATAATCTTTCAAGCCTGCAACTTCACAGAAATAGCCACTTCCAGGCTGGCTTGGATGCTGCCTCTTGCCATCAGACAATCCCTTGACTGTCAGGCAGGAGTTCTGCAGATGCTGGACCTTTGTAGAAGCAGCTCTCATAGCTTGTGGTTACCTTGGGATGGCCAACCAGGCATCCTGAGGCCTCTCAAAGGCTCAGTGGGGAAGAAACTGTGTTTGTCCTTCCTGGGCTTTGAATCAATACAGCCACCAGAGGGCTTTATTTCTCCACCCTCTTGGACAACCTCCCTCCAGAAGGTTAGCTGTCATGAGGACTGATTTCAGTGGCTCTTATTTACAGCCATTCAAGCAGGAGATTAGCAGTGGAAATCTGCTTATGGTGGGTGAGCCCCTGGCTGGTGGGGTGGTTTCATCCTGCTCCCTCTTGCAGATGCGGATTGGCTTCTTGAGGCTGCAGGCCCTGTACCGATCCCGCAAGCTTCACAAGCAGTACCATATGGCTCGCCGGCGGATCATCGAGTTTCAGGCACGATGCCGGGGCTACCTGGTCCGTAGGGCTTTCCGCCACCGCCTCTGGGCTGTCCTCACTGTCCAGGCCTACGCCCGAGGCATGATCGCCCGAAGGCTCTATAAGCGCCTCCGAGGGGAAGTAAGTACTGTGGAGGAGAAACAGAGATGAGGAGAGGGGAGAAATACGTGCTTCTTGCATCCTGTGCTCTTGGGATCCATTTTTAAAGTGAAAAAAAAAAATCCAAAAATCATTAGATGCCTAATCAGAAAGGCTCTTCTGTTTATTCTCACAGTATTATCGACGCCTGGAAGCAGAAAAACTTCGGCTGGCAGAAGAGGAACGACTTCGAAAGGAGATGAGTGCCAAGAAAGCCAAAGAAGAAGCTGAAAAGAAGCACCAAGTACATGGGGACTGATCTCTTTTTGGGGTTCTGTCTGTTCTCCAGGAACTAGTTTAGCTCCTTTGAGGGGCAATGACAAAAATATCTAAGGGATTTCTGCCCTGCTTGAGTGGTTTGTATTTAATTCTCTAAAGTACTCTGTGCTCTGTTAGTTTGAGTCTACTCCGGAATTTCTGATTTGCTGCACAGGAATGCCAGAGATTATCATTATTATTCACTTTTGCTATTGTACAAAGGGGAAACTGGGACACTGTGTGTCTGTGGACATGCAGGGTTCTTGTATAAAAGAAAAAAATGAGGTCAGTGAGAGACTCTATGCATGGACCAACACCCTTAAACAGGCACTAAGGAATGGGGGAAATGCATTTCTTTGTCCTTCTGCAGTTGGGAAACTGAGACATGGACATGACTGATTTGCTCCAAGTTATGACACAAGTATAGTGCCTTAAGCACTAGGTAGCCTGCCCTCCTAAAGCCAGACTCTGCAGAATTTACTACCAGCTCTTCAGAAGGAGCAGTTCAGTCATTGTACTTCTCCTTTTGCAGGTACGCCTGGCCCAGCTGGCGCGGGAAGATGCAGAGAGAGAAGTAAAGGAGAAAGAGGAAGCACGTCGGAAGAAAGAGCTCTTAGAAAAAATGGAGAGAGCTCGAAATGAGCCAGTGAATGACTCAGAAATGGTGGACAAAATGTTTGGATTCCTGGGGACAACCTCCTCCCTTCCTGGCCAGGAGGGACAGGCACCCAATGGCTTTGAGGTACTGGAGATGTACAGGAGCTTGGTTATCATGTGACAGGCATTAGCAAAACATTAATAGATCAAGAAAGAATACAGTAATAAAAAACTGGGTCTCTGAAGGCTTCCTTCAAGGCCAGGATCTCCTATGGGGTCCCAGAGGATTAGTATGCTGTGGCTAGAAATGAGCAGGAAGCCTGGCTGCTTTCCCTGGGACTACCAAATGGAGGACAGCAGTATCACCATAAGGTCATCAAGGATTTGTTGCCTTTGAGATCTTTCCTTTTAGGTTCTTCCTAACTCATGGCATTTAGCTCTTAGACATCCTTCTCCCATGCTGTGAGTGGGGCCATGCTCATTGCTTCTTCTACTGCTTTGGGGACATTCCTGGGTACAGGCATATCCAGAGCTTGGGCTTTGTATGGGCTCTAGAGTTATATTCCATGTTTTTCCTCCAGCTGACTTTTCTTTTTGGGATGGAAATCAGACTGGCACAAAAGTCAGGCGCAAAGGGAAGTGGTAGTATCCAAAGCCATGCTGAGTGTCTGACATGTTTTTCCACAACAGGATCTTGAGCAAGTCCAGAAGGAGCTGGAGGAAGAAGACTTGGATGCAGCATTGCCTCTCCCTGAGGAGGAGGAAGAAGACCTCTCAGAGTACAAATTTGCCAAGTTTGCTGCCACATATTTCCAGGGCACAACAACACACACGTACATCCGCCGGCCCCTCAAGCAGCCTCTCTTGTACCATGAAGATGAAGGAGACCAGTTGGTGAGGCAGGGGATGAAAAACCTCGAGCATGGCTGGGTGGGTGGGAGCAAGCCTGGGTAACCTTCCAGCCAAAGGGCACCTAGGGTTTCCATTTTGGGATACACTTACCTGCTGCCACTGTCCCACCAGTATGCCTTGAGTGCTGGTAAGACAGTGAATATTAGAAGGATGGAGCATTAGAGAGAAGGATCCTTCTCTGTACCTTCGTATTTGTGTTAAGACGATGAGGTGCTCTGGGCTCAGGGCGTGGGCAGTGGAAATTGTTACTTCAGGATGGCTTGTCAAGCTTCTCAGGAGCTGGAAAAGTTGCTTCTTATCTTGTTGTACACACCAGTGCAGAGCTAGAAGAGAACTGTTTGTCCCGTAGCCAGCAGTACAAGAGCAGAATGGAATTGAACATGCATGGCTATAATGCATATTACATTACCCATTAATTTACCATCAGTGTGGTTCTTTTTCCCCTCTGTAATGGGTTAGGAGCTGCCAGTCCCTGCCCCTTAATAAGGTTGGCATCTCCTGTCTAGAAGCAGACCCCTTATAGGGTTCACAAACACATTCATGGTGGCACAAAGAGCCTGAATGTGTAGTCCCAGCCAGCAGCCTGCCCAGCATTCAGAGAGATTGTGTGGTACACCAAAACTGTTACATGTGGCACAGGGAAGTATTTTATCTCCTGCATATGTACAGAGAGACCATGGTGGGGATCCTGATGGATTCAGCATGGTTTGACCAATCCCTTCACTACCCTTGTGTGAGCTAATGGGCTGTAACTTTCCTTTCAAATAGGCAGCACTTGCTGTATGGATCACTATCCTGCGTTTCATGGGAGACCTCCCTGAGCCAAAATATCACACAGCCATGAGTGACGGTGGTGAGAAAATACCAGTAATGACAAAAATCTATGAGACTCTTGGGAAGAAAACCTATAAGAAAGAACTGCAGGCTCTGCAGGGAGAAGGAGAGGTAATTGCTGCAACTGTAAAAGAGATGTTGTTATTATTAGGTATATTGATATTGAAATGTGTTGGAAAGAAATGTGTGGGGTTTGCTGCACGCCATCAGTTGGTTGATTTTATTTGTGCTTATGCTACAAAGGGAGAATTGCCTGTCATCCTGTCCCTTCCTCACAGGGAGAACTGAATGTCTGCCAGCTGAATGTTCCCCAGTGAAGGGAGTGCCCTGGTATCTCTCATGGGACTTTGATCTCTCTCCTCCACCCTGCAGGGCTAAAGTACAAGGGGGGAATGCAATGTCCTGTGTTTCTTATTTTGGGGTTTCCTTTTGATCTGCCCTGAGTCAGAAGAGACTAAATTAAAAATGTGCCAGTAATCTTGAAGCGGAAAGTAATTAGTTACCAGGAGATGAAGGAGTGGAAATAATTTTTTTTTTTAAATTAAAAATCCCTATTGCATCCTGAGTGCCTTCAAGATGTCATTGGAGGACTTCATCTTAGCATCCTTCCCAGACAGAACATTATTCTGGATAAATCGATGTCCACAGTGCTGATACATTTTCATCTTTGGCAATTGCTTTACTCAATAGAACAAGGTATAATCTGCTACTGGCATTCTTTTGATGCCACTGTTTAATTTTCAAGAAGTTTTCTTGACAAATCTCTGCAGTATTTGAAGAGGTAAATTAACAAATATCCTTGTTCTTAGAAATGATGATACCATTCAGCACTTCTAGTGAATTACCGACAAGAGTAGCCTCAGGATCATAATTCTGTAAAAATATACGCCAAGAATCACCCTTCATTCCTTCTACCCATAATTTCTTGCTTGTGTATTACAAAAAGGCATATTTTGGCCAACCAAGATATCAGGTAGTACAGAAGAGAAGAAAATTTAAGTTGTCCTTTTTCTGTGTGGTTTTATCATGTTTTCACAGTGCAAAAAAATGCCTGAGCAAAATGATATGCAAATCCAGGTTTACATAATATACTCACGTTTATATTGGATATAAACCACCACAACCACATGCCTCAAAGTGTTGATTTGGGTGTGAAATCATGGTCTTTTCAAAGCTGTTTAACTGGGTAGAGGCTAACTGGGTCCAAATTTTTTTCTATAAAAGTAGAAAACCAGCAAATAATTTGATGATATATATAGTCAGTGCCTGGAAATGTCCCACAACAAGGATGTTCTTCGAGGAAACCTGATAGAGCACAGGGCTGGTTAAAAGTTTTGAAACCCCAGTGAGTAACTACCTGTCCATGATCCCTTGATTTAGATTACTTCTAGCTAAAAACTTGCTGTGCAAATGGCTTGTCTCAGAGAGTGGTCTTTCTCATCTCATTTCCACTATCATACAACAGACATACTGTGGTATCCATACTGATATGTGGTATCTATACTGGGTGGACCTGGGTTAAGCACAAATAAGCCATGTATTCAACGTAAGTTCCCAATACATAATTTTGATCTGACAGTCACTTACTGATCAGAGAGTATCTACAAAATTCAGAGCTAGCCCTGGGTTGTCAAGGGGCACAGAAATATGGGCCCAGACTTCTGGTTTCCATCTGTCTCTGCAGCATCTCACTCTCTGCTCAGAGTTAATGGTCTTTCACAGGAGCACAGGGGAGGCAGAGAGAGTACTTGTTCAGGACAGTATCTCACCACTTTGCAACCACCCCTCTTGCTTTGCAGAGTACTCACATTGATGGGCACAAGAAGAATAGTGTGCGGCACAAACTGGTCTCCTTAACACTCAAGAAGAAATCCAAATTGACGGAGGAGGTGAGGGGAGACGCTTGGCCTCCTGGCAGCACAAGTGCCGTTGGATTGTCTGCAGCCCTCTCTGACTCTCTTCTGCTTTTCCCTAGACAACATAGAGCAAGCCCTCCTCTGGGTTTGGCGCTACCTGTCTCTCTGCCTGAAAGATTTAAGGAGTGTTTAAGGGGAAAGGTTGGCTTCCCGTGTCTCCTTGAGTCATTCTGCACCTCGCGCTGGCCTCCCCTCGGTTCCTGTTCTCCATCCATCCAGCACCTTCCCTCCCTTCTTTCACAGCCCTCCATCCAGCTGCCGATACCTCTCACCACTCTGTGATGGTCTGATTGTTATCCCTGCTTTTAGTTTCCTGCCCTGTACCATAGGTAGCAGAGGTGGGGTCTCCAATGGCACTCACTCTGCTCCATCCAGTGCTAGGGACAAAACTCCCCATGGGACCAGTTACCCCAAGCTAAGAGCTTTTGAGAAGTGTCATCTCAAAAGAGTGAGGAATGACAAATCTTTCAGGTGGGGGTGATAGAAACAATTGATAGACTGCCCAGATTTCCAGAGCAGGCATCATCTTACTGGCTATAGCTGCTTGAGAGTGTCGAGATTGCTCTGTGAGATATTCCCTTAGGAGTCAGTGTGGAAAAACAGGACCCAATCCAGCTCACCCTAACTGGCTCTGAAGACACTCTAGAAGTGTCCATCTCTCTAAATGGAGATGGGGTTGACTAGCTGAGACAGTGAGCTGCTAGGCAGACAAATGTCATCCTTGTTTTCACAAAAGCACCATGCTTATGCACTTTCAGCTGCATCATTAGCATGGGGAATGGGTCCATTTTGCCAGTGAAAACACTGTTGATTATTTTAATATGATTAAGTTTAAAGGACAGGTCCTCTTTGGCAATAAGATGGGTTTATTCTAAAGACCCTTGCTGGCCCTATCCAAACAGCAGGACCAGCTCAGGGTTGAGATGCAAGGGGATGGCATTGTAGAAATCCTGGGAAAGGATCAAGCAGGTGGAAGTATGACTAAACAGCACAATTTTTAATTTCACCCATACATAATTAAAGCAAACACAGTCAAACCCTCCCATTGCAGTTAAAATCCTTGATCAAAAAACTTCTGAGAGCCCTCCTGGCTGGTGGAGGAGTCATCCTGGGGGAGCACCACACACTTGGGATGGGGGGTGGAGGGGGACGCAGTAACTGGCTGTCCTGAAAGAGACCGACATCTCTGGTTGGCAGGTGACAAAGAGACTTCACGATGGTGAGTCTACACTGCAGGGTAATAGCATGCTCGAAGACCGACCCACTTCCAACCTGGAGAAGCTCCATTTCATCATTGGTAATGGCATCCTCAGGCCAGCCTTAAGGTTAGAATCAAAACAAAGGCATGAACATGCCATTTTTTCCATTCCTTCTGCCTTGGACTTTTCTTGAGCTATTTAAACAATTTTGATATTATCTGAAGCTTTACAAATCTCTCATTTTATAATTTTTATGGTTGTGTTGTATAATGCAGGCTGAGCTGGATCATGTTTCTTGCTGTCCATAACAGGCCCAGTGGAATGACCATGCAAAGGGATTCAAACATTTCTGGAAGTCCTCATGACACTGGATTGTTTTTTCAAATGCCCACTCTTGTTCCTCACTACTCTGTTTTCTATTTGACCATTATATATCTTTTTTTTTGTGTGAATATTTTAATAGTCTGCTAATGGAAAACTCAAACTCATTTCAGCTGCTAAATGAAGCATTCAAAAATTGGAAAGTGTCAAATGAAGGCCACCTGCACATCTCTGATTTAGCCAATTTATGTGTTTATGTTTATTAATAGAAATTAATGTTAAATAATTCCTCTTTTTATTTTTTTAACTTTTAATTATTTTTTTATCCCTATTGTAGGGATGAAATCTATTGTCAAATCTGCAAGCAGTTGACTCAGAACCCATCCAAAAGCAGCCATGCTAGGGGTTGGATCCTGATGTCCCTTTGTGTGGGATGTTTTGCTCCTTCTGAGAAGTTTGTGAAGGTAAACTGTAGATAACATTTGTCTGATGAGTTACTTACCAATTCATTTTATTTATCACTCATGGGACCAGCTTTTCTCTTGGGTTTCACAGTAGAGGGAATTCCAGTCTTTGCCAGAAATGAAGATGACAGAGTTCCTAAGGAAATTGCTCACGATCTCAGGTTCAATATCTAATGTCAATCAGATGAGTCACTCTTGAGAAGTGACTTTCTCTTCCTGTGACTCTAAAGGTGCTGCAGACAGCCAAATTAGATGATGTCTCCTGCATGTAGATGTGTGAAGATGTGATTAAGTGATTTCTGGTAGGAAATCTGTTTGTAGGAGGCTGCAAGTGGAATTTATCCAACCAGAGTAGTCCACATTTCTCCTCTGTTTCTTATATGCAAAGGTCTGTGCATTCAGCCTCTACTGGCTTTGACAATATGACCTCAGGCATCTACTCTACCAAAGCTGTCAAGAAATAGAACACAGACAATTATAAATATAAATTTGTATTTAAAAAATGCACATAGAAAGGGGAGGATTTAATTTACATGGAAGTACATGTGCAGAGGTGCTGTCTGAATGATGCTGTGTTCCCTATCATGTATCATATTGAAAACACCCAATTCCAAACAGTCTCATGAGATGGCATGTAACCCATCTTCAGCAGCACTGTGGATCAGCAGGACTGAAGTCAGTGGGAGATGCCAAATATCTGACACTTGAAAATCAGGTTGCTCTTAAGGATTTTCTTTTTCCCTTTTCTGGGCAAAGTTATGCTGCCTAGATTTGAACAGTTTACTTTCCAAATGAGTTATAGAGTCATGGGTTTGTTTGGGTTGGAAAATATAAGATGACTAAGGTCAAGTTCAACCACTGCCAAGCCTACCACTAAAGCATGTCCATAGGTGCCATATCTGCTTTTTTTTTAACACTTCCAGGGATGGTGATTCCACCACTTTCTTGGAGAATTTGTTCCATTGCCTGGATGGAAATAAAGATGTGCCATTCATTTCCATAGATATCGGAATAGCTTGTGGGCGTTCAGCACTGAAAGAGATGAAGCAAGAATAAAAATGCATCCTCCATCCCCAGACCTTACCAGAGTGAAATCTAAGAAAGATAAATCACTGGCAAAGTCACAGAAAATTAAATTGTGTGGAATTGAGATCTGAGAAGTATGGCACAGGAAGTCGTGTTGGTTTAAATCTTTACTAACAGAAGATTGGTTTAGGATAGTGAAGCACTTGTCACAAACAATTTATAAATAGTCCAGGAGACTCAGACATAGAATCATACAATCACAGGATCATAGAATCACAGAATCACAGAGACAGAAGGGTTTGGGTTGGAAGGGATCTTTATAAGTCGTCAAATTCAACTCTGATGCAAGGAGGGTATTCCTTCTGCTAGACCAGATTGCTGAGAATCCCATTAGCCTGGGCTTGAATATTTCCAGGTATGAGGCAGACACAATTTTTCTGGGCAACCTGTTCCACTGCCTTACTCCACCCTCATAGGAAAGAATTTCTTCCTTATGCGAAATCTAAACCTTCCTTCTTCTGGTTTAAAGCAACTTCCCCTTGCCTTGTCATTCTATGCCCTTATGAAAAGCCCCTCTCCAGCTTTCTTGTAGCCCCTCTGGAAAGGATGGAAGGTGCTCTAAATTCTCCCTGGAGCCTTCTCATCTCCAGCTAAGCAACCTCTACTCTCTCAACCTGTCTCTATAGCAGAGGTGATCCAGCCCTCTGAGCATCTTAGTGCCCTTCTCTGGACTTGTTCCAACAGCTCAACTTTTTTTTGTGTGTGTTATGGGCCCCAGAGCAGGACACAGCACCCCAGGTTGGATCTAGTTAGGGCAGAGCAGGGGGGCAGAATCTCTTGCCTTGCCCTGCTGCCCACGCTGCTGGTGATGCAGCACAGGACACGCTTGGCTTTATGAGCTGTGGGTGCAAACTGATGGGTCATGTTGAGCTTCTTGTCCAAGAATACTCTCAAGTCCTTTTCCCCAGGATTAGTCTCAATCAATTTTCTGCCCACACTTCATTTGTGTTTGGGATTGCTCCAACCCAGGTGCAGGAAATTGCTCTTGTCCTTGTTGAACTTCATGTGGTTCACGCAAGCCCAACTCTTCAAGCATGTCCAAATCTCTCCAGATGACATCAATTTCCTTCTATGATTCTGTCATTCAAAAGTATCACTTAGAACTGAAAATTCTGAGAAATATTTCACTGATAATGATACAAGTTTTCAATATGTATTCCAGCTCCCAAATATTCAAGTTAGGCTTTGGATCCCATTAGACACCTTTATTGCATTAACTATTAAAACATGGGCCAAGAGTCATTATCACTTCTGTTCTTTGCATCTTTCTTTCAACCAACAGTGGGCCTAGGTGGAAAGGTTCAGTCACAAGGAAGTAGGAATGTGAAAGAAAATGTAATTGCATAGTTCATTATTAGCAATAGCATAATTAAACCTACACTTCTATATTGCATCGACCACTTGCGATCATTTGCAGCAAATCTCATCCCTATAACCTGGCTGTGTTACATAGGTACTTCATAGTGTCTCTGTAAGTTATGGTTGACAGATATATCTGTCTCTCTAGCCATGTTATTTATGGCTGACAGTGTTATAAAGCAGTCCGTGTTTCTGAAAGAATAGCGGTGTGTTCAGATAACTCTATCTTTCTATAAAGTCTCTCAGAAAAAAATTGATTTACAGATTTATTAGTCTTAGCTAAGATTTTGGCCAAGATGTTTGTGTAATATTTTCAATTGTGTTATCTTTCGTATTGGGGGAATCACTGGATTTTATTTCCTCTACAGTAATGTGCTTGTATTTTTAAGATAAGTGGAAGTGCTTTGAATTCTGGTTTAGGCCAAAATGCAATTTATGACTAATGTGTCAAGAAAAATACAAAATCTGACTAAGGAGATACCTGTTTAATGTCACTGTGAAAGATGTTTTGTGCTGTCCATTAAGTGTTCTGAGTGGCATTCACTTACAATTCCCCATAATCATTACTTCCTCATCTTTTTCATTCACTCCCATCTTTCTGGCCAACACTCAGTAACATTTTATAACACATCTTTAAAATACAAAGATAGAAATCACTGTCATCAATAGCGGGAACAGAAAATCTGCTGCTCTGGCTTCAGTCAAAGTTCTATTTAGTCTGGTATCTTATCTCCTCTGAGGGCAGAAATGCACAGTAGATGGACAAGGCACAGGATGTAGACTGTCCTACTTTCAGCTCCTAGTGATGTGATGTCAGAGCATCCAAGCCTGAGTGGTATCACTGTCATTAGTCCCAGAGGGCTTTTCTCCAATGAAACAGTACTTTTTGCAAATGATTGGCCTTTTAAGCCAAATGTCTAAACAATGTGTTCCCTGCTGCCAACAGTATTTAAGGAACTTTATCAACGGAGGTCCCCCAGGTTATGCTCCCTATTGTGAAGAGAGACTGAGGCGGACATTTGCCAATGGGACAAGGACACAGCCACCCAGCTGGCTGGAGCTGCAGGTATGAGCCTCTCCATGTCGTCCCCAGGGAATTGGGGTTCAAGGTTTGAGCCTTTCACTGTCACAAGAACCACATCTCTGTCGGGACAGAATGTGGGACAACAAAATGCCTATTTCTGTCAAGAATTGTCACATAATTCCAACATATTGCGTTCCCCATACATCCTGGATTTGCTCCAGAGTATGTTGAAGATCAATCCTTTTTGCTGCATCAGTATTTGTAAATTAAATGTGCACTGTTGGCATTGAGGCCAGCTGGCAGAGAGCAAGTCCCCATGTGTTCAAAGAAACTATCTTCCTGATGAAGGGTGGCTGCAGGCAAACTTCCTTTGGTGAGTGGTCCCTGGGACTTGCTTGGGGATAATTATAACTGGAACAGGCAATTTGTGCAAAAATTGCTAGTTTTCTTAACTGGTTTGCAAACATATACATCTGTGCTCCAGTGTCCCTGAGCATTTCCAAGCATGCTTGTATTTACTGGATTAGGCACCTTGATGACTGAATGCATTAAATAAAATATCTGTGACTTCTAGTGGCTGACTGTACATTATCCTGTTGATAAATATGGTGTGGTAGCACTGAAAAGCAGCTAGTCAGAGGGATCACTAATTAGTAAGTGGTTTCCAGAGTGGAGTGGAAGAGTATGCAGATAAATAGTATTGAAGTATACATAGCATTATAAATTTTGAATTTAATCCCTTAGGCGACCAAGTCAAAGAAACCAATCATGCTTCCTGTCACATTTATGGATGGGACAACAAAGACATTGTTGACAGACTCTGCAACAACTGCTAAAGAGCTCTGTAATTCTTTGGCCGACAAAATCAGCCTGAAGGACCGATTTGGCTTTTCACTCTACATTGCACTTTTTGACAAGGTATATCTTAAGTTCTGTTCCTGAATATTTCTGGGAAAGAAGGGGAAGGTTCTGCTTGCTGTCATGTAACTTCCAGAAGGCAAAGGAACTATTTATACAGTGCAAGTGTCAGCATGATTTTCACAAAAAGAGTAGTCAAACTCTGGCTGAGTTGTAGGAAAATCTCTTTCCTTGGAGATATTCAGAATTTAAAAGGAAAATGCACAGAGAAACCCATTCAAAGATATACCTGTTCTGACCAGAAACCTTCAGAAATTCCTTTCCTTCTACATATTTATCTCTTACTCTCAGTTAAGCTTATTAGAGATTAATTTCCAGTAAAACATTCTACCTGAATTTTTATGCAAGGGAGCCAATTTAATTGGAAAGATAACAGTTTAAATTAAGCTTCCAAAATGAGTTAAAATCCAAACGGCCATGCCTGCATTGGCATTTAACCTAAAAACATATATTTTTCAGAAATTCTCTGAAAATAAAAATGTGCATAAGTGAGAGGGATAAAGATTCATCAGATGAGACAACAGCTGCAAGTCAATGAAATTTAAGTGTTCCAAGAGCTGCTGTATAAGAGGATAAAGTACATTCTCACCTGCAGATGTGACCACCTCTACCTTTAGGTGGAGAAGAAAATGGTTTATACTCTGTCTTCTTCATCTTGTCTGAGGAGATATTCAGCAAGGAATGCTAAGTCTGAGGAAATATAGTGCTTTGGGGGCTTCTAGACACACCCCAATGAGAAGGCAGGTAGATTTCTGTAACAGGACAGGATTTTTTATTCTGGGTTTTTTCTGATGCTTATCTAGATGGAATCAAAGGCCATGACTTTGAAATAGTGCATTTCAAAGCACAGTAGGAATCAACAGTAGTTCCAAATGGGATCATTGGCTTTACTGATTCATATTGATGCTCTCCTTTCAGTCTGGATGGGAAACTGGAGCTCAAAATGGAATGGCTTACTCGGTCATGATGCAGAACTTGGCTGGCTAGACGACATAGAATCATTGGTTATTTTGATTATAAAGGAAGTCTGAGTGACTCAAAGATAGGTCTCTCTGCCTTAAAAGGCCTGCATTTGGTCACATGAATGCCATATTTACCTCTGCGCTACCTAGGTGTCCTCACTGGGGAGTGGCAATGACCACGTGATGGATGCTGTGTCGCAGTGTGAGCAGTATGCCAAAGAGCAGGGCGCGCAGGAGCGCAACGCACCGTGGCGGCTCTTCTTCAGGAAGGAGATCTTCACTCCCTGGCACAACCCCAGTGAGGACAACGTGGCCACCAATCTCATCTACCAACAGATCGTGCGGGGGGTGAAATTTGGGGAGTACCGGTGTGACAAGGTATGTGACTTCAACAGTTCCTGGTCTGGTCTAACAAGTATCTTTGAGGTGGTGAAATAGGTTACAACAAAGAGAATTATAAATATTCCTCCCTGGACATCTATTAGCTTGGGCATTATGGTATTCACATGGAAATATGGTATTCATTCATGGAAAACAGTAGCTACAGCAATCAGATCTTCTTGACTGATGCTTCCATGTGCTGCATGAGCACTCTTAGCAATGAACATGTTAAGACTTAATCATAGCTTTTAGTGGTCAATGTCCTGAACTTTAGATGTGCAAAAAGCTG
The DNA here is from genome assembly GCA_013396955.1 of Regulus satrapa. Lineage (NCBI taxonomy): Eukaryota > Metazoa > Chordata > Aves > Passeriformes > Regulidae > Regulus > Regulus satrapa. The sequence continues at coordinate 316,081 of VWZN01008390.1, read as the reverse complement.
CAAATGGTGAAGTTCTGCCAAAATGAGAGCATCCCCACACAATTCTGTAGTATACCCAGCCTCCACAAGGGGCTCCTTGAGTGGTGGAGGATGGATGTTTTGATGACTTGGTGACAGCATTGACTTGTTTGTTTGGCTCCCACAGGAGGAAGATCTGGCAGAACTGGCTTCCCAGCAGTACTATGTGGACTATGGGTCAGAGATGGTATTGGAAAGGCTGCTAAATCTAATTCCATCCTACATTCCAGACAGAGAAATCACAGCTTCAAAAACAGTGGAAAAATGGGCTCAGCTCATTATAGCTGCACATAAAAAGGTGGGGACAATAGATCACCTGTCAAGGACCACATCATGCTTCAATAACTTCATGTGCCTTTTAAACATGTGTCAGCTCTTGGCCTGGCCTGGAGGTAAAACAATGAGAAAGGGCAGGGCTTGTACGAACCTTATTCAGCTTTACCACTGGCATTTATGTAAGATCTAAGAGAAGACATCCTGCAAACATTTACAGTGAGATGCAAATGTATATCTGGGGTGGCATTCCTGTTACACAAGATTGGGTTACCAGTTGTATTACAGAGGTGGTTCATATCTCTGGGTAATGTCAGGATTTTATTGTGCCAAGCATTGTATAAAACTTTCCTGGCTTCAGTTAGAACCTTTGTGACACTCCCACATGGCAACACTTTCCATAACTCATTACCCAGTATTCATGACCATCCATGAGGGGGGATGTTCCTGTCATGAGGATAGACGTTCATTTCACATTAGGAGCCAGCTTCAGAGTAGGATCCCTACTATGTAAATATCTCCATGTGCATTAGCAGTCTCACCTCAACTTAACTGTTAGTGGAGACACAGGGATTCACTTGGATCTTGCACAACCCCCATCAGCCTGTCAGCTTTGTTTAGAAGTGTCAGGTGTCTAAGGATGCCCTAAATAAGGGGATTAAGGGATTAGTGTCCACTTCCCAGCTAAAAGTATGTCAAGCTGAAAAGTAAACACTTACTTTAGGGAAACGCACAGTCAGCTGAGATGAATCCCACTGAGACTGGTCACTCCAGATGCTTGCTCAGCCTTCTCCAAGTCAAATTGTTCCATAAAGTGGAAACTGAAGGCCAGAACTTCGCCCAAACTGCCACTTGTTCCTGTAGTAGTTTGGTCCTTAGCCACACTGAGGTCTCCATTAATATTTGTTCCAAGACCTTCAGGTTACATGGGTTGATTTTCCTTGCACTCTTCCTGGATGTAACTGTCTTTTGTTTAATGTTGGTTGTTATTTGCTTTTTCTATAGGGAATTTATACCCAAAAGAGGGCAGACCCAAAAAAGGTCAAGGAAGAAGTAGTGGATTTTGCACGTTTCAAGTGGCCTTTGCTGTTTTCTCGGTTTTATGAAGCCTTCAAATTCTCAGGTGAGTCAGTAGGGCACATTCCCAGAGTACAAGATGCTCTAAAGCAAAAGGAAGGAGAGATGGAGATTCCACATACAAGAAGGGCAACATCTAGCTGGGTTTTTTTTGAATGCATTATTTTTTGTTGCATCCTGATTAGCAATGGCTCAACCTATGGGTCTGCCATTATTTCTATCCCTTAAAAAACAGAGCTTTTTGATCATCACATCCTCCTTTGAAATATTTTCTGTGTCCTATGACCCTTCATGCGCTGATTGAATGTCATGTTTTCAATCCAGGGCCAAGCCTGCCTAAAAATGATGTGATTGTAGCTGTCAACTGGACAGGGGTATACTTTGTGGATGAACAGGAGCAGGTTCTCTTAGAGCTCTCTTTCCCAGAGATCACAGCTGTGTCAAGCAGCAGGTAAGGAGGAAGAGACTTGCCTGGCAATCTCACAATAGATCAGTCTTTTTCTAGGCTTTGCCTCTGGATGTCAAAATGTTTCATTTTTATGTCTCCAATAAAAATATATCCCAGAGGAGGAAAGCTGCAAGGGCAGAGTTTCACCCTGGCCACCATTAAAGGTGATGAATACACTTTCACCTCCAACAATGCAGAGGATATCCGGGACCTGGTGGTGACCTTCCTTGAAGGACTAAGGAAACGATCCAAGTATGTGGTCACTCTCCAAGACAACCCAAATCCAGGCAAGTAAATAGCCCAACTCAGTGGTAAACATCTAGACAGATTTACTATTTCTGAGGAATTGGGAGAAAAAAAAAAATTCAAACCAATGGTTGTTTTTTGTTTGTTGTTTATTTTTTTGTTTGTTTGGATTTGGGTGTTTTTTTTGCAGTGGGAGAAGAATCTGGGTTCCTCAGCTTCCTTAAAGGAGATCTGATAGTTCTGGACCAGGACACAGGAGAACAAGTGATGAACTCAGGGTGGGCTAATGGGTACAATGAACGGACCAAGCAGAGAGGGGATTTCCCAACTGATTCTGTCTATGTCTTGCCTACTGTCACCATGCCTCCATTGGAGATTGTGGTAAGCAGTCTTACAGAATTATGCAATTTGGTACAATGTCCAGGGAGGTCAAAGCCTTTGTGAACTGCTCAGAAGTGAAGCCTTTGTGAAGTGGCCAGAGTCTCTCTGAACATAAGGCAGAAACCAAAGTGGATGAGAGAGGTGATAAGTTGTCCAAGGTAGAAGTGATCTCAGCCTTTCTTCTGATCTTGGCACTCAGGACACCACAAACTTGTGACTTTTAATATCCATGTATTGTGCTAAATCCTTCCAGCTGGCCTGATTGCTTAAAAAGGTGTATTTGTGGTTGGAGGGAGCTGATATATTCACATATGAAGCTGTAGGTTCCAGAGTGCATTATCTTCCTTAGGAAATGATCCACACTATCGAAATATTTCCTTGCATTAGTGACTGAGAATGACACAGAGAAATGACAGCTGCGTAGTTCTAACTGAGTGTTAATGGAAATTGATGGATTATTCTCATTCTCACTATGCTTGTTTTAAATCTGCATCCTCTCTTTGAATGCATCAGATATATTTTATTTAAAGTATACCAGGTAACAGAGAGCTTTTCATCCCACAGGCCCTGGTCACAATGACCCCTGACCAACGACAAGATGTTATCCGAACCTCTCAAATGGCAGTTTCAGACAGTGAAGAAAGAGTAAAGCCATACACCTTGGAGGAATTTTCATATGATTATTTTAGGTGATTTTTTAAAACCATTCTTAAAAGTTATAGGAATTCATCTGCAGGTAGCTTGGGAATCAGGAAAATTTTGCTGCTGGAAAAGACTCTGAATTCCCCATTGTATGACTTTGTACAGCTGCAACCTCTGGTTTAGGTCATGGCACTTGAACTGCAGGTTTCCCACAGACAAGATTCTATATATGATTTCTTCTCAGAAGAGGTGAACAATTTGAAATTTAATATTATGTGGGTGGATGTGCTTAGGCTATAGGCATTTTCATCTCAGCTCCAAAGATTTAAATATGCACCACTGCTCAATGCAGCTGACCAAAGCTCACATTTCTGTTTGAATGGGCTGGCAGTCCAAACAGGCAGATCAGATCCTCTGGGATGTCTTCCCCTTGTCAGGCTTATACTGCTAGGTGATATTCTTTCAGTATGGTTGCCCTGACCTTTCGTTCCACATCCTTCCTGTGGTTAGAAGCATTTTGGAACAGGGTAGGTGACTGTGGTGTCATGACTGGGCTAGGGTCTATAAGAGACTCTTCTGAGCCATAGGAAAGTACAAGTGGTTATCTTTGAGCACAAGTGGAGCTGGATACTTGCTAAATTGTGATGTCCCATTTGTTGTAAGCGTTCATTAGCCAGGTACTGTGAGCAACTGTCTTGGGTGACACATTGGTCATAAGCTGTTCTTACTGTCTCTGCAATCTCTCCACCCCTTGCTTTGCATTTGCCACCAGACCACCTCCAAAGCACACCCTCAGCCGGGTCATGATCACCAAGAACCGTGGAAAGGACAAGCTGTGGTGTTACACCCGTGAGCCCATCAAACAGCCGCTGCTGAAGAAGATCCTGGGCAGTGAGGAGCTGTCCCAAGAAGCCTGTATGGCCTTTATTGATATCCTTTCTCTGCTTGGGAGTGCCCCTGGGCAACAGGTCTGACAGGCAAAATGCTGAACAGGCTCTTTAGGGCCCCAGCAAAGCCCAAGGAAAGGTCCTTCTTAAGGGCTATGGGACAATGTAACAGGCTTGGCGATGGGTCTGCACCACAAATCTGTACTTAAGTGTCCTTGAAATCTGAGGTGTGTCTACTTCTTAACCAGTGAGCATTCAGGGACCAGTTACTGAGTCCTTCTGGTGCACACTCACTAGTGCTGTTCTGTCTTGTTTCAACTGACTCACTGCCAAGTGCACCTTCTGTGGATGGCCACAGCCCTAATCAGTGGTCTGGATGCAGACCAGTCTGCATGGCCTTGGGGATGGAGTTTGATGCCTGAATATCCCCTTGCAGCCACTTCTGTAGTCAAGTGTTGGATGTTTTTAACAACATCATCAATAGAGGGGCTTCACCAGATATCCCAGTTAACTCATCCTTGACTCTTACCTCCCACCTGTGTTGAAATATATGGGTGACTACCCATCCAAAAGGACCCGCTCAGTCAATGAGCTGACAGACCAAATATTTGAAGGTGCCTTGAAAGCCGAACCCCTAAAGGATGAAATCTACTGCCAGACCCTCAAGCAGCTCACAGACAACCACATCAAGTAAGTGTTGTTCCTTCCCCTTGGCCCAAATGCACTAGACTCTCTTGGGCAAAGCAGATCTGAAGTGTCTCTGCCATGAGTGATTTTTTTCTTCCTGGGTCTCTTTTTGTGCAGATACAGTGAAGAGAAAGGCTGGGAGCTGTTGTGGTTGTGTACAGGCCTTTTCCCTCCAAGTAACATCCTCCTTCCCCATGTCCAGAGGTTTCTGCAATCCCGGAAACATCACCCCTTGGCAGCAGACTGCATCCAGAGACTCCAGAAAGCCTTGAGGTATGGCACTGAAAGACCTCCTAGTCCTGACTGTACCACAACATCCAAATATGTGTGAAAAAATACAACTGGGTGACTGGGGTCACAGTGAAAGCTCACAGCCTCTCTCTCTATTTCACTAAACTGATTGAAAAGAACATTGGGGTTTTTATAAGCAGTGTAGAAAAATAGAAAATAATCAACTTTGTCCAGGTGCATTTAAGTCACTTTTTTCTTTTAAGGAAGAAAAATAAATCTTAATGTTGAGAAAGTAGCTGACATTAATCAAAAAGAAGATGCATTAGAAAGGGAAGATTTAAACAAATTATTCTTGCTATGATGATGCTGTGACACTTACCACCTTCTGTTTTGCAGGAATGGATCCAGAAAATACCCACCCCATCTGGTAGAAGTGGAAGCCATTCAACACAAAACTACTCAAATTTTCCACAAGGTTTACTTCCCTGACGACACCGATGAGGTAAATGGGAGAGAAGGAAATTATTTTCTGTCTGGTCAATTTTCTTATTAAAATCCCAGAAGAGGCTAATATTGGTTCTGATTCAGAAAATCTCAGCCTTTCCAGAAGTCTCTGGGCTAAAGCATTACAAGGAAAATCCGTCCTTCTCTACTCAGATTTGTTGCAAGTTGCGTTTTTCAAGATGCGGGTGCTTTGCTGGTCTTCCCTGAAGGCTTTAGACTGCAGAAAGAGGGAAACTGGATGAGTTCATCCATTCACTCACAGTAGTTCACAGGCCTTGGCTCTCAGTTATTTGGAGCCTAAACCAACAGATATTGACCAGCCAACGATACCCAGAGGGATACCATGATGGTCCCAACCCCCGAGAACTGGACAGGCTATTGCAGCACTGGCAAGTAGGTGACTGAAATTACCCCTTCTGATCTGAGATAACACAGAAGTCATACCTACACTCAGGAAGCTCTCACTAAGCATTTTACATGCTGATAAGGCAGCTACTAATTACTAGCTAGTAAGGGTCATACTGATGCCAGAGCAGATAGGCATGTCCTTGCAGATACTGCTGTCTCACCTACTGCTTAGTCTTCCTGTGCACATCTCTCTCTTCCCTCATACTCTTGGGTATAATTTTGGGTAAGTTTTTGTATTTCCAAGTGGGGTTATTTGTAAAACAGTCCACACCCATGGAAGGGAAAGGATGATTCCTCTGCAGCAGCTGTGAGTGCCCTTGTTTATCTGTAATGCAGAGTTGAGAGAGCTCTTGGGTTTTCTCATCAGTTTGAGTATTTTTTCCTACATGACCAGCATTGAGCATGACACTACTTCATACACATGTATCTATGTGAGAGCAAGCAGAAGGAGGTAGTGGGGACTTCTGCACTTGGGTAGGTTTGCTGTGATCCATTTGATCATGGAAGCCACCAGGTGGACTGGCAGAGTAGCATCATTCCAGCACAACATGCATCTACACTGGAGTGCTGCTGAGCATTAGTGGCACTGAGCCCCAAATCAGACTCTTGTGGAACGTGAAACGTGGGTCCTGGTAGTTGGGTGCTTCAGTTGTGCATGTAGTGGTGAGAAGCTTAAGTTCCTTAAAATGCTATGAGCTGTATCTCAGTAAGTGTGCAGAATAAAACTGAGGCAATGTAAATGCTGAGCACAGCTCAAAAGGCAAAACCAGAACTGGGATGTGCATACAAGTGGGACAGACCTTTAAACATCCCATCCTTTGAGTATCCATAAAATAGGCATCATTTTCCCTCTATTTAGCTATCTAGAAAAACCAGTCTGGTCTAACCAAACTTAGACCTGGTCTAAGCCAGGCATCTGACTTCTCATCATCTGGAGAGATCGCTGGGACAAATCAGCCTGGAGATTTCTCACTCTGTCTTTCCCAACTCTCTTCCCTCAAACAAATAGTTCTGTCACTTCACTGTTAGGTCAGAAAAAATCTCTTGCATTGCCTGCATAGCTCTGGATAAGCCAGCACAGGATATAGATACAGCATCACAAAGCACAATGGTACAACAGTAGCATGACCGAACTTCTGCAGACATCCATTCCAATGCCTAGAGCCACAGTACACAAAGTTGCTGATTTCACTGGTGATGGGCATCTAAACCCCTCTGTGCCTGTGCACCTGGAGCTCTCCAAAGAGAGCAAAAGGTGGAAATTAACCCCTAGATAGCAGTGGTGATGTTTCTTTCTTTGTAGGCATTTGAGGTGGAATCCAGCACAAAAGCCAAGGACTTCTGTCAGAACATCTCCAACAGACTCCTCCTGAAGTCCTCTGAGGGCTTCAGCCTCTTTGTCAAAATCTCTGACAAGGTGAGTGACACACTCAGAGGCTGAGGTAGCCCTGAGGTACCCAGGACAACCCTCTTGCCAATGGGTACACATTAGTGGAGCCAGAGCCGTGTGGTGAGAACAATTTCTCTACAACCTGAGTGGCATTTATAATTCAGATTTGACCTGATATAGGTGAGGTTTGCAGTCCTACAGTCCTGACTTAGAGCAGTCACCCCAAAGGACTTAAAGCACAGAGAGGCAAAGCTCCCCTAGCATGTTGCTGAGCTGGGTTTATAAAAAAGGATTAAGTAAGAAAAATGTGCAGCTTAGAGCTGCCTCTGGCAACTGGGAAAAATCTATGGAGATAGTCATCAGGAAGAGAAAGGATGTTTTGAAGTGAAACAAGTTGCAATAAGGAGTAATGGGTAAAATTAGAGACAGAGTCTGAAGCAAGGTGCTGGCATTGGCTTTCTCACAGCAGCAGTTTGTAACATGTCAGTGTACAAAGTACAAAGCAGTGAGCAAGAGCTGCAGGAGATGGGCTGGAAAATGGCCAACCCTGCCTGTGGAGTCTTGCCACTTGTTTGGGGCACCACAATATAAGAAGGAAATAAAGCAGTTATAGAGGGCAACAACAATGATGAAGGTCCTTGAGGGGAAGCCATGTGAGGGGCAGCTGAGGTCACTTGGCTTGTTCAGCCTGCAGAAGAGGAGCCTTCATTGAGGGGAGATCTCATTGTAGTCTGCAACTTCATCATAAGGGGAAGAGAAAGCAAAGACACTGATCTCTTTTCTAGTCCAGTGAAGGGACTCGAAGGAATGGCATGAAACTGTGTCAGGGGACATTTAGGCTGGATATTGGGAAAAGATTCTTCACAAAAAGGGTGGTTTGGCACTGGACCAGGTGCCCCAGGGAGGTGGTCATGGCACCAAGCCTGACAGAGTTCAAGGAGTATTTGTACAGTGCTGTCAGGCATATGGTGTGATTCTTAAAGACGTCCTATGCAGGGCCAGAAGACTGACTTGGATGGTCTTTCTGGGTCACTTCCAGCTCAGGATATTCTATGATCCTATTGTATGACTGACTTGCTCAGCCTTTGTGACTATGTGCTGTGTCCCCCAGGTCATCAGTGTGCCAGAGGGAGATTTCTTCTTTGACTTTGTGAGACATCTGACAGACTGGATAAAGAAAGCAAGACCAGCAAAAGATGGTAATGATGACTTTTTTCCAGTATGGATCTCCAGCAGCCTTCCTACAGCCCTACAGTCCTTTCAAACAAGATTGACCACATACTCTGCCACAGGCATCGGAACAGGCTTTTCACAGAAGGGGTAGAATCACTGTCCCCTAGTGTTCAGAATATTGTAGATGTGGTGCTTAGAGATGTGGTTCAGTGGTGCTCCTGGCAGTGTTAATGATTGGACCCAGTCTTAGAGGTCTTTTCCAATCCCAGTGATTCTGTCATCTGTTGGGCCACACTGATAGGTGTGGTGCTCTCTGCACCATCCCTGGGGACATCACCTGGGAGGTTGTCCATCCAGGAGCAGCAAATCTCTCTTCCAAGGCTAGCTCTGACCCCTGTGAGAAGCACCTGCTGGAGGGCACCTCTCCAGGAAGTGCCTGCAGGAATGTTTCAGTGGTGGGATACATCTCACCTCACTGACAAAGAAGGGAACTGTCTGCAGCTCTGCTGAATTCACCAGTGACTGCAAGACACAGCTGCCTCCAGGGTGCAACTCATCTGTCCTGTGTTAGGCATGCGTACTGTCAATGAGGTGCAGTTGTGCAAGTGAACTCAGACACTTTCCCCACTTTATTAAAGCTTCACATGGCAGTGATGTGGTTTGTTCTGCAAAGTCAGAGCCCAGTTGGCTTTGTGAATGCCCAGTCCATGTGATGGCACATGGACACTGCTGGATGCAGACACCAATTGCCAGCTGATACTCACAACATCACTGTTACATTTGCTTTTCTTGCACAGGTATAGTGCCTTCTCTCACCTACCAAGTGTTCTTCATGAAAAAACTGTGGACCAACACAATGCCTGGAAAGGACTCGATGGCAGACTCAATCTTCCACTATTACCAGGTGCGCCAGGACTCTGCAATAGCAGTGGAGACTTGGGAGGGATTAGGAGTAGGTTGCAAAGACTTTTCCATCTGCAGATATTCCCAGGGAACAGCCTCTTAGTGAGGGGATCCTCATATTCCATTTAACATCTGAGGGTGAAGGTCTGTGGACATCCTCTCTATCTTTCTGTTGTTCTTTCCTCCATGCAGGAGTTACCAAAGTACCTGCGTGGCTACCACAAGTGCTCACGGGAAGAGGTTCTGCAGCTGGCAGCTCTCATCTACCGGGTCAAGTTTGAGGATGACAAGTCCTATTTCCCCAGCATTCCCAAACTCCTGAAGGAGCTGGTGCCTCAGGACCTCATCCGGCAGATCTCTCCAGATGACTGGAAAAGGGTAAACCAGCAGCTTGATTCATACACCAGGCCTGGCTGGAATAAACCCAGTCTCTTGGGTGGCTTGTCTGACATTCAGTGTTGAAGTTGGACTGACAGGATCAGTGATATCTAGTCATTCTTGAGCCTTACCAGAGCTTCAGCTTCCCTGGCACCACTAAGAGGAGAATTTGTACATGCATGTTGCCATACACATGTCTTGCCCTGGGTTTTTTTTGTTCTGAGACTGGCTGTAGCAGTGGATGTAAAGCCACAAGGAAACATGCAAAGAGATGGCTTCATGAAGAGGTAGTCTGTCATTTAAGGCAAAGTACTGAGTAAAGGGGTAATTCTTCCCCCTTTACACATGGAGACCTGTGGCACAGGTGCAAACAGGTCTAGCCTTAAAATATTAGAGGTGTTTCACTTTCAAGAAATAGTCTGATAAGGCCTTTCTCTTTCCTATCTGATACCAGCATGTCTGGGCTGAAGGTCTCTCAGTCTCCTCTGCTGCATAAATTGGATAATCAAAATTTATAATCTCTTTAATGGAGTCACCAGATCAGCTTATCTAAAAAGGATCTGGTTTGGTTCCAGGCCCTGCTCCAGTGACCAGCCAATAACTTTTCAGGTGTTATTGGAACAGAGGCTAGAATCAAACCTCAAGGTCAGGTTGTACAGGACCCAGAGCAACCTGCTCTAGTGGAAGGCAGCTCTGTCCACTGCAGAAGAGTTGGGCTAGATGACCTTTCAAAGGTCACTTCCAACTCAAACTCTTCTATGAGTCTGTCGTGGAACTGATGGTCTTTCCCTGCAAACATTTCTGGTGCCAGGTACTGCAGACCCTCCATTTCTGTTGTGTTTTCTGTTGCAGTCCATTGTGGCATACTACAACAAACATGCAGGCAAAACAAGAGAAGAAGCCAAGCTTGCCTTTCTAAAGATTATCTTCAAGTGGCCTACATTTGGATCAGCATTCTTTGAAGTAAAGGTACTTGCCCTGGGGGTTCTCTGGCAGCTTTTAGCCCAGATCAGGAGCCCTGTAGCCCACAGGGGTTCCAAATCTGAACCAGACTAGGATAATCCTGATGGAAAAGGTAAAAATGTAATATTCTTCATCAGTAAAGAGAAAATACACTCGTTTATAGCTGTCCTGCCTCTTTACACAGACAGAAATATTGTAGACCTTCAGTATATCTCAGTTGTTGATGCTGTTCCCACAGTTGTGCTCCTGAACACAGAAGAGCTTGTTTCTGTTTTGCCAAGGCAAAGGGGAACCTGTTGTTTTCCAAGGGCTGTGTCTCTACCCACTAAAAACCAAATCCAGACCATCCACCATGGCCTTAAAGTTCCATCAAGGACAGTAGAACCAGTGCTCTCAGGAGAAGACAGGGAGAGAGGAAGTAGGAAGGGGTCTGATTTTGCTTGACACATCCCCTAACCAGTTAATCTCATTTCCAACAGCAAACTACAGAGCCAAATTATCCAGAAATCCTTCTAATTGCCATCAATAAGCATGGAGTCAGCCTCATTGATCCCAAAACCAAGGTAAGCAAAACTTGTGTATTCACCAGATGCTCCTGAGCCCAGTCCCCAAGCCCTCACAGAAGACATTCCAAAAAGCATGTCGTTCAATACTTAGTGAGTTCTCTTTAAGCCAGGTTAGAAAGGCTGGATAGACAGAAAATTTTCTGGAGTCAGAAATTCACTGTTGCACAGAGCCAGCCCAGACTTTTTCAACAAAATATGGATTGGGAGTATCAACTATTAGGGCCCTGTACCTGGAGGATGCACACGCTCCTTCCTTAATCCTTTCACAGGCAATAGGACAGGAGTTGGAGTAAATGAGATCCTACTAGTTACTTCCACCACCTGCATGGTCATTCTAGTGTAGCAGTTCGTCACAAGCTCTGGAGGATCTGATCTCACTGCCATTCCCATGAGACATCCTTGGCCCTTTCAAAGGTCACGTGAACAGTACATGAGTACATGATGGACATGAGAATTTCCATAGCCCCTCATGGAAGTTGAGGCTCTCTTGCATGTTGAGTGTCGGTTTTGTGTTCCCACCAGGATATTCTCATCACTCATCCCTTCACCAAGATCTCCAACTGGAGCAGTGGCAACACATATTTCCACATAACTATTGGCAACTTGGTGAGAGGAAGCAAGCTCCTCTGTGAGACCTCCCTGGTAAGAAGTGTTAAATATTAGATCAAATCCTGACTTTGGCAGCAAATTGTGTCTCAGGGATTCTCTGGGCTGAAAGTGATGTCTCAGAAGAGCTGCCAATATCACTTTTTTCTTCTAAATTTCCCATGGCTCTGCTTAATTAATCAGGGCTCTCACTTGGTCCATTATCCAATGAACAAGCAAGCTTGGGATGTTGCCATGTCAGTACATTGGGGCAGTGCTCGCTGTCACTGGACTGAAAAACACATTAAAGCTGATATGGGCTCAAAGGGTACTCTTGAGCCTTTTAACCAATATAATTTACCCAGCTTGTCCCTAGTAACAATCACAGCAATAAATGTCCTCCTAGACTATATTAAACCCAAAGCACAAAGGATAAAAATTCCTTCTGGATTAATTGTTACTAATCTGAGGTATTCAGTATTTTGTTTGCCATTTGAAAATTTATGTCCTATCCAAAGCTCCCTATATCCTTAGCCTCAGCAGCATCCTGGGGCAAGGAGTTCCTCCATCTCAATGTTGCAAATTATGTTTGGACAGTGTTCTTTGTGGTGGTGACATTTCACCCAAGGAAAATGGTGGAATAGGTCAAAAATGTACCTGAAAATTTGAAAGTCAATAACTGGTAGCTACTGTGTTCAGGAGGCACAAGCCAGAGACTGTAAGCTGTGCTCTAGAGGCTGGTAACATCTTCCCTCTACTCCTCAGGGGTACAAGATGGATGATCTTTTGACCTCATACATCAGCCAGATGCTAACAGCCATGAGCAAACAGAGGAGTGCAAAGGGTAGCAAGTGAACTGCAAGAAGCCACTGGCACGTGGTCATGGGGCTTATTCACCAGCTGAGGGCTGTGGGATACCCATGCAGCTGGGCAAGAAACTTTGCCTCCCAGATGTGGAAGATGAGCCGAACACCATCAGGGAGTTCACTGGACTCTGACCTTGAGGACTCCAATCCCACCTCCCCTTCCAGTGAAGATGACTATCTCTGATGTCCTACTCACCTCCCTCACCCTGCATCCCAGCTCAATCTTACACTTCAGAGATTTCCAGGGGACACCGCTGCTCTCAGAGAGTGCCCAAGGCAAGGACACTACAGCAGGAGGTTTGCCTGAACCCATTGGTTGGCATCACAAAGGCTCTTAGAAGAGGATTTTTGTGTGTGTGTGCGTGTGCACGTGTGGCTTGCTTTGTTTTCATTTGTTGTTTTTCTTTGTATTTTGTTTTTGTTTTTGTTATTGTTCTCAAAGATGAGAGCTGTTAAGATGCTAACAGGTTTTTGATGAAGTTCTGGGAATTTCAGGCTTGGAGAGGAATAAGAGACCCCTGACCCATGCTGGAAAGATGTCCAATGAACACTGCAGGACTTGTTTTTTGTCATTGCTAAATAATGCACCGTGTTCTTAAGATACACAAAAAGAAAAAGCAGGCTTGGAAGGAGCACATTTTAACTAGGAATCAGAATAAACAAACTACTGATTGAACAGGCTAGAGTACTAAAGTGCTATCTGTGCAATGCTGGAAATATTTAAAGAACAAATTTAAAGTTTTGTTTCTTCTTCTATTTATTTTGTAAAATATTAAAAAGGAAAAAAAAAATCCTGTATTTTGTGTTGGTATCTGGATACTGACTGGGGACTGAGGGCAGTCTGCAGAATAATCCCTTGCCCAGAGATTCCCCAAGAGCCAAGACTGCCAGAGGCTGAGTAAGGCACATCTTTCCCAATTTAAGGGCTCAGCTGGAAGCAAAGCTTGGAAAATGAATTACCTATTTTTGCTCCCCGTGTCCAGAAAAAATAACCTTAGGAGGACTTTTACTGCAAACTTCAGTATGGATATAGGGGTTTTGAACACCCCATGCTTGGAAGACTGAATCTGAGCCTATGTTGGGCTGTAACTCAAACATGAACTTGGCCATCGCGTTTGTGCCAGCTGATGATTTTATTGTGCTTTGTGTATTTCTGTATAAAGCACCTCTCCATGAGTCCTAGCTGGACCTGAATCACTCGCAGCAAGAGCTGACCCTTGATTTTGGTGGACTTTTCTCTGTTTTCTCTGTCTCTCTCTTTTTTGATTGGCTGTACTCATCTGCTGGCTGTCTCATCTGCCACCCTATGTCACACAATGCAGACCAGCCTACTTTGGAGGAGAGATGGAGCCTGCTGGCAGAGAGGAGGCTGAAACCACATTGTGTCTGGAAGGATGCAGGGAGAGAAGTCTGGGAATGCCTTTCCAAAATCCAGGCTTCCAAGGAACAAATGGCTGGGTGTGGGGTACCAAGAGAGGGGACCATTGTCCACCAAGATCTGGTGTTGGTGTAGCCAGCACTGAGTGGATCTCAGTAGATGTTGAGGCCTCTCTTGGTCCTGTGCATTGGGATGGGTTTGACTGCTTTTATACAAGTCCGTATTGTGGGATGTCACATGCTGCTCTGTTAAGCTCAGTTTGGCTCAGGTCTCCAACACCATGGAGTGCCAGGCAGAATTGGCAGCACTGCCTAGCAGACCTCAAGGACTGTGACATTCAGGTGGGATGCAGGAGTGACTTACAACTTTGGTTGCTCCATCAAAGCAAATGAGATGCTGCATGGAGACATCCGCCAGCCAGACAGGGTTGCTAGGAGATCCCCTTCCTCCATCATCCCCTACCCAAAGCATTCTGGTGATGAGACCATGGTTACGCCAACCAAGGCTACACTGGGAGCCCAGCTGCCTTCTCACCATCCATCTCTGACATTTCTCTTCCCAGCTGCCATGATCCAGTAGTCCCAGATATCACACCTGTCCTTAGTTAGACACATGCCACACCATCACTGATTTTTTTTTTTTAAGTCTCCAGCCATCCCTGCCACCCATTGCACACCATGCAGCACAGCAGTGTTTTCCAGGGGGTCATCTTTCCCCTGCCACCACCCTCATCCCTCCACTTAGAGCTCTGTTGGCATCCCATGCACCCCATAATTTTGGGCAGGACTGGAACTATGTGTATGTGTACCTGTGTGTCTTATGTATTAGCATCTGCTGGCCTCTTTGTATTCACACCAAGCAATGTAACATGAAAAAACATATGTCCAAGTGAAATACTCCAATTAAAAAGCATCAAGTGGCTTGTGGGAGGCTGTTCTGCACTGTGCAGTTGTGGTGACATCTCCGGGGGGAAGGGTGGGATCAGGGCTCCCAGAGTCTTCTTGTGGACAAGACTTCTCCATGCACTGTGCAATTCCTGAAGAGAGCATCCACCAGTGTACCCAGACTGGAAATTAATTGAAATATTTTCTTTTGGGATAAAAACGGCTGAAGTCCGGGAGTCTCCATTGCTTGTCCTCTGTGACAAGGACTGAATCTTTCAGTTAGTTTTGAGCTTAATCACTGAATGTAGGAAGTGTTGGATGAAAAGTTTGTGTGGGAGTCAGACGACCAGCCATGTGCTTAATAAGGTTGCCAGAACTTGCTAGCTGTGAAGCAAGCAAGTAAATAGTAGCTGAGATGTGACAGTATAAGGCCTCAAAGGAAACCACACATCTAACTGGCCAGGCTCTGCCTAGGCAAGTCTTCTGAGGATGAGGAGGGTGAGTACAGGGAGTTGCCTGCTGGAGTTACCTGGCATACTGGCCAAGCAGCAGCTAGTTATATGGATCAAAGAGCACTGAGGTGGTTTTCCCAGTGCATATTAAAGGCAGTATTTGGGGAACCACAGCCAAAGTCCTCACTTGAACACCAAGGCACAGGCTGAGGAGCCCATGGTGCACATCACGCTTAACCCACACACTCCCCACCTTCTGCTTTTACTGCTCACATACCCTACGTGAGTGGTACCCGTGAAAAGTTATGAGCCACCTATGTATGCAAGGCATGAGGAGGTGGATTTAACACCATCCACTCCCCTATTTCATAGATCTGGCGCTGCTTTACAACAATTCATCAATCCTTTAGCCTTTTTCCAAAGGCTTCATTTTCTGTATTTCTAGCCTCCAAAATATTCCAAAATTGCAACTTGGAAAGGTTTGGGTTCTTCTGAGCACAGATAACTCTGAAACTTAATGCTGCCCTCTCACTTGTGATTTCATTTAACGAAAGGCTCACTATAAGGAGTATCTATAGTCTGGATTGGGTAAAGACTACTTTACTTTCCCTTTCCCAGTTCGCTGAAACAAGAACAAAACAGGATAGGAGAGATAAAATATATTTAAAACATCACTTTCAATTTACAAAAAAACCCACATTATATCTTCAAGTAGAAAGATATGGCTTAAACCTGAGAGATGTTTACATCTCCCTTATAGAGAATATAAACCCTCCCCACTGTGTGCCAGCAGTCACTGGGAGAAATGAAAATCGAAATAAATCCCAAGCTGTAGTAGTACAGGTGTACAGACCTTCCCAAGGGAAAAGCAAACATTTAGTGGGACCAATTCTCACACAGCTCCATCCTTCTGAAGAAAAGTGGTTGTTACTGGTCATAGTCCCACTAGCTACATCGCCAAGACACTAAAAAGTCCTTCAGCCCCCATGGGAATGACATGCCCTCACCCACAGACATGGGGAGGAGATTGCCCTGTTAGGCTATGACAGGGCAAGAGTGGAGAAAAGGAGAACCAAAATTTCCCCTGCCACTGCTGTAGAAAGGTACTGAATGTAATGATCCAGCCAGCAGCACCTGACCATCTTGGTGGGGGTAGTGTGCTCTTGGGGATGGAGGACACCTGCAAAGGAGGAGGACGGGAGGTAGTGTGTAGAGAAGAGGCTGGTCTCAGGGGAGAAATCTGGGCACCTGAGAATGAGGAGGATTGTAGGATGCTTGGGTATTTGCAGCATGTGTGCAAACAGGGCTTATGCACAGCAGGAATGATTGGCCTGTTGGATGGCAGTGGCTTCAGGTAAATGGTGGCTCCCATGTGGGTGCTGCATCTCACCATAATGCAGTTTCTTCATGGCTGCACCATGCACATTCTTCTTCCATCTGCACTCTCCTACACCCCAAGGATCCCTGCCAGGCATGGGAATGTGAGAAAAGCTGTAGGAGAGGAAGGTTGGTGCTCATCTCCAACAGGGCCACGAAGGCAAATGGCTCCTCCTCAGCAGGTAGATGTGAGCCCCCACCAGCTGGTCTCCCCAGCCTCATCGAGATGGCAGGTCCATGTCCCCTCTCTGACCATGTCAGCCCAGGACAGCAGGCATGTCGCTGAGCTCTGGAAAAGAAGATACACAGTGAACTACCAAACATCGGTAATCTGTTCTGACAGCCACGGCAAGCAAACAAAACCTGTCTGAAAATGCATTGCAGCCCAGGTTGAGTAATTTTGTTTGGGTGCAGAAATGTGGTGCATGGAAGGGTCCTCAGCCAATCCCACCCTGCCTAGCAGAACCAAGAGTGCCTCCAGAGTCTCTTTTCACAGCATAGCAGAGTAATGAGTATTGGAGGGGACATCTGGAGTTGTCTGCCCCAGCCTCTGCTTGAAGGAGGGCCAGTTGGATTGAGCTACTACAGAGTCAGGGGCTGAGATAACCCAGACTGCATCCTTCCTCATAACCTTCCTTATAAGTATGGACACCCATCACCAACCCACCCATCAGGATCTCGGTATTCCCACAGAGACCATCCTGAGCAGGATGCAGCTGGTCTCCTTGCCCTGCTCACCTGTCTTGAATTTGTTGTAGGTGCCACTCTCTGTCACTGGGTTATTGTCCTGGACACAGCAGGGGGAATTCTTCTCTCGC
This sequence comes from Regulus satrapa, assembly GCA_013396955.1. Taxonomy (NCBI): domain Eukaryota; kingdom Metazoa; phylum Chordata; class Aves; order Passeriformes; family Regulidae; genus Regulus; species Regulus satrapa. The sequence continues at coordinate 298,546 of VWZN01008390.1, read as the reverse complement.
CACCTGCATGGGGCAAAGCACCTGAGTCAGGCCACTGCCTGCTGTGGTGTTTCTCACAGCTCTCTGCAGCATTGGACAGCTTTTTCCTACTTTGTGAGGGCAGGTATTTGGGATTTTCTCAGGTCCTTACTGAGAAAGAACTTGAGTGCATGATTGATGCCTAAGCATCCATACTTTATTTGTGCAACAGTATTTTGAAGGCAATTTTGTGACTAAGCCTTGTTTTCTAAGCAAGATTTTCTAAGCTCCAAAGCCCCAGGAATGTCTACAGTGTCTGGTTCTTAAACAGACAGGGAAATGTTAAAATTGTGATTTTGGTGTGTTTGTAAACCTGACTACACAGGGCACTGAGGCACTGCTAAAGACCCTTCAGTCCCAGGAGGGCTGGGGATGCCCTTGGTGCAAGGCCAGCCCAGAGGATTCTGTTGTTTGGTTGGACCAGAAGCATCCAAAAGACCCTGGGAAATGACAAAACATTAACATGCTCCTGGAGAAATTGGGCATGGCAAGGTCTGATAGTAGTGGTGATGCTTTACAGGGATGATTGTGCACCCTTCTAAAACCTGCAGCTTTGAAAACAAAGGGAAAGCAGGACCTGAGGAGAACAGAGCAGGGGAAGGAAGGGAGGGAGGGAGCCACCTTGCTTTGGAAAGGGAAAATCCTGGAACCTGGATGCACAGGAAAAATGCCTGTACAGCTGCTGTTCATCACTGCCAAACTACTACTAACTAATTTTTTCACCATCCCAGAGCAATATTGCTCCAACCTTTTCCTATGCCAAAGCAAGTCACAGTTAACAGCAGTCTGGAATTCTCACCCAGGGGTTTCCCAGTCTTTCTGCTTGCTGCCACCAGCAGCACCAGTGTACTGCCAGCACCCTGAAAGAAAACTCCCCTGGGCTGGCTGCTCTGATCCACCCACATCTAGCCAGCTGAAGAGCTGAGCCAAACACATCCCGCTTTCATTGGGCACTACTGGAATGAGAGCATAGGCACATTCATAGTACAGCTGTGGCAGAGCAGAACATCCAGCAGCCAAACACAACCAGCTGGGGTGAGCCTGTTCCATGAACCCAATATTTCCCAATAATCTTTTACAGAGTGGAAGGAAACAAAATGTGGTGTCTGTGACATGGTCAGACATTTTTGTGTCAGAGGATGGATTTCCTGTGGGGCCCTGGCATGTGCAGAGAGAAATAGGATACTCAAATATTAATATTTAGAGCTTTCCTAACAAATCAGTCCAATGAAACATTGTCAAATAGAAAAATCAGTTCCTTTCTCAGCCCATCAGCTTTGATAATTGGTTTATGTTGCTACTATAAATCCACCACTGAATCCTGAGGGCAGACAACACCTGAGCTGCCAAAATGGAAAGGGAAAATGAGAGCAAGCAGGAGAAACAGAGAGGTCTTGGGGGACTTTCAGGGTTTTCTTCCCTTTCTAGAAGGGAAAGCTAATGTTCTCAAGTGTAGTTTTAACCCTTCAGGTGACCTGAAATCATCCCTCCTTCCTTCCACCTGGAGTAAAAGATCAGGTTAGGATGGCCATTAACAACTTGGTAGTTACCAGTGCAGAGCAAATATGAGTGAGATGAGGAATGCAGAGGTCAGATCTGTCAGGATCCACATGATGTTGTACTGCTGTGGTGTCTGGAAGAAAACAACAGGGTTTGTGTCCACCACCAGGGACCACAAGATTTGCTAAAAAAGTTACTCAAGCTCTTTCTTCCTGATTGAATATGGCTGCTAAGCTATCTGGTTTGTATCTGCAGTAACATCCCTTGGGTGTTAAAAGCATTTGGTGGCATTTCAAAGTGGCCACTTCAGCACTGGGTGTTGATGCCAAATAATTCTTCTTCATAGAAACAGTCTGTTGTGTAGCTAAGAATATTTTACTCTATCACACTGAATGCCACAGAGACCTCTTGTTTATAAGGCGGGTCTTGCACTTCTCAGCTTCACACCAAATATAAAATCAACTGTTGGCATCTCATTTTCTGGGGCAAAACTGCACTTTACTGGACACCACAGAGAACCTGGGGTGGCTCCCACTTTAAGCCTAAGAGCATGTGAAGATTCATCCTTAGACTGGACCTTCACCCAAACTTAGAACGGACTGAAATGCTGTCATTCTCTGAAGCGGAGCACTGTAAAATCTAATTTAAGACTGTGAGGCCAACTGTTTCAAGTCCTTATAGAGACTCAAGTGGGACCAATGCCCCAGGTGCTTCTTGGTCCTACAGGCTTTCCAAGGCAGGATAACAAATAGAGAAATGATGTGAAAATTCCTCCCAGAAGGAAGGCTTATTTCTGTGGTTGTTTCCCTTGGACTTGTGGAACAAGACCAAGTTTGACAGGGGCAATAGGATGCTCTGGGAAAAGAGAAACTTCTGACATCAGTAAGGTGCTTCAAAAGCTTAGAAATTGAATGCCTCATGTAACAGCTTATGTCCCCAAAGGCCCAGCCTTTCTTCCTACACAAGTCTCAATATTACTTTTTTTCACTCATTTCAAGGCCTAAGGTAATAACCCAAATAAGTAGGGTACTTCTTCCTGAGACCTGAGAAGAGAGATGGGTATGGTAATACCTGTAGTGGCTTTGAGGTTCCAGGTAAGCCAGGTTTCTACTCAAGTCTTTCTTATGCGAAGCATCCTTAGAGGATGGTTTATCCATGTGTGAACTGGCCCATCATCTCCAGAGGTAATCATGAACATCCCAACCCTATTTCCCACCCCTGGGACAGAGAAGACTTCCACCTACCATGAGGAAGAGTGGCTGCCTGAGATCCTTCAGCAAGTGGACGGCATTGGTGGTCACAGAGTGTGCCCCAGCACACCATGCCAGGGAATAGAGCCATGGCTCGTTGACCACATAGAAGTTGGTGGTGATGTTTGCCTCGGCATATTTCCTTTAAAAGACCAAAAGGCAACAACCTTCATTGAGCAAGGACATTAGTACTTCCTTCAGGCTTACTCAAGGAGATTCGGGAAGATCATGGGAAATGGTTGTAATCTTCTGTAGGAAGTGCTTACTTTAGGACCTAGATAAGGAACATAAAGGAAAGCCAACCAGCCAATAATTAAATATTAACAATTGGTCATTACAGAATAGCTGAACAGCTGGGAACAAATGCAGACAAAATGCCCTAAAGGTCAAAACCTTTCTAATCCTTTTGCCATATGAATCAATGTAACAATGCATTTGTAAAGGAGGCTGTAGCCAGCCTGTTGTTTCAAAAGGTAACCAAAATATTCTGTTCTACCATTCTTTCAGCATGGAAGATCTTCAAGCAATAGAACAAGAAGAAATGGACCCAAGCTTCACCAGGGAAGGTTTAGATTGGATATCAGGAAAGATTTCTTAATAGAAAGGGTTATCAAACTTTGGAATCAGCTGCCCAGAGAAGTGTTGAAATCATCATTTCTGGAGGTATTTAAAACATGTGGATGTGGCACTTGGAGACATGGTGTAGTGGTGGGTTTGGCAGTGCTGGGATAATGGTTGGCCTTGGTGATCTTAGAGAAATAGAAATCATTCATATTATTCCATAATCTTCCCACAGGATGCTCCAAACCAGCACAGATTCTCAGAATAGCCTGAGTTGGAAGGGATACAGGAGGCCACACTCTCCAACTCTTCAGTCAGTGGCTTATGTAGGGACTGAACCCACAATGTCGGTGTTGGTTAGAGCAACCTGAGTTGGTTAGACCAGCTGAGCTAATCTTTGAAGCTGGCCACCCAAGTTTGTTATGGTCACTCCATCAACACATCATTTCTCAAGTCATTATAAGCTATTGAAACTTAATATCCTTATCCAAGTTCATCCTTGATATAAAGTTAAAGTAATGTATCATCAATATCAGCATTTATAAATCTACCTAGGACCACCAAGGACACAAATGCATCTGTCTATGATTTTTTTATAACCTTTCAGCCTGGAGAAAAGAAGGCTCTGAGGACACCATAGAGCACCTTCCAGTGCTGAGGTGGGCTACAAAAGAGCTGGAGAGGGACTTTTTACAAGGGCATTGAGTGACAGGACAAGGGGGAATGGCCTTAAACTGAAGGAGGGAAGATTTAGATCAGACATGATGAAAAAATTCTTAACTGTGAGCATGGTTGAGACACCGGTACAGATTGCCCACAACAGAGATGTTGTGAGTCCCCATCCCTGGAGGTTTTCTAGGCCAGGCTATAGGGCTCTGGGAAAACAGATCTAGTGGGAGCTTCCTTGCCCATGGCAGAGAGGTTGTAACTAGACAGTGCTAAAAGTCCTTTACAACCCAAACCATTCTGTCATTCTATGATTTGACATCCTGTGACAATTATAATCGAGAAAACATGAACATTACTCTTGTCCAAAGGATTAAAGCTTTTCATTTCTTTTTCATTCCAACTAGACTTCAATGGTTTTGTGCATTGAAAAGAGCAAAAAATCCTATTTACAAAAGGAGAGCTAGACAGGTAAATCTGGGGGGGTTGGGTGGTTTGTGGGGTTATTTTGCCATGTGAGAGTAGCATTTTGAGAACTGCAATGAATGTGAAGCCTTTCATCATAGAAATTACATTTTCAGTGTGTCACATGCAACAGAGTACTGGTAGTAATAGACAAGAAATTATGCCTCCAAAACACTGGCCACAAGAGGGTGATACTCTCTCACCACAGCATTATGCATTCCTACTGGTGTTTGTGGAAGAGCCATGGGAGGTTAAATAGTTGTTCATTCTCCTTGATTCAGTGTTGGTGGGACTGGGGATGGTACAAATAAAAAAACAAGAAATCAGAATACAGCTGTGCTGTTCTTACCAGAAGATCCTCAGATCCTGGTCAATATGGAATTGATGACAGCCAGGTTTAATTACATGTGCCACCTCTTTATTTATCAACAGTAGGAGTGAACTGCAGTCTGTCACCTCTAAAATATATCAGGGATGGCTATTTGATCTGAACAACCTATTCTCAAAATATTATAGTCTCTGGAACTGGTCACTGGAGGGAGACATTGTCCCATGCAGGAGGCATACAGAGTCCAGATGCATCCCAAAGATTGTACTTGGGGCTGAAACCTACCGGATATCTTCACTGGACATGTCAGTGTAGACCAGATTGAGTTTGACAATATTTTGCTTTAGTAAGTCTTCTATTGGTGCCTTTTTGCCCATCGTGTGCTGAAACCCAGGAGCGACAGATTGAACAAAGGACCTCACGCTGTTATGCAGCCACAGGACCTGCAGGCAACAAGAGGAACCAGTGAATTCTCAGCAGAAGGATTCATGCTCACAAGTCCGGTAAAGATAATGTCTTGAGGGACTTAACCCAGCCTGTCAAATGGTGTTTCTCCCAATGATCAAATAATATTCAGATGCAGGGTTAGAACTTGCAAGTCACTTTTATCAAGAAATAAGTATCCACTGTTCCTTGCTTATTCTATGGAAATCTGTGAGTATGTTTTATGCAGTCCAACAAAAGATGCAGTGTTGAAAAAAAAAAAAATAAAATACAGCTGGTTTATGGAAAAGACTACTGAAAATATTCTGTTCTACCATTCTTCCAGGATGGAAGAAAAGATCTTCAGCAGATACAGATTAGCATAACTCCTCAGACATCAGTGGGTAACCCGATCCCCATCAGTTTAGCATTCATCCACTGTTAGGGGGAAGAAGGCAATAAAGACCCACAATTTTAAGGCAGGAATTTTTAAGCAATATATAAAACAAGCACAGGTAACAGGGAATAGAACTGACAGTTATTATATTTATGTAGTAGTGCACTTTTGGGGGCTAAGGCACCACTGGTATATACACTGCCTTTTTTCTTGTATTGCTGAAGGATTTCACCATTGTGAACCTTCTGAGAACTAATATCAGCAATATACTCCAAATTATGCCTTTTAAATCAAATTAAATAAAACAGGCCTATTTTATGCAGGTGAAATCATGCAGAGTACACCCAAAAGTCCCAATGAGGAGAGCAAGAAAAAGAGATATGGAGTGACGACGCCACCCTACCAGATGGCGTTTAATCTTCGACTCCTTGAGGATGACATCCAGGATTTTGTGGAGCCACAAGTTCCTGTAAGGATGTTTCTCTGGAGGGCGGTAGAGATCAAATATCACAAGTTTATTGTGACTGTCTGCGAGGCGCAAAAAACTACTTAACGTGTAAATGGACTGATTCATTGCCTGGTTTTGATCTGCCTTTGACAGCGAGCCCATCCCTACAAATGGTTTGTTCTAGAAATAAACAGATACATAAAAAAAAAAAAAATCAGGCAGTTTGCTATGGAAGTCAGCTGTATCTCTAAGAGGGAACAACAAGTTTTATTTCAGTCCTCAACAGGTGAGGATATTTTATTTTGCTTATTTCTTCTTCATAACAAATGGGGGAAGTTAACCCAGACTGTAAAGACATTGCTTCTGGGACCTAATTGCACAGTACAAAGCTAGTTCTGCTGTGCTTCTGTCCAACCTTGTTAGCCCTGAATACTGTAAACAGCCCATTGCACAAGTAGCTCTTTTCCTCTTCCCCTAGCCCATGAGGTCTGCTGCTGCCATGCTAAGGTGACACAAGAGCACCCACCAGCCAATTGCTACAGGTCTCCTTAGCCTGAAGGCAAACTGGACAAAGCAAAGATATCTAAACTGAAGGATTTACACTGACCTATTTGAGTTTTGACTCTTCTAACATTGACGCTGTTAAATAACAGACAGCTGGTGTCTCTTTTACATCCAGTTGGTGATAGTCATTAAATCATAGAAAAGTTGGGATAGATGAGCTTTAAAACTCATCTAGCCCAAGCCCCCTGCAATAAACAGGGATGTGTCCAAACGGATTAGGTTGCCTAGAGTCCAATCCAACTGACCTTGAATGCTTCTAGCCCTTTATAATGCTTACCTTAAGGAACCATGTTCCAGCATTCAATTTCTGAAGGGCATCCCAGGAGAATAAGGAAGCAGCTTTACCAGTGTCATTAGGATAGACCTCTTGGATGTTAGTTGTCCTTCTCAAGGTGTCATCATGCATGAGGAAGGGAACCCCATCATAGCTGCCAGAGAGCAAGAGTTCAGGTCACCTGGGGAGCAGGTTCATTCACAGCATGAGCAGACTCAAGTCAGGTCAGAAGAACATATGGGCCACTGTGAATGCAGCACCACAGCCTTTCTTAGTGCAGAAAGTGCAATGTGAAGGAGTTCTGGGGCTCCAGAGCCAGAGTTATAAGATACCAGGTTATTTCCAGCTTAAATACTTCTAGATCTCACGGAAGTCATGCTTGTCTGTGCCTCAGTTTCCCTAGAGGCAACATCAAAGAGGTGACCTTTTTGCCTGCCACCTCCCTCAAAAATGGTTAGTAACTTATGGTTGAAATCCCTTTTTGCCGACATCAGTGTTCCTGTGTCTTTTTAGAGGACTGAATTCTGAATGGATAGTGACGGAAACACAAGATTTTCTTTTTTAGAAAGGTCTCATTTAGTAGAAAGTCTAAATGTCAGTGTGGTTTTTTTTCATTCAGTGCCTGGAAACAGCTCATCCTGCACAGAATGCTAGCATTTTGTGGCAATGGGTTCACCAAAGGCAATTAAAGATCTAATAATTAGGGCAAATCTGAACACAATTTTCTGTTAGTTTGTAGACCTGATATAACCCTCATTGTGACCTGGAAGTCAGACTAGAGTAGGGGCTTTTTTTTATACTCTGCCAAGCTTTTAAAGCACACTGTAGAAATAACGATTTTTAAATCAATAGCTGCAGCTTACTGATTTGCGTGAGAACAACCATGCCCTACAGCCCATCATCACATGACAGCTGAGGGACCCTGTCCCAGCCATCAGTAAAACCCAATTGCCTCGAGCTGCATGTTTTCAAAGACAGGCCTTAGAAGAAGCAGGGTATATTCTGTGAGATGCAATGTTTTGCCCTCACCTGATAGCAACATCTGTTTCAAGACCATCCCCACCATGCTCAATCGTCTTCAGAAATGACATCTCAGTGTTTTCTGGGGCCAGCTGAAAAAATAGACACATGAGCAGATAATTTTCAAACACACTCTGGAGGACTCGGTAAATACTTTCTGCCTCTTCAAAACATCTCTGTTTTTTTATTAAAGGAGCATCATTATATTGTTAATATAATACGTGGTTCCTTCCACTTCAGCTAAACCCATCATGTAGAAGAATAACAGAATCATAGAATGGTTTGGGTTGGAAAGGACCTTGAAGATCACTCTGTTCCAATCCCCCTGTCAGGGCAGAGACACCTTTTACTAATCCAGGCTGCTCAGGGCCCCCTCCAACTTGGTCTTGTCCCTCAGGAACAGTGTTTTCCTTGTAAGCCAACCCATTCAGTGATGTCTTTAGCATGTAGCCCCAACGACCAGAAATGTCTCCCACCATCCACAGATTTCATGGGGGGAAAAAAAAAGAACAAAGAAACAGCAGAAGATGATGATGAAAGCAGCAACACACAAGATGAAGAAATTACATAATATAACTTCTTCAGACCTACCATTGGTGCTCCACGGTGTCCAATAAGAGCTGGCTTTGGTCCAAGTGTTCCCATCTCTCTGATGCAAGGAGAGTACATCCCCAGAGGTATCAAGAAAAGAAAGAGAAGGATAGCCAGGTATGGACCAACAATTATCACCTGAGTAACTGAAAGAATTTGAAGGAGGAAGGCTAGAGTTAATCCATATCATAATGTACGAGTCTGCCTTGGCACTTAACTTTTAATACAGTCCTCCAGCTTAGTAGCTTATGGGCTTTGTCCCATCCCTTTTCCCTTCCCTTCTTCCCCTAATTTTCACTTTCTCTTCAAACAATGCAACCCAGGAAGACAAATTGGTCAAAGCAAGGATGCAGGCTGTCTAAGTCAGGACTGCAGGTTTTATGCTTTAATTACATCTCACTATGCCTGACAGCAAGATATGGCTTTATTTCTTTTTTTCTTTAGACATGGTGCAATGAAATGTCCTCCAGATGTCAAAAAACAATTCTCAACAGAAGGATGCTATTTTTTTCTTACTGAGATGAGAACAAGCACCATATTCAAGTTTCTTTCCAAATGAAGAAGAGTAGGTACCTCTTCTTCAACTATGTTGTATTTCCTTACTTTGAATACTTCCCTGGTTCATTCAGATTGTTGCTAGTAACCTACTGTGTGTGACCTAGATAATCCTAAGGACCCTGAAAGCATGGATATTGCATGCTCAGAAATTCTCCAGCTTGTTATCTAGGGTCTTCTCTGGAGTCTGTTGACACATTGGCCAAGAGCCCAGAGAGTCCTTCTCCTCAGGGACCAAAACAGTTCTTCTGAGAAATGAGCACCTATGCACCAACACCTCTTTCTTGAATGGGCACCACCATCCCTCTGTGCCAGTGGCTCTGAAGGAATTTGGGCTTATGCTAAGATGATGATGTACTAAGCCAGAAGTACCTCAGGCATGGTGGTATATAATGTCTAGGGTCCCTGCAACCTCTCCAGCTGCAGTTCAACAAGAAAAGTCTTGGACAGGGAAAAGAAAATGCTTTCACCAGTCCATTCCATCTGTGATTTTTATTGCAAACCAATATCTGAAGATTGGTGTCAGGTAGATAATTTTGGCTATATGGAGAGACAATAAGAGAAAAACAGACACTCCCACTCAGGTTTTTCTGCAGTAGTTCCTTGCATCTGGCTATATCCTTCCAACATTTGGTCATTCTTCCTAGAGATGGGCAGGAAATTCCCATTAGATAACACTAGGAATTGATCAAAAGCTCTTTTCCCTATCTCAGCTGGCTTCTTCTGAGATATAATAGTCTGAAGTGAATTCTCAGACCAGATTTTGGAGATCCCTTCTGTACACAACAAGCAAAAATCAGCCAAGAGAGCTGTCACTGGCTGTTTTTTCCTGCAGAGGGCTAAACAAATCTTCACTCATGACTCAGAACATGGGTCCTTCTGCTAGTCTCCTCCATCTCAATGCAGATCACTGCCTTAGTATAGGGCAAAACAGTGCAAGGTAACATGCAAACCAGTAACACACTGGGACAGCAACAGGCAGTCTACAGCCCAAGCTCCAGCCCCACTAATTTCACTGGGAGATGAAGAATTTTAAAGTCTCCTCCAGCTGGAGTGCAGAGGTGGGAGGAAAGAGCTCATGTGTGCCTCTTTACCCATGCTCATATATATCTTTTACTATATAGGAAGCAGAAACCAAGGCTGCTGTACCTTTTTTATCTGCTCTGATGGCATGAAGAGCCACAGGCCACGCAAGAAGGACCATGATGGCAATTGCCCCTATGTGGAGATAAGGAGCTGTGACCTGGCAAGGAGGAAAAAAAAAAAGATTTTAGTCAAAGGATGAACTGTGTAGACAGATGGAAACAATCCCCATCAGAGCTACAGCCCTTACACCTGGATAGGCTCCTGCTGCAGATACCAGCAGTTAATACTGGTATAATAACCACTCTCCCTTGCCTGTGTTGGATCCACCAAACACCTCAGGACTCAGAGGAGAGACATGTGCCCCTGACCAGGCCAGTGAGGAGTGTGCCCCAGCCTAAGGAGTGCTCCCCAATTCTTTACTTTCTCCTAAATCAGCTGAAGGGAACACAACTACCCTCTTCCATGAGGATATGATTGCCATTACTGGTGTACCATAATCTGTGAGTGTCTTCCAGTTTAACCCAATATAAACCACTCCAATCCAATCTCATCCAGGCAATAGCTATCTCCACACCACACCACACTGCAGTTAAATAATTAAACTGATGTCAACAAACCTGAGTGATAAAATGTGGTAGCTTGTGGTATGAAACTAACTACTGTGGTATAATAGAAGCAGATATATTGGATTATACTGTTGGACAGCTATAGTTAATGGATTTGATTTCTTTAATCATAAAGATTAAACAAGATCATAAAACAAGAATCTCTTCTACGCTTAGCATGAATGCATGAATAGAGTTGGAAACCAAACAGAAGTACAGAATCTGAATGGTTGTCAGACTAACACATTTCATAAAACTAGGCAAATCTGGGCTAGAAACCAGTCCATCATCTTCTCATGCTCATCAGAGCCCTGTGGTAAATATTCCAGCTAAAATGAACAATTATTAAGGTATGTTCTAGGCAAAAACCTCAACTCTTCAGATGCAAGCCTTTCCTGTTTCTTAGTCCTGATGCTTGATTCTCTAAGCTGGAAGGGTTGAGGAAAGGAGCCATCACTGGATGTTACTGCATGTGACACTGTCTGCCCTGGACACTTGATACCAACCTCTTCTGCCCTGAAGCAGGATTCAGTTGGGCAAGCAGAGGTGCCATCTGAGATGTCCAGAATACCTGAGATAGATTTGCAGGGCTAATGAACATGACAGAGTATCTACAAGAGATTCATGTCCTTTGGGAACAGCAATGGGAAGCCATCTCAAAGGGCACGAACACCTGAGATGAACAGCACCTCTGGGGAACCCAAAGGCTCTTGTGTCTCCTTTTCTTCGACCACATTTCCTGGTGTCTGTTGGGGGAGGAGAAGCTGAGGGTTTCTCATTACCTTTGCCAGTGCATAACCCAGTGGTTAGTGAACTGTAGAACAGGAATGTGCAATTAACCATACCCTACAAATACCACATCTTCAGTTCCTCTGCCAGTCTACTTGCATTGTTCTCCCAGCCTTCACAAGCACTAAGCCACATAGGGGAGAGGTAATAGACCCAAATAGCATAGAATCATAGAAGTGTAGAGTGGTTTGGATCCTGCAAAGCAGCTGCATAGTCAAAGGCTGGCTACATGCTTGTTCCTTCCCAATACAAGTGAGGACTTGGATGCTCAGACACTGAACAGTACTGGAGATCTCTTGCTTCCACCTTCAGATCTGGTGAGAGCTGAGGATGCCAGCAACCATGAACTCTGACCTCCTCCAGCATTTTTTCCCACCTGACCGCAGTGCTTTCCACCTGCTCCCCAAAAACCCAGTGCACTTGTGCCCTCAGGAGATTAAGCTCCTCTGAGTTAGAAAAGATTGAAACTGTGCTGTACCACCAGATCGGGATGCAGGACGAGGGAGAAAGTTCTTGCTCCAGCAAACCTACCAGCCTAAGGGGTTGGATTCACCTGCCCTGGACAACTGAAATTTAACAGTACACCTACATTTTTTGGGAGGGAAAAAAACAGGCTGTAACTTTCTAAGTCTTTCCAAACTGAGACATGTTACATCACATAGTTTGAAACTGAACTTCGGGCCTTGGCTTCCTTTCCTCCAACAGGAAATGTTAAGTGATAATAAATGTTTACTCAGAACAAAAACCATGTGAAAAACATCCACAATACAGAATATCTTCTGCCAGTTGTCACAAAATACTTCTATAAATAAGCTGCTCTTTCAAACAGACTTCCAAGCCTCTCTTACCTGGAATGACAGGCGGACAGTTTTCCCATGATCTCGCCAGAGTATAGATAATGCGAAGATGGATGAGATAGAGAAGCCCAGGACAAGAAAAGTACCAATCTGGGGACACAAAGAAGACATTAATCAACTTCAGCATTTCTGCATAGGCTATGCCATCCATCTTAGTTACAGCTAATTTAAGCATCTTGAAATACTGTTTCAGATGCGTGAGTTCAGAGACATGAGAGTGTCTCTGAGACATGCCAGTTCAGAGACAGAGAGATCCAATAGGACTAAAACCAAATCCACAATGCTATCAGTATGGCAGAACTGATTTCAGGAGCTGGGCACTCAACTAAGTCAGCTCTCAGGATTCTCTCTGTAATCAGTATAGAAAGAGGAATTTCAGAGGTGATCCATTCTTGCTTGCATTATGATGGAATATGCCTCTCTCTATTGCTATATGTGGAGCCTACATGATCAGCATACATTAAATCCCTAACCTGCAGAGGGAATTCATCACTTCTACACTCAGAAGTGACAAATTCTACCCAAAGGGGACAAGAGGCTTGTAAAAGGCTTCAATGATAACAAACCTTCCCATAATTAAGGGATGAGAGCTCATTTTTTAACCAAAAAGGTGGGGCAGTGTCTCGATCAATTGTTCAGCTTTTAGTTCAGTTTGTTACCAGCACTGTGGTAATCACAGATACTTCTTGGTGTATCATCATTCTGCTGACAGCTAAAAGTATTTGCTAAAGGTATTGCAGCCCTAACCATTCTTCAGGAGATCTTCTATGGATCAGTACTTTAATAGAGTATCCCTAATCCCTTGCACTCAGGAATGTCTCTTCTTTATTATTCTTCTCTTTTTAAATTTTTGGTTTGGTTAGTTTTTTTTCACAAATTGTAATACAACTTTCTGGTTCTTCTGGAACTTTTTTTTTTTTTTTAATATTAAAATCACTCTGTTTCCATTACTTAAATGAAGAAACACAGTGTCAAGCACCCGCATGTTCAGCTATTCCCTCCCTCTGCAGCATTTGCGATCACATTGCATCCTACCCTAAACTGCATGGATAGAGAAGCATTTTTAAATGCCTCACAGAGCCTCAAAATTACTTAGGGAAGTTAATTCTAACCCATAAATTTGCAGCAACAAGTCCCTGATAAATTTTTTTCTGTGTCGTCAAATCTCCAGAAGACATTTCCCAAACCCTAGAATAGAATTTTAAACTACAGAACAGTTTGAGTTGCCAGGGACTTTAAAGATCATCTAGTGCCAGTCTCCCTGCCATGGGCAGGGATGCCATACACTAGATCAGATCTCTCAGGGTCCCATCCAGCCTGGCCTTGAATACTCCCAGGGAACCACCTAAAGACCAAAAGGCATAAAGCGCCAGGAAAAGCCATCTTTCTCTCCTGTGGAGAGAGCAGACATTTTTTTCACTGTTGCTGGGGTCTGATCCAGAAAATCATGCAGTGTTCCTCATGCAAACTTTGCTTTTGACTTCATGTTACCATATGTAGATGTGTCAAATATAGACATCTTCACCTGAATGAGTCACTGCAGGCACCTTTTGGAGTCAGTGGGAAGAAAAGGTTCTTTGAGTGTGATTCATCTCAAGTTAGAGACCTGTGACCAGCTGGATGAATTGCATCCTCAGAGGATTAATTTCCCTCCACTGAGTGCAAAAGGAGTTTGAGTTATCAGCTCAGGTGCAGATATAATTTTCATGGGTATTTCAATCTCGTAAGATTAACCTCTTCCCTCTCTTCCTTTTCTCCCATAGTCTTAACGAGTTTTCTGTGCAAAGAAACACCACAGACTCAATTAAAAGCATAGATTAGAGTTACCAGGAAGCCCTGACTCTCCCCACCTTGTGACTCCAGTGCAGGTACAGCTGCTGACCTTCTGCAAGCAAACACATCGCGAGGACCTGGGAAATCAAGAAGAGACTGTATGCATCCTGGTGGAAGGTGGTGACATGTGCCAGTGAGACACTTCTGGAATTATTTTTGCCTTGGGAAGTTACTGTACACTAAGTCTTCCTGCACAATATCAATGTTTGCAGGACAGGTTTATGGAGACAAAAGTTCAGTGCTACAGTAAAAAGGCTTCTGAAATGGCCAAGCACATATCAAGACTGCCCTTCAGGATCAAAGACATTTTCCCGGGTGATAGATCATTGGGCATTTTTGGGTACTCACTTACAATGACTTTTTGTGAGGAGAGAGTCTGAAAGAGGAATGATGGCCAGGGTCAATTATTACTGTATAAACCAGTACAGCACTAACCTTGACTACTTTCTATGCATTTATTGTGATTAGAGGCATATCAGCCATAAGAGAGAATAAAAAATGCCCCAGAGCAGCACAAAAACAATACAGACCAGACAGCTAAAAGGCAATTCTTCCACATTAACCACAGGGAATGAAAGAGACAGGCACATCTCAGACCTGTCTCTGAGAAAAGTCTTGGGATTAAATGACTCCAGTTTTTGGTGGTTGGCACGTGCCTTCCTCCTGATGGCAATTTGGAGCCCTTGGGGAGGATTCTTGGAAAGCATGCTGCAAACCCCAGCCAGGACAGAAGACAACACAAGATGCCTTGAACACCAACAAGCCAAGAATGAGGCAAGTCAGCCCATGGTGCTCATACAGAGTTTCCTCACATAGTTCCATATCTAAATAATCAGTGTCTGGTTTCACCCAAAGAAGCACTTTGCTGCTGTGAAAATGCACAGGTCTATGCTCAGGAGTCTAAATGCCTGAGGAAACTTCCCAACCACTGTAAGGACCATTTTGGGACCAGTATCACCAGGTACCAGGGCTTAGAGAAAAATATCTGTTAGTAGACATCAGTGCCCCACTGAGGAGGATCATTTATGATTCAAGTCCCTCCAGACTGCAGCATATTGGGATTGCATGAAAACAAGATATAAAGATTTGGGGGAAAAGAGTCTTCTCTCCTGAAACTCAACTGCAGGTGAATGTAAGTTGATTCGTATCCATCTACAAAGACACTCTTTCCAGGATCATGCTGATTTGAAGCAAGTTATAAGGCCAGGTTGGATGGCACTTTGAGCAATATGGTCTAGTGGTAGACGTTCCTGTCCATGACAGGGAGGTGGGAATTAGATAACCTTGAAGGTCTCTTCCAACACAAACCATTTCACGATTCTATGATAAACTCAGCAGTGAATACAAGTGCTTCTGACATGTTGGCTTCCTTTAATAACAAAGGAAGGAATAAATGCACCCCATACATGATGAGTAACATGGGAGCAGCTGAGAGAGAACTGAAATGCTGTTAAAGATCTTCAATCAGTCCTGTTTAAATAACCTATGTCAGGGTAAAAAAATGAGACCAAAAAGCCACTGCTTCTTTGCTGCAAATGATGTCACACAAAGACCTCATCCTTGCGTACAGTAAAACCAAACATTTAGAACATTCTGAGCCAGAGGGGACGCACAAGGATCATTAAAGTCCATCTTCTGGCCCTGTGCAAAATCACACCAAGAATCACACTATGTTCCTGAGGGAGTAGTCCAAATACTTCTTGAACTCTGGGCACTCAGACAGACTTGTACCCGTGACTACTTGCCTGGGGAGCCTGTTCCAGTCCCCAACAGTCCCCTGGGTGAAAAATCTTCTCCTAATTTTTAACCTAAATCTCCACTGATACAGTTGTATGATATCCCTTTGTGTCTTCTCACTGGTTTGTCTACTCCAAATTGCTTCCCCACACTTTCTGGGACTGTCTAACATAAGTACAGAGGCATGAGGGCTTAGATGACCAGTATGTTTCTGACTAATATTGCCAAGGTTAGAGTCAAGGTCCCTCTTGCCAATCCCTTCAACTCCCAGAATCTTACAGCCTCCAACTCTTGCATTCTTCTCTTCTTTAAAATGAGATGTGGAAGTGTCTCCCTTCCACCATCTACCTGCAAAATGGTGATTAAAGGATGTTTCCTAATGGCAAGAGAAATGGATTCATCACAATGAGAATTTCATTTCTGTCTCACTCTTTCTGAATGGTCGCATTGACCACAAGATTCTGCTGCAAAGGGTGGAGAGCAGATGCTTAACTCCACTCTACTTCAGCATGGGAACAACCATGTAATCATCTCAATACTTCTGGTGATGTGTGGGCAGGCTCTGAACCTACACTACAAGGACATGCAGGCAGGCACTTAGAGACTTGGCTCACCTGAAACATCTGCTCACTTAGATGATCACAGCAGCTGGATTCACATCCTTATATTCATTCACTTTATGACAAGAAACTCAGAATTTGTCTGGTATCCCAGTCTCTTAGGGTTGGAGTTTTGAAGTCACATTTTGGATTTCAGTGTCAATGTACTATTTTGAGTCCTCTCCATCTATATACGAAGAGGCCACAAAACATATGAACCTCTTTACTTTGTACAGTAACAGGAGGAGTAAATCACCTCCTCACAACCCTTAGAAAAAACATGGTTGAACTGCAGAAAGGCAAATATTATCTCTTGGGGTTTGAAAGACTAAACAAGAAAAGAGTTTTCTTCTCCACTGAACATAAACTGTCCTGTAATTAGACCCCTCAGTTTAACCTTTTAGTTCTAATGGGGATGAGAAAATTGTCTTGGAGAGTTATTAAACAATTGAATTAATTGAAATTGATTGTGTGAAAAAATGACAATGATGCATGTAGGTGGAGAGCATCTTTGTCCAGACAGCTAGTGCTTTCTTGTGCAGCATTTTCTTCAGCCACTTGTGGCTGGTAGGCAGAAGTCTGTATGCTTCAATGGGTCACAATAAGGTCTTGGAAGCAGGCTTGCAGGTTCCATCATCAAAAAAGAGCGTATAGTGTCCACAAGCAAAACCAGACCAGCCACTGGTTGATATAAAATCTTTCTGCTCCAACAAGGGCATCAAGAGTGTTCAGTTTTCTGATGTGATGGGCTGTTCACACAAAACATCACCAGAAAACATCACCTAGGTAAAGGAACTCTCCATCCAACACTGTTCAACCAGAGCTTGGGGTGTAATTCATCATGGCATAAACTTATTTGGCCATCAGTTGTCTGAAATGTATTAGAGCAACCCACCTAACACACTGAATGGCTTATTTAGTTGTGAAGGGCTGAGTTACACTTACCACCAGCCCATGAGGCTCCCACTGTTTTGCTGCGTGGTCCATCAAAGCCTTCAGTGAAAGGGAAACTCTGCAAACAGTGGTGGTGGGATGGATTTCTAGTAGAGTCCTTCTCTGAAGGAGCCCTGCTAGGATGAGCTTTTCCCAGCCACGGTTGTTACAATACCCTTCATGTTTTGAGATAGCAAGAGCATTAGTGGTGCCAGTGATAACTTTCCTTCCTCCCCTTTCCCTCAAGACCTAATAACATTTAAGTAGCAGCCTCATGCCCCCAGCACCCACTGCTCAGCATGGATGCAATGCAGTAGTCTTGCTACAAAGGACATGGTGGCATGGTGATGCAATCAAGCAGGACAAGTGTCCTCAGAAACACCCAACACCTTTGGTTTGGTCACCAACCATCTTTGGTTTGGCTGGTATCAGCTTCATAAAAGCAAGAAGCAAATGGACCTGCCTTGCTGGGACTGTTGCCAGAGCCTCAGAGAAACCTCTCAAGTGCTTCTCCTGTTGTCTGATACCATCTAGGCTACTTGCATTCTTTCAAGTTTATCCATGCTCACCCTTCTGAGGAAGGCAAATGTTATTATGCTCATTAGACAGAACTGAGAGACTGTCTGAAGAGGAGGAGGAAGATGTAGCTACATAATAAAGAGTAAGAACAGGACTGAACTAAACCGTGTAGGATACCAATTTCACCTCATATCTTCCATCTTCCTTTCTGGCTTTACTCTGCCCATCACCTGCCCTGGTAGCTTGCAGTCATCACATTTGTGGTGACAAAAACCTGAAAATGCTCTAAGAAACTCCACTGCTTCAACGCTGGCTGAGATTTGAATCCAGATATGGCATGACTGAGACAAAACCCCAGCCCCAGGGGTCTTCAGGCTTCTTATACCCAGGAAATCCTGTATAAAGCCAGTTTCTAGTAGGGGCTATGGTGAGTTAGTCTGATCCTGAGGTTGACTCCAGATCCACAGCCTGCTGAGGCACCATCTCAGATGCATACATGTCATATGGGCATCTCTGGCAAAGCTCCAAGTTGCCCCAAGTTGCAATCATCAAACTTCTGACACTACTCCATGGTCCCTGGGAAACTCAGGCAGGCTTTGCTGAATAATACTCCATGAGCTCTAGAGCCACCACGGTGTTACAAAGTCCTAGCAATTAATTCCTGTTGTTTTGTCCCTTTCAGAGCTCACTCAGTCCACATCTCTTATGATGCTCTTGATCACTGTGGGCATGAACAAGCACCTGTCCTATTTATCACTTTGGGGTTTTCATCACTAGCACTAGAATAAAATTACTGCTTATTTGTATTTCATCAGGAGAAAAGGACCCCAGAAACCAGTTGTGTTAGGTACTGCATGGACAAAGACAAAAGAGGTTCCCTGTCATGGGCAATTTACAGACTGACTCTATGATGACACATAAGGGAAGGGGTAAGAACAGCAGGAATCCATGATAAAAGCTGGTTGTCTTGGTCACAGAGGTGAGGCAAAACCATAACCTCACCTTCAGTATCTGGAATTTCCAGAAGAAAGTCAGAGCAGGCATGGGACTGATGTGCCAGCTCCAGTTCTGGGAGTCAAAGTGATTGCTTGGCCCATAGCTCTGGATGAAGAAGGTTGAAAAACAGGTGCAAATCTGTCTTTATTTGAGAGCTTTCTTATAAAGGAAAAATCAGAGGTAAAAGATGAATAAGTGAAATTTCAAGAAATTTTTGGGGTTGGTATGTTTTCCTAACTAAAGCAGACATCATATTAGAAAATTTCACAGGATCTGGGGAAGGGAAGATTTCAGGAACCTCTTTCAGCATAAACTTCAGCAGCATTTTGTAACTACATCTGAAGCCTCTACCTGGAGAAAATCTTCCAGCAAAGATTGAGTCAAGTGATAAAGTTCTGTTCTACTTTCTCTAGTAAACTTTTTTATCCAGGATTAGAAGAATAACACAGCTGTGATGACGTATCACCAACACTTCACAAGTCAGAGCTCTGTATTTCCCTGCTGTTAAACAACAAATTTTAGTTCCCCCTAAATCTAAATCCAGACACTGGTGGGTCAGCTTTCCTTGGGTTCAGAGAGGAATTGTACACATTTATCAAAGGGAAATCATTGAAAGAAATCACAGAAATGACATCCAGCTCAGAGACCCTTGAGCTGAAACTGGTCATTTGCAGGTGGATACAGGGAGAAAGTACTGTAAACACTCATTGTGTTCCAGATCAACTCCTGACTTTCACTGTCTAAGGATCATATGGAGGACTAGAGTGAGCTTTGTTCTGACACATTAAAGCCACCCACACCTATGTTCACCTTTCAGGACTACAAATCAAGGTCAGCTTACAAGGAGCATTATTACTTACCATTAACAGTGAGATGTATGTGAACAAGACTGCAGCCACAATCAGGATAACAAGAGACCAGAGAAACCAGAAGCCCATGTTTCCATAGTTATACCTAAAAATAAACCAAAATATTACTGTAAAAATGTTTTTTGGTTAGCACATGGACTAGAGAGGACCAAAAGCCCTGTTCCTTAAAATTTTGAAATTTTCTAAGCAATAAAACAAAGAAAAGCAGAGGAATAGCCTATACCATAACATGCAAAAGTGATTAGGAGCCTCCTTCCCAAAATCCCTGGTTGCATTAACCATCAGACTAAAACACATTATTATACCTTCCCTTTCCCTAATATTTGAGCAGCTTTAATATAATTTTAGGGGCCAGATTTGCCTACATACTACAGAAGGAAAAGATGTGCATAAATCCCTAATGATTATTTCTTACTTTTGAATCTGGGAACATGGAATTCTCTTTCAGTGAGATAGCTGGTGCAATGCCTCTGATTCCAGCCACTACATTTCTTCACATGGAATGGGGGAGAAAGGGAAGGGGGAAAAGAAAGACTCAAAGAAGGAAAGTCTCTTCCATTCACAATTTTTGTGACAATGATTCTCCCCTTTTTCCTAAATTCACACTTACACCTGAAAATTGTACCCATGCAAAGGCAGAGTCTCAGCACCTCCAGAGTCACTGGAAATTCAATTTGGATGCTGTAACCAAGAGTTTAAGGTGCCAAATCTTTGCTTCATAACTAAAATGCCCTGTTGCACCACGGCTGCTCTGGAGGGTGTTCATCCCTTCTCAGTTATCCTAGTGACCTAACAAAGGGGTGGGAGAGGAGGAAAAGGTGTTACTTACCAGTCAAAGCTGTTGTAGTCATTTTTACCTTCACCCCACGTGTATAGAAAGACCAGAGAAAAGCAGAAAGCTGCAACAAGCAATGGGAAAAACATGCATTCCCGCTGGAGAGGGAGAGGAAGGACAAGCAGTCAGAGCTATGGCCAGCCCAGAACAATCAATGCAAATTGCAGGTACTTTCAGGCTGTCCCTAAAAATATGTAGCTTGGTGTTAGAATTCTAACCGAAGTAAATATTGTATCCCTTGTAACCAGGAAAATTGCCTCAAAAGCA
Source organism: Regulus satrapa (assembly GCA_013396955.1). Taxonomy (NCBI): domain Eukaryota; kingdom Metazoa; phylum Chordata; class Aves; order Passeriformes; family Regulidae; genus Regulus; species Regulus satrapa. The sequence goes on along the minus strand of VWZN01008390.1, from coordinate 277,561 downwards.
TACTCTGCACTACTTGTTCTCAGGGAAAACTCATTACTTCCCAAATGAACGGAATTTTAACCGCCTCACATGAAAGGAAATTGCACTGTAGAGCAACCTTCTTTGCAATTCTTACTGCCCACCCAACCTTAATGGTACTTCTTTAATTTGATTCTATGGCACTGAAATGTTTCATTTGCCAGGAAAGGTTGGTGCAAAGTCCACATTTATTAGCTATGTGGTGGCACAGACAAATTGAGCCTGTCACAAAAGCAGCAATTCACCAAGCATTTAGAGCAAAATCTAACAGCCAAAGAGATCCCAGTGGGCTCTAAATGATATTGGGCTGGGATTCCATGACATCAACCTTGTCTGCTTAGGCTGCCCTGCCCCCAGTACAGAAATCCAAGTCTGTGCTGATTTTGAGCTCATTTACCATGCTGCAGCAGCATTTCCCAGGCTCCGTCCTTTCGCGCTGGTACCGCCTCCACCGGCAGCTGTAGAAACCAGCCAGGCAGGAGATGAAGGGCTGGTGCTCATACCTCTGCAGCAAGCGCCGGCGGACTACCTTCAGCTTCCCAAACTTGAGCCTCTTGAGGCTGGTGGGACTAGCCTCCATCTGAGTGGCTTTATCTCATCTTCCTCCTGAAACAAGAACACAAGTTTTATGGTGAGACTGTTGGGAAAGCCTTTTACATTTGAAAAAGGAGGTAGTAAAAGTCTTCCCAAGCAGATGCTGAGACCTGAGCAAGAAGTGATGCTGAGGACATCCTACCTAATTTTATATACCCAAGTGAGATGGCTAGCTGAGAAGGATGGTCACTGCAAATCCTCCTAGCAGTCAGTTATGCTCCTGGTTGTAATTTAGGCGCTCTGAATCACCTTCGATTCTACCTCTGCCTCCTTTTGGCTATACTTCTTTGGGGAGTTCTGGGAAATGAATTCATTAACTTAAGCACATTTCAAATTATGTCACATGAACCTGGATCTAGGATCAGCTATGGGAATTATTTATTCAGCATCACTGTGACCTGTCTGAAACATGCTATCAGTTTAACTAGCTCATGTAGAAAAGGCACTAAACCTCCCCCCCCCCTCCCCTCAGGTACACAGCTCTTTTATCCTGGCAAAACTGCAGCACTGCAGAGACTGATCTCTTAAGAAGTAATTATTAGCTGGCTGAAACAACTTTACTTGGAACAGATTTTCAAGTGTAGAAAGACCAGCTACAAAGATATACATGTGGGAGATCTATTCATAATCAAATTGCAACCAGTGCAGTTACAGTGAAGCAAATAGCACAGGGACTAGTGCTAGCTGAAGAGTGGTTCATCCAGCAGGGCACTATGAAGACTTCAATGAAAGAGTTAGAAAAACAGTTTTTTGTGGGCACATAAAGAAGCCCTATTTTACAGCTCTTATTTGGAGTCAAGTTAGTCAGAGATTTTTTCTGTTGCATTAGAAGTGCCCTGAGTCCCCATCAACCATGTTCAAATCCTGGAATATCTGCTGCAAAATCTTAGGACTCAAGATTTCCCTGATTTTTCAGATGTAATAACAATAATTTAAGAGGAAGAATAAGCAGTTTGCTGCACTATACAGATGGATAAAACACACATATGTGTTTGGAAATAACTCAGACCCCAGTGTGACTTTGGAGAAATCAGTGCATAAATCCTTGCAGACTGACTCATCCAAATAACTGACCAGTTTGCAGAAAGCACAAACAAATCAGAGACATCAGACACAAAACGGAACAGACACTCCTCATACCCTTTCCAAATACCCCAGCCTAGTGGCAGCTGGAGTACAAGGGAAGAAGATAGAAAGGAAAGAAAAAGGGGGTTCAGTTTGGACCAGTACTAATTATGTAGCACTAAGAATATCCTGCCCTGAATGCCTTCCTGACATGGATGTGTCTGTCCATCCAAGACAGTCATAGGGAATCACATGCACTTGGATGTTGTGGGGTCAAGCCATCTCTAGAAGCTCAGCAGTACCAGATCCTGGCACCAGCAAGTCACCCTTAGTAAAAGATTGATGCCAATCTCATGTGGCAAGATGGTGATCCTGTTCTAGAATTCCCAGAGCACAGCTGGGGGGATGCAGTGCAGATGACAGCTGATCCGGCTGGTTTCATCAGCTGGCTTAAAGTACACCTGGCATAAACCCAGCAATTACCAAGTTACAACAGCTACAGCTTCTGAATATATTTGAACCTTCAGAGCCCTTACCAGAAGGTTGTCACATGCCATGGGATTGCAATATTTGTTACCTCCTACAAGGATCCCCAAATTATGAGTTCCCGTATCACCACAGCACAGTGTACACTCTTGCTCTTCTCCTTCAGCAATAGGAATTCAAGACATTAGACCAAACCCATTCGTTTTGCTGTCAAAGGGCCATGAGGTTTGTTACTCACATTCCCACGTGTGGAGACAAGGCTCACATATCAATATTTGTCTATGAGCACACAGAATTTGACAGAAAAACATAGAATAGAGGTCCTGAAACACTGCCAACATGATCTGTCTGGCTACAGCAGCATGCCAGGTGTTAAACCTGGGTGTTAGTTTACTCCTCATGAAATTGTCAGTGATGGACATCCCACCATCTCTCAAGACAAGCTGAACAAGTCCTAACTCATTTTTTAATTAAAAGCTGGGGGCTCTTTTCCCATGCCTTGACCCCTGTATTACAGTTAAGGACATTACTTCATGTCTTGTTTATAATGGATATGGTAAATATCTTAAACTCTTCTTCAGTTAAGTATTACATGTACTCACATATAGATGTCTCCTCTTAAACCTTCTCTGACCTCAACTGTCCCAGCTTTTCTAGTCTTTCCTTGTAGTTCATGTTTCCTCCTCCTCAGAGTATTCTTGTATGGAACGCACAGTCGCCTGCTATTTGGGATTTCTGTGGTATTTCCCATGGATTTTGGCATACAATAGCCACAGTCTGTCCAGGTTACACCTGTTCACTCATAGCATAGGCTACTTGATACCTGCAGCATCCAGTTTCTCTCATGTATCAAACATCATCTGGCCTTGAGCTTCTGAATGCTTAAATAATTCACCCTGGATTCACCCCCAGTAAAAAGGGAAAGGTGTTTTCAGCTTCATCACACAACGACAGAATTCTTTGGATTGGAAGGAATCTTTAAGATCATTCCACTAGACCAAGTTGCTCAGACTTCCATCCAATCTAGCCTTGAACACTTCCAGGCATGTGGCATCCAAAAATTCCCTGGGCAATATCAGAGCTTCATCTATGCATCAAGGTACTTATGACACCACTATAATTAAGAATTTCATTACCTCCTGCCTTAGTCTTTCCAATCAAGTCACCTCTTCAAGCCCATGTATTATTGGGAAAGGAACACTTCATTGCAGAGGAGGCTGGGGAATGAGGGAGAGGCAAACACAACCAGCTGTCCACAACCTCCTCCACCAGCCTCTGGTTCTCCCAAGAACATTAGGCTGGCCAAAGAAGAGCAAAATGCCTTTCTCTCTCTAGCATTCCCTGAATCCCCATTGACCCCTTTCTAAGCAGTATCACTATGGCAATAACTAACACCTTCCAGTATCAAGAGACTCAAAAAACATAACTTGTCCCCTGCTTTGAGCTCTAGTTTCTGCTGGCATCCATCTGTCCCTCTTTTCCCATCCTCTCATTTTTTTCCTTCCAGAGACCTTTTCCCTCCTCTTCCAGCCCCCAACAGACGGAGCTACCTGACTCACCTGCTCCTTTGAAGACTGCAAAGGGCCAAAGAATCCTACAAAGGCAATAAATTCGGACTGAAATTTTATCTTGTCAAGTACAGAGAACAGATATTCTTGAGCATATGATCAAGTAAAAGAAGCTAAGAATTCACCTTCTAGTATCCGAATGGGTTACTATTGTGTTGGAGAGGGCCTTTTGACAAGAGCATAGAGTAACATGACAAGGATAAGAGGAAATAGCTTCAGACTGAAAGGAGGTAGGTTGAGGTTAGATGTTAGGAAGAAATATCAGAGAACTCTTGTGTAAAACAGAAACCATGCTGTCAATCCACAGACCATTATTTGATCCAAGGCTTCTGCTCCCTCCGGGCATATAGGGCTCACCTAGCCAATGGGAGCCTTTCAGCAGCTCTGCCACACAGCTTTAGGGACTGCTGGGTCTCTGCTGAGGAATGAAGCACAAGGCATGCTCGAGACACTAGACAAAAGGTGATGCTTGGGTCAAGATGCACAGCAAAAAATTGACAGGGAGAGGGAAGACCAAGGACAACCCACCAAAAGTGAGGCTGCTTCACTCTTAAGGCAATGACTCCTAACAAGAGCCCATCTCCCTCCACTGCTCTGCAAGATTCATGTATTGCAATGCATTTACACTGTGCTCTTGCTCGTATCAGCAGACAGTCCAGTGGCAAACCCTAGGACAAGTCCAGGAGAAATCCCTCCTAGATGTAGCAGGTGTCATGTGAGAATGAGGAAAACAAAGAAAGACACAAAGACAGTCAGAAGGATGCTTCTCAGTTAAAATGTGCTCATATCCCTGGGCACTCCATTGTTTTCTTTATATGTATCCTTCCAAACAGGCATCACTCCTCCCCTTTTCCCTCTGCATATTTTCCCTGGTTTCTGTCCTCAGGTTCATCTCCATATTCTCAAGTAATTGCGTTCCATTTAACACAAGCTCCCTCCTTTACCACTCAGCCACCCTTCAGGTTCTCCACGACCCTCTGTCCTATGGTTTCATCTTTTGCAGTCTCATCCATAGTAACCAATTACCAGTCTGCTGCCATAGCTGGGACAAGGCAATCAGAAGCCATAAAACCATTATAACTCCCAAGGTCTGGCTGAATATGCAGTGCCTCAGACCGCATCAAACACTGATACATTTTAATTCACAAACATCTGATCCTAAGAAAGATAAAGTCCCAGAAACTGGGCCAAACAACCACCTAAGGGGCAAACAACACCAAAACAAATGACCGATGCAGAAGCCAAAAAGCAACTCAGTCCTTGGCAGGACTTAGCAAGAGGCTTCACAGTCCTTGCATCTAGATTTGAAGCTAAGTTCTCTTAAAATTCAGAGATCATCTGCAATTCCTTCCCATCTTTACCAGGTAAAGTGAAATGGATAACAAAAGGGAAACACCAAACTTGCACCCATTCACTAGGAAAGCCATGGGAGCAAAGAGCAAGCAGGTAAAAACTCATCAGGAGGATGGCAAAGTTTAGGACTCCTTAACAAGTGAGGCATGAAATCAGCAACATACGTTTTTCTGCTCCATAAACCCCGGGGACTTCAGTTTTTTTCCATGGAAAACAGAGACTTTGCTGCAGATAAGAGTCCCCATANGAGAAGAAAGAGGAGGAGAGAAAAAGAGAAAAATGGGCAAACATATTCAGTCACACAGCCTGAACGCTGAAAGCACTGAGAAGAAGAACCTGCTCGAGAGGCTAGCACACAAGCAAGGACTAAAAACCTGTGTCTTTTTGGGTGCTAGGGCTGGAGCATTTATCTTCCAAGGGGCAAAGGTACGGAAGCCAAATCTGGCCTTGCCCTATAGCCTTTTCCCTTGGGGGCTCTCGAGCACTTCTTTCCTTTCCCCTGCATCGANGAGCGGCGCGGGGCGGGCTCGGGGGGTGTCCGGCACAGGCTCGAGGTGTGTGCGGGGGTTGTGCGGGGCTTCTCTCGCCGGCAGCTGTTGGCACGGGCGATGGCTGTCCCAGCGGTTGTCCCAGCCTGGCTGGCGCTGAGAGGCGCTCCAGCACGGGCAGCAGAGTCAGTTGCCACAGACGCCTCGAGATGAAGAGACCAAGAGGGGATCTCATCTCCAGGCGTCTGCGGGGAGGGTGGCAAGAGGATGCAGACAGGCTCCTCTCAGTGGTGCCAGCAACAAGGACAAGAAACTGGTGCGCAGGAAGCTCTGCCCTAAACATGAAGAA
>VWZN01008390.1:175209-271308 GCA_013396955.1 Regulus satrapa | reverse complement strand
AGCTACGGCCTGGGGGTGAGGGTCAGGTCAGGCTGGCCAAGGGGAAGCACCCGAGCAGCAGCAGCAGCAGCAGCCCAGAGCCCGGGAAGCTCACGGCGGCGGAGCGGGCGAGGAGCGGGCGGAGCCGGGAGCACCGCGGCGGTTTCAAACCGGCCCGGGCAGCGCGAGAGGAGGGGCCGGGGGACGGGGAGCGGTGAACGGGGAGCGGCGAACGGGGAGCGGCGAACGGGGAGCGGCGAACGGGGAGCGGTGAACGGGGAGCGGCGCGGGGCGGGCTCGGGGGGTGTCCGGCACAGGCTCGAGGTGTGTGCGGGGGTTGTGCGGGGCTTCTCTCGCCGGCAGCTGTTGGCACGGGCGATGGCTGTCCCAGCGGTTGTCCCAGCCTGGCTGGCGCTGAGAGGCGCTCCAGCACGGGCAGCAGAGTCAGTTGCCACAGACGCCTCGAGATGAAGAGACCAAGAGGGGATCTCATCTCCAGGCGTCTGCGGGGAGGGTGGCAAGAGGATGCAGACAGGCTCCTCTCAGTGGTGCCAGCAACAAGGACAAGAAACTGGTGCGCAGGAAGCTCTGCCCTAACCATGAAGAACTTCTTTACTGTGCAGGTGATGAGCATGGGAACAGGTTGTCCAGAGAGGCTGTGGAGTCTCCCATTGGAGGTATTCAAGAACCACCCAGTCTTGTGCAATGTGCTCTAGGATGACCCTGCTTGAGCCATGAGGCTGGACCAGATGACTCACTGGGGTCCCTTCCAGCCCGACCCATTTTGATTCCGTGATTCTGTGGCTGCGAGCTCTTTCCAGGTTTAACAAATAAATTTCCCTATTTGCTCCAAGCAGAGTAGGGGGGAAAAAATTACATGGGCAACAGGATTCATGTGAGGACGCACAGATGGTCATTTCTCAGCCCCCGAGTATGGCCAGCTTCTCCTAAGAATCTTGATGGTGTAGAAAGACAGCAGAAAGGAGTGATGTCCACTCTTCCCATTCCAGTGTTTCCAAAGGGTTTAGAGAAAAAGGGAACCCCATGCCAGGACTAAGAGATTCCTTGAACATGAGTTGACCCTCTCCAGCATCTGCAGCTCCTTAGCCTGGAGATTCCTGCCACCACTGTTTGGGGCATCACATCCTGGCCCTTCCCCTGGGATTCTTTCACAGCATCACACCAACAGGAGCAAAGGAATAAAACCCCCTGGCAAGCTGCTGGCTGATCACCATCACCATGAGCTGTACACAGAATTTGCCATTAGACAGGAAAGGTCAACAAAGAGCACCCCTCAAACCTGCATTTCTACCCTACAGTCATCCCAAGGCTCTTGATCACAGTCTAGGATACCTTTTATTTGACTATCATCTGCCTTCGGTTTATTTTCAGGAAATTAATGAGGCATAATCTAGGAAATTATTAAAAATAATGAAATCAAATAAAGATAGTCATAACCTTCCTATGATAAAGAGTATAATACGTATCCTCTCCCTGGATAATTAAAATTTATCACTATGACCTTCAGCAGTTTCTCAATAAGCCCTGGTCTGGGATCTCAGGGAGTAGAACAGCCTGGGACAAATGTGTGCAAGGCATGTCTCATTCATTGCCTTGGTGTTGGCTTCCAAGGTGGAAGAACACAGCCATTAGCAGAAAGAAACAACAGAGCTTGGCATGGAAAACAACCAACAGATGTGGATGTAGAAGGGAATTACAAGGAATTACAGCTCCCGTGACTGCAGGAACATCGCTTCTCCATTCCTTTCATTGTAGTACACCTCTAGTAGGCAGTGGTGATGGCTTCCAAAGACGTGGAGAAATTTCCACCAAGGTTCATGCCCTATCTTTTGGAAGACCCCACCACATTTTGAACAGACAAGCCCATTTCAAACAAATACTACCAAAAGCCTGTATCTGTTACACAGGGACTTTCCCCATCACAGGGAACATCCAGCAGGATGCTGTGCTGGAACAGGTGGTATACCCTGCTCAGCCATAAGTGCCTCAGCTGTGGGTACATGCTTTAGGGCAAGATCTTCTCAGGCAACCAAGAGAATTTGTGGGGTCAATTTGAGAAGCCCTTGAGGAGCCCCCATGGCTAAGAAGGAGTGATACAGGTTTGAAAACGCTGCTGCAGCCCCAAATTTCTAAACATACCCCTACCTGATAAAGCAAGCCTCACTCCAAAGTGAGATTTATTCATCTTGAAACAAAACCCAACATCAGCCATGAGAATTTATCATATAAAAGGCATCTTAATCACTGGCTGTATTCCAGAGTGATCAGCATAGGAAATAAAGCTGTAAACTTGAAACACATTTTTGCAGAAGTTACATTTTTCCTCTCCCAAAACCCTCCCCCAGGACTGTTTAGAGTCTCTATTTCTTCAAGATTTCTTGAAGAAATAGTCTTCTAGACAAGTCTAGTCTGCAAGTCTTGCACGATCAGAGGACTGCAGTATTCCTCTCCTGCAACGATAAGCTGAGAGAGTTGGGGCAGTTACTGACTTTAAACTGAAAGAAGGTAGATTTAGATTAGATATTAGGAAGAAATTCTTCACTGTGAGGATGGTGAGACATTGTACATGTACACAAAGAGAGTTTGTGGCTGTTCTATTCCTGGAAGTCTCCAAGGCCAGGTTGGATGGGGACTTGAGCAACCTGGTGTAATGGAGGGTGTCCCTGTCCATGGCAGGGGGTTTGGAATGAAGTGACCTTAAGTTTCCTTTCAACTCAAACCATTTCATGATTCTATGTTTGGAGCATGTTTGTCCCCAGTGTTGAGTCCCCAGGGACGGCTCATTATTCTCAACCACTTGCAGAAATCTTGTTTAATCATACTTATCATTAGAAATTACAGCTGTTTTTCTTCATTTTCAAAGCACTTTGCAGGCTACATTAACAAATGTGTGCCCAGGAAATTACTGACCAAGTTTCAGGGTATTTACAATGGGTCTTACACAAATGCTTTTAACTTCACGTGGAAAGAAGCAGGGGAAATCATCAATCATCATGTTTGTAAAAGGGTCTCAAAGTGCTACAATAGATTTTCCCTCTTGCCTGCTAGGAGCAAAATGAGTGTTTTTAATAAAGCTGAATAGCTGCTTTTTAAAGTATAATTTTAAAAAAAAAAGTAAAATAAGAGGTGGAGAAAGACTTTTTACAAGTGCTATATCTTTGGCTGGACTCAGACATAATCTGGTCCAAATATTCTTGGGCACTTTTCCAGCATTGCAGAAGTGAGCATGACAGAGAGGTATCTTTGGCTCTGTTGACCAGACCCCTCAGCAGAGTTTTTCTTCTGTTTTTGACCTGGTCAGCCCTCATATACCTCATACATAACCCATTATCTTGGGTTATACAGCAGCTCTTATCTCAGTTTTGGGGTTCCGACCCCAAAAGGACAGAGCCCTTTGGAGAAGCCAGCACCCTGCCCCTTGGCAATACAGGTAAGCAGAGGCAGAAATAGTTGCCAAAGGAAATCAGGAACAGCTACCTTTCATCTGTAATCACACAGAGAGCTTCCATCCCCCAGCCAGGTGCCGGTTTCAGACAGCAGCAGCAAGATGTCCACATGTGGGTGTCACTTTGCACACCCAAAAAGGGAATCATGAGCATCACTGAGGTTATACCTCCCCAGGTCAAGCCTGAAAACAGAGACAACATGACCAGTTTGGGGTGAGATGCTGTTCCCCGCACTTCAGCTTGGTCAACAGAAAGGAAGAGTATTGTTCTCACTGTGCTTGTGGTCATGCAGTGCCATCAGCAGCAATGTGGGCAGTTGTTCTCAGCTAAGCCCTGTGTAGCACGTGGGCACAACCCTGGGCTCTGCCCCTGGGTGGCCGACAGCTTTCTAAGAAGTCACTCTCCCACCATTGAAAAGCCACTGTGGAGAGGAAAAAAGTACTTCCACGCCTCAAAGCCTGCCTGGGCGGGAGGAGGAGGAGGAATAAATCCCTTGGGGAAAAAAGAAATAGCTCCGAAAGGAGGGAAATATTTCTTTGAAGACATAAATCCTACTTTGTGCATTTCAGCATGCCCTGCTCCCGGGAATGCCTAAGCAGCTCTTTGTGACTTGCTGTTAAGGGCAGATGAGGAGATTGGGACACAGCGTGGGGGACCCTCTCCAGCCCCACAGCCCAACTAAGGGGTTGTGCATCCTCCCAAGTATCATCTCCAGGGGGAGACTTTGTCCCTGAGCCAAGAGGGGAGAAGAAAAGGGGTTTCTAGATTGGATACCTCTGTTCAGCAACTCTGCAGAGTGCTATTCAGCCTGGACAAAGGACAGGGGCCCTGGACAGCCACCGTGCTGAAGACCCCAGCACTGGCCCTCTCCCAGGCAGTGGGTGTTAAAGTTTAAGCCTTGGAGCAAAACACCCTGCAAGGAGGGGAGGAAAGGATGTTTTCCATGTCACCAGACCGAAGTTTATCCATTAAGTTATTGACAGTATTCAAATGCATGAGGGTTAGACAGCATTTGCCCTTTAAGAATGTGGTGCTCCTGTTCTCAGAGAAAAATCCTTTTCAGTTAATTAAACACTACCACAATTCTGCATAAGCCAACTCAAAAAATTCTGAACTCCTTTCAGAGCAACAGGATATTCTGACACACAAATTCCCTGACCTAACATCCAACTATGGATGCAGCAGAGACATCACCCAGAACATTAGTTTCCCAGTTCAGTGCTGTGCCAACAGTGTCACAAGATCAGCAGGTGAGGATTGTATGGCTTATTTTATTTTCATCCATCTGCTGGTGTGAGACATGGAGTTGGTTTAGCAAAAAAAGAAGATTAGCACAGATAACCTATGGGCAGAGCCTTGATGGACCTCCTCAGGGCCAAGGACACAGTCAGATCCACTGCATCAGCAACCAGCAGCACTCACATCCCAGCATCCTGGAGGAAACTAGTGATTTCTTTAGCTGAGACCTTGAGGTGGATGTTTTCATTCTTCCCTTGGTCTTCCTGGAGGACTGGATAGAATTGTAGAATCAGTAGGATTAAAAAGCCCTCTAACACCAAGTCCAACTGTTAATCTAACACTGTCAAACCCGCCAACTAAATCATGTCCCCAAATGCCTCATACACACATTTTTTCTATGTGACTCCACCACTTTCCTGGCCAATCTGTTCCAATGCTTGAGCACCCTTTCAGTGAAGAAATTTTTCCTTATAACTAATCTAAACCTCCCATGGTGCAACTTGAGGCCATTTTCTCTCATCTTGTTACCTAGAAGAGACAGACACACACCTGGCAACAGCCTCCTTTGGGGTGGTTGTAGAGAGAATTAAGTCTCTTTTTTTTTTTTTTGAGGCTAAACATTCCCAGCTCCCTCAGCTGCTCCTCATCAGACTTGTGCTCCATCTCCTCTGTGTTTGAATGGTCACCCTGATCGCCCAGAACAGCCAGCAAAGAGAAATGGGCAGACCTCAGCTCACGCAAGGGCAGATGTCTAAATAGGCCAGGTGAATGGCCTCATACACATCCAGAGTGCCAGGGCATGAGCCCAGCCCAAAGCAAAAGGGCTTTCATCACTTAAGCTGCTCAAGCCCTGTCCGTTCGCCTTCAAGGAACTCCTGCATCCTGGCATGGAGAGGACAAGGCCAAAACTGCCAGGGGGTTGTCATTCTGTTGCCATACAAAGGGACAGCCACAGAACTTCTGCATGTGGGGTGACATGAAGGAGTCACAGGGACCACAGGGAGGCCCATGGGTAGGACTACATGTAAGGTATCAACAAGCTGATTGAGGGCAGTAATACTTAATCCTACAATGAATTCTACAATCTCGCAGAAGGGTCAAAAACTCTCTCCCCCAAACAGCATTCACCACGAATTGCAAAGGAATATAGAGCAGCCCCAGCCTGGTAACAGGTTGCCAACTGGCAGCAGGGAGGGAAGGAAGGAAGAGGTCACAGCAGCAAAGCACCAAGGTGAAGGCTGGAAAATCTGAGGGATGGAGAAGATAAAAGGGTTGGCGTCATCCACCTGCATTTCTTGCAAGGATTGGGTTGTGCTCAACGAAAAACTTCTTAAAAGCTTTGCAGGGAAAGAGAGCACTTAGGACAGAGGCACCATGACCCCACAGAACCTTTCTGACAGCTTTGAAGCATGAATCAATTAAAGCAATCACAGAGCAAAGGTTAATCACTAGCAAGTACATCTTAAGAAATAAGTAGTCTTTTAAAAAGCAACTGTTTTTGCCAATTCCCCCCTTCCCGTTTTCTAAAGTGTCTTTTATTTCTCCAGCTCTGGAGACCTTCCAAAGTAAGGTCGGTGATTAAGAGCAGCTGCCGAAAGGATCAGGCTGAGTTGGTGGCGGCAGCCGGAGCTGCCGGAGCAGAGAGGACTGGACCCATAATTGTCACTGCAGTTCAGTGCTGTGAAAGTGTCTCAGGGACTGAAAACCTTCCAGGGCCTTCCAGCCTAATTGGAGCAGATGGAAGCTGGAGAAACAAGGAATTGCTCACAGTTGCATTGGAGAACAGAGGAAATTAAGCAGGAGAGTAAGGCAGGGACTGACTCTAAAGCATTTCTGCACAAGCACTGAGACTCCAGCAGGCCTCCAGCAATGCTTTGAGCTGCTCCTGGCCCGTGCCCTGCTTGCAGATATGTGCTTCTTTCTTCTTGCACCCAACACTAGAGCTGATGTCAAAACAGCCCCCCCAGGCAGCAGCCACAACCTCATTCACACATGTACTCATTTCCCCAGCCCTGCCCTCTTTCCCTGCCTGCTGCTATTCTCACACTCCCTGCTGCTATTATAGCACACAACCATCCCAGCTAACCTCTTACCCTGTCACGTTTCCTTGCAAGTGTTGATGAAAGAAAAGAGCTGGCACTGTGGTGGCCCCAAGAGCTTTCCTTGGCACCAGACCTGCAGAGGATGAGTCCCAGGACAGGGTTTCTCATCTCTCTCTTGCTAAAGCATCATGTGCACTCACAAAGGCTAGAACTCAGTCACCAGAAAGGATCTGGGCCACGAGCATGGAGAGTCCATCCTGACCCTGACATCAGGTCTTCATTGTACTTAACAAAACATTTTCCCTGGAGACACCACAAAGACTGGCAAGGCAAACAATGACAAGAGAATAGGATCAATATGAGATCAGGACACAGGCATGTTCATAAAATCAATGTACCGCAGAATGGCTTGGGTTGAAAGGGATTTTCAAGATCAGCTGGTTCCAACTCTCTGCTTTTGGCAGGGATATCTTACTGTTCAAGCCTCTGAATTATCACCGTTTCTACTTCCCTCCTCTTTTCCTGGAGAGAGCAAGAAGTGCAGTAAATGCCAGTGTCCTGCTGGTGGAGAGAATAACAGAAAACATGACCAAAGACACTCTCTGTTTACTGGGATTTTATAAAATGCCAAGCCCTCAGCCATTGAAAAGCAGCCAGCTGTGAGTCCTGCTTGAATGCTGCTGGGATAGCAGTGTCCAGCACGCGAAGAACAGGATGAGGACAAGATGTTGAAGAGAAAAGCACCTGCAGGCTGGTTGCTCAGCTCCCTCACACCACATATCTGTAGCTGGAGCAGAGGCTGCAATGTGGAGCCAAGTCTGTGCACCCCCAGACCTTGAAGTCTACGAAGTGCCACGAAGGCCCAGGGTGAATCACAGGTCATGTCTCTAAGATGCTCTACCCACACCAGATCTTTTCTTTCCTTTCAGTAAGATCTGTAACACAAAGGATCTTCTCCCAACATCTTATGCTATCTGGTCAACTAAAATGTAGCCCAAGACCCTTGTTTGCTGCACACAACAGAGCTCTCTGGGGCAGTTCTACACGGCAACACAAGCAGGGCACTCCAGGATATTGTACAGACTTCTTCCTGCAAGACATCCTGAGACACGGAGTCAGGTTTGGATCAAAGCCAGCTGTTGCTGCACATGTGCATGGTGTTGAAGCCTACAGGGGATGACCACTGCAGAACCCCCTGCAGAGCCTGTCCCCATGCGAAGCCACCAAGCTGGGGTTTTGCCACTGGGCAGGATCTGCTCCACACTGGAGCACGAGTGTCATAGATAGCTGGTAAGTGGTAGCTTCTGACAGTGTCTACACACAACCAGAAAGGTTTGCCTGAAGGAGGACCTCTGGGTTTGCAAAGAAAAGAAGGCCATACTGTCAAAGAAGGTCAAACTTCTAGAAAAAAAATAACAAACCAACTTTCTCTTTTATTTTAGCTGATACTTTATCACACTAAGTGGAACAGTACGGTAACAATTTGCACAGAGGTACATTGTGAGCTGCAGGCATTCTCACAACAAAGCTGACACAACCAAATTTAAAGAGCTGTGTTTCCATCACCAGAAATTATACATAAGTACACTGTTTGCTCCCCTCCTTGGTCCAGTGTCATGCCATAAGGAAGTCCCAGGACTGGTCATGAGAACAAGCTTTGTGCTTGTATTCTCTGCAAGGATTTCAAATTGCCCTGAAAATCTTGCACATCTTGTAGACATTTCAAAAGTAAAGTTATAAAGGAAGCAACAGCTTTGTCTCCTTTCAGATTCAGAACAATTTTTAATTAAAATCCAGCTGGTCTCATGGTACATTATTACTTTTCTTGTTGCTAAATGCAGCTTAAAAATCTTTAAGTAGGAAATTATTTCTGTTCTCTCTTGTCCTTCCACCTGGTACCATATCTCAGAATTTATCAGGGCAAATACTACATTGTGACATCAGGATTCCCAGAGAAAGTGTAGAAGTGAAGAGAAGGTGATGTACACCATGGGCTGGACCTCCAGCTAGTCAAAGTTTGCACTTTGCAACTTAAAGTTGTCCCAATGCAGGTCCCCAGGTTCACATCTGCTGAGTGCTTGATACTGAATTAAAATTCACTCTTTCCTAGAAGTGAAAATTCCCCTGTTTCATCGCTAATTGCGGTTATGCCTACAAATAATGTGGTTGCATACGGGCAACAACAGCAGCCTAAAATCTGTTTCAGCTGCAAACAGGGCTGCTCTCCAAACAGTTGCCCATCACAGCACCCAGGGTGACTGCTGCAGCAGTCGGGTGGATTGCAGTGTTACTTCCAGCTTTTCTAACCAAGTCGTGATTATTGACAGCTGTTCCCAGATGTTACCCTTTCAGGAGTTATTTGTTCCTGAGTCAACCTCCCCGTTCACACGCTAGGCAAGCTCAGGGGAAGAAAGGGGAAGAGAGAAAAGAGGGGAAGAGGCTCCTTTCTCCCTTTTTGCTATGGAAACAGCCCTTTATCCCAAGGATTGCGAATGCTCAGTCGCCGCTTCCCTCCCACCACTGCCCCAGCTACAGCGACCCCATGAGCCGCCCGCCGCCCGCGTCTCGTCCCGGCTCCCGTTTATCCGCTCAACAGGTCACAGCCAACTCATCCAGCAGGACCCCGGGTGAAGCAGGACTGCTGAGCACCTTCTCCTCCCCAGCGAACTACCAGAAAGCCCCCTGCTCACAAATCACCCCCTTCATTATCGTTTCTCCCTATTCTCCGGCTCTCTGGGTTTTGTTTCTCTCTTCAGCCCAGGCGGGAGCCCGGTCAATAATCCGCTGTCGCATCCCAACCAACACTCCAAAAGCCACAGGTAACAAAGGAAAAGTGAAAAAAAAAAAATCTCGCCACCTCGGTGATAACTTTCAAGGCAAGCAGGGAAGAGCAGGCAGGGGTGAAGTTTAGCGGGCGGGAGCGAAGTTCAGCAGGCAGGAGCATCTTCGAGAGTTAGGAGGGAGGAGGTAACTCACCGCGCCGTGACGCGCATGCAGGGGTTATTTTTGCTTTCCGCTGCACTTGGGTTGGTGGCTGTGCCCTCTGCTTGTGACACTCCGGGACGCGAATGGTGGCACCGCTGTGTGACACCCGGTATTAGAGAGGCTGCTGGAGCCGTCCCTCCCACGGGAGGAGGGGCCATGAGAGGCTTAATAAATTCAGTCCCCAAGGCTAGAAAAAAAATAAAATCTCATCGTGGGTTGCAGACAGCTGCTCATGGCATGGCTCTGGAAGACACCCGGGACTTGGGAACAAAGCTGTGATTGATTCATTTATTCCTTGCCCACCCAGAACAGGAGAGGTTGGTGCTCAACGTCCTACCTTGGCAGAATTAAATGTCCAAAGGATGGGGTTTGAGGAAATACCCCAAAGGAGATTTGGGAAAGATATGTCATCATTGACCCTGAGAATTAAAACTCTTGAACCTCCTCCGTGAAAATATTTTCCACTGCTGTAAGCCATCAGCAGGAATCCACTGCACCAGATTTCTGAACAACCCCAGATGCAAAACTACTTATTTTGCTTGTGGTTTTGCATGGTTTTGGGCTTTAATATCTAAATCCTATTAGAGTTATAACTTCCTTTGAAAGGGGAAAGGGGACAGGTTTGTACAACAAAAGCAGGTTGGATTTTGTAACCTCCAATGCACCCTGGGCTTTCAGAGAGGCAAAATCCCGTAATAAAGTTTCTCAGGATAGGAAGCTGCACAACCTCATGCAGCTCCTCCTGCTCCATAAAAGCTCTTCCCTGCATTAGAAGCTAAAGAAACATCCCCTCTAGCCCTGGAGACTCTCTGAAACACCACTGGTACAGTTTTTCCATCCCTGTATTTTCTCACTTTGAGATTTTTTCTTGTTAGATATAAAGATAGATGAGAGGGGTTCCTCAAAAGCAAAATCAGCAAACTGCACTTGGAAACAGAGAGGGCAATAACAGGCAGAAAGGATGGTCCAGCAGTTTTTGTACAGTTCACATAACAAAGATAAACTTTTCATTAGAAGGTGAGCTATAGAGGTGACAGCCTGGTTCACTCTAAAATTTAATGATGAGCAGAAGGCATAGGAGAGTTCCTCTTTAAAACAGCCTTGCTAGTCCTTACTTAGCACTTGGTCCTAAAATAACATCACTCTTCCTGTGGAATTGGGAGAACTGGAATTAAATAAATGCAGGAACCACAAGACATGAAGGCAGAAGCAGTTCCTATTGGTTTAGCAATGGAATAGCAGCTTCTATCTAATACAGTTCTATTGCTGGTGGTTCTTAGCTGTCTGGAGTAAAAAGACATGGGACTCTGTGTAACTCCCTCTAGAAAAATTACTTTGTTTATGGTCTAATTCCAGGAAATGTGATAAATAGGGAAGGAAGCAGGGCATAATAAATGTGATAAACAGGGCAGGAAAGATAATAATGTGTTAAACGGGGCAGGAAAGGGTGAGATTAAGAAGACTGGTGGCACTAATGAGATTTAGGAAGCAGCAGCTTTTCCAGGTACCCTGCAGTTTTAATCTCCTGAGCTGATCCTCTGGATTTTTCTCCTTATGTATTTGGGCCATGTTGAGCCCAACTTTGTCACAGGGCCACACTGAGGTCCTGAAGGTCCATGGCCAGAGGAAGCATGGCGTGGAGGTTTTCTAGAAGGCTTAAGGAGTAGTGAAGAAGACAGAGGACCAGAGCACTTTGCCTTTGCCTTTGAAGACAGTAGGGTTAGCAGCTCCCCAAAACAAGCTCTGAAGGGCCTTCACCATCATCCCTATTCAGGCTGCATTCTTCCAGCTGCTGCATCCTCATGGTGTGACCCAAGGGTCACATGAAGGTAAAGGGACAGGGTTGAGTAATGTAATCAGCCCAAAAAAAGCTCTTTCAGTGGAGGTAAGAGTCTGAAAAATGAAAAAGCTTATTAAAAGCACTACCCTAGTCTTAACTCTTCACAAGCAAAGAAAACCCCAGATATCTCTGTTCTCTGCCCTAAAATATTGTTGTGGTTTTGCTTTCTTCTGGATATAAATATGCAAAGCATCCAGCATCAGTTTGCTCTCCAAACACTTGGAAAAGGACTGATCAGCTGGGTAGATGCTGCCCTGGCTTCAATACCTTCAGCTCAGAGTTCACCAGTTTATCTCAAGCACAAAATCCTCACCCAGTGTTCCAGTCAATGTCCTAGACCTGCCAGAAACTGGGAATAAGGGCAAGAAAGAATCTGCTGGACGCCTGTCACCAGCAAGTCCAACCTTGAAATTTAGGAGTCCTAAAGGAAATGCCTGCAAGAGACTAGTGCTGTACAAACCCTCTCCAAGGGGAGAGCAGGGCAGGGCAGTCTTGAACCCATGAGTTTTGCCTCTGTGTCAGGAGAAGATAAACCCAGGGCAAAAATGGCACAAACAGGATGTGGGGATGGTGTCCCTGCCCACCTGCCAGCCACATCATGGAATATTTTGCTGGGAAATACATACGTTCACACCCTTCTCACCTTGGGACATTTGTCCTCTCACGACATACTGCCTTGGCAGCATGAGGCACCAGTGTGTGTCACCATCACGTCCCCCATCCCAGAGAGCACATTTGCCCAAGGAACAGCTGAACTTTCAGAGCAGGGACTCATACAGGGAGCGATGTCCCCACGATTTTTATTATAGAAATGGCACTGTTTATGGCAGTTCTAGGAATGATAAGGGAAGTGAGGGGAGAAGGAAGTAACCTGAACTGATCTAAGCTTCAGACCCACAGCCAGGGGAGAGGAACATCTGCTTTTTTCAACAAGTAGTATCCCACAAAAAAGCAGAAATACCAATCCCTGGAGGCACACAGGATGGGTGAGGGGAGAGAAAGGGACCATGGTCAGCTCCATGCCCCCGCATAAGAGAGCAGAGACTCCTCCAGCTCCTCAATTCGCAGCATATCCAAGTATAAAGATGTTCACAGTCGCCTTCACATCAAACCCCAGAGGTTGAGGCTGCAGGGAAAAGGATGGGATGAAAGGTCCTCCTGCCATTTCCCAGCCTTTGACACACGGCTCCAACACACAAGAAACAGGAAGAGCATCAGCTCTCTCCAAAGGGCTGGTGTGGGGAGACCCAGGATAAAGTAGAAGCACAGTGAAAATTGGGAGGAGGAAGTTTTGCAGGATGCTGGCAAGCCTCCATGGAAACCTGGGCATGGCCCTGCTCCTGCATCCTGGGGCATGTCCTTCACTAATACTTCTCAGGTACTGTAGCTGTGCCCAAGACATGGCAGTTTCTTCTGGAGGGTGCAACCCATCAGATGCAAAACTTACCCCTAGAGTCAAAATATATGCTTCAAAAATCACTTAATACATGCTGAATTTCCAGCCCCAAGTCCTGGGCCTCAATGAGGGGCTCTGAGCATCGTTTCTGGGAGAGCCACATCCCTCAGGTGGGCAGGAGGGAACACCAGGTAGATACATCAAGAACATGACTGTGGGAAGCCCCCCAGCACAAATACAGGCTGTGTTGAGTGGATGGAGTGAGCTCTTACAACATCCTCAAAGCAGCTGGCAGGGACAAATGCTGTCTCTCAGAACTGTTGGTACAGCAACTCTGCTGCCTGCTCTCCCATGGCAGAGCTGGCTGCTGCTGGAGCTGTTGCAGCCTTGTCTAAAGTGACAAAAGGACAGTCCTCCCTCTTCTTCCGTAGTTTGTGCCTGTCCTTTAAGAGTAGGCATAATTTTGTCCATTTCTGGCAGAAATCAGGGCACTGCAGCACACCCGGGAGGATTCAGCTTGAGGTAGCCTAAGAGACCAAAGGACTTCCAGAAGGGAAAAATCACACAAGGACCAGTGAGGAAGAAGAGGGTGTGATAAAACATCCCTTGGCCCAATTTTTCTGTGTCCAAGAAATGTAATGCAGCAGATGATGAGGGAGGATCGTGACAGATCTCAGGAGTGAAGCACTTCAGGCTTTTGTTTCTTGAGCACGCAGGCCCTTAATTTGTGCTGCCTCCTCGTCGTCTTTGGTCAGTGAACCTGCAGGTTTGCATTAGGCCCCTGCCCTGATGGCTCCTCCCTTGAGAGTGATGAGGACACCCTGCTGCTCCTCAATGGGGATGCTGTAGCAAGATGTCCCACTATCCCAGGGTAATAAACTGCTCTTCAGGGAACTGAGCAGTCCAAGAATTTTGCAGGGACTCAGAGTTGCCGTCCAATTTTGGACTAGCAAAGATGGTTCCCAACACTCTTAAAACTGTGCTGTGCCCCATGCCTCCCAGCCTGGGCCATGGTGCTCATGCTGCAGATTTGTCACTGAGGAGCCTCTTGGTGACACTTGTCATCACCAGGGTAAGTCCAGGGAACTCATTGGGTGCTTCTTACCCTTAACATGGTGGATGGCATGGGCAACGAGACACAAGCTGGCCACTTGGACCCACCATCACTGAGACCTCCCTTCCCCAGCACCAGTGCCAAAGCCTAAAGCTCCTGCACCCACTTGGGAGCATCCAATCCGCTCTCCCTGTGCAAGGGGAGACCTGAACTGGCTGGTGCCTGCTCTGGGGACACCACCATCTTTCTGTGCCCCAGCATGACCACTAATCTCATGCTGGTCCTTCCTGAGTCAGGACCTACCTGGTGGGTTCTTCATGGTACAAAAGAGATGGGGCAATTTAGTGTCCCTGAGTTGGGCTGTTCCCAAAGCCTGGGGGGGCCCTTGAGAGTGATTACAAAACACAAAGGCCTTGAGTGAGAGGTGGGATTATAAGCTGATATGGTTAGAAAATGTGGGGAATAGAAAAAAGCAATGGATGCTTCCCATCTGAGACTCACCGTTTGTGCACCCATGTGTACCCACTGTTTCTGAGGCTGGGGAATGAAAAGGAGTGGGCCTGAGGGAGCAGTTTGCCCCTCAGTTCACTGCCCCCCCGTGACATTCAAGACTCACTCCCCTGTCCACCTTTGAGCATTTCAACTCTCCATTGGTGAGAAAAGACAGGACTCTTATCTGCCTGCCACCCTCCAGGACACAATCCAGGCACACCTGAGCCCTGGACACCATTACAGCTGCACACATGGACAGCACAACCATGAGTTTGCCTGCCAGAAGAGCTGTTAGCCCCCAATGTATGCAGATTAGTGGTTTTAGGGCACAAGGTGTAGGATGGGGGATGAGCCGGGGTTCACTTCACTCCTGATTACATTCACAGGGGAAGAGCCTCTGCCCAGCAGCCTCTCTTAACCCTGCCAGCCATTGTGGCATAGTGCCCTTTCTCCTTTACCAGGCTTAACCAATCTGTCAGAGCAGAGCTGGCCCAAAAGAAAGTCCCACCAGACCTGGGGGAAGCACAGGAGTGTCAGTGAGCATTAGAGCCTCATGCCGGGATGGGAACACAGGACTCACACATAACCCATGGCCTGAGGAACACATTTGCCTTACAAGGCTGCTACAACGTAAAAATGTTAGAGGAGCAAAGTTGGAGGTGGGGTGATCACAAGGGCACAGAAATAGTGGGACACCAGATTCCATGTCAGGATGATCTCCTTATCCATGCCCATGTCCCCTGGCTTCAGCGTGCATCCTCCAAAAAAAATCATAAAAAGTTCATTTTGACATTGCTCATAGAAAATGAGTATGAAAGGAAATGGACTCTTCAGGGCAGCTGCCGGGAGAGGGCAGCACAGCCCCAGGAATCGGGAAGGATCAGGCAAGCCTAGCCAGCTCCGTGCTCACCGGGGATCCAAGACGAGCTTGAGAACCGAAACTTGGAAGCCTTCTGGGTGCTGCTAGAAAAGGAGGGACCCAGTCAAAGCATCCTCTGCATGAGGAGCTGTGGTGTTCCTGCAGCGTGTGATAAAGAACACCTCTGTTGCACCTGCCAGTGTATTGCTTCTCCTACCACTTACTCCCCCATTTCATTCCTAAATAAACTAATATTGTGCAGTTACATAGAGAATAACTGCTCCCGCTAAGATTTAGCTGCCAGTTTGCTATGCCTAGCTCAGACCCAAAGCTGTGTTTTCCCCAAAGCTTTTTGCTGTCTTTCCTCCCCTGCTCCCCCTCCATAGACCAGCTGATCTAACACAAGGCTTAAACACCTTGTGTCCATTTCCAAAATTCTTTGTCGGACTCCCAAAAAAGGAAGCTATGAAATAATTCTTCAGTAATGATTTGCTTATAAATTTGATTGTGAATTTACCATCAAGGAAAGCTGCCTTGGCTCTGAAGTCTTCAGATAAGTTATACTTCACTGAAATCAACATCAACCATTTCTTAAAGCCTTGCCATCATTCACTGTCCAACATCTCCCATTCTCCATCCACTGCTGTGCAACTCAACCAAGTTCATCTTAGGAAAAGAAGCCTCCAAGACAGAAAGTCCTCCCCAGAAATAATGAATAATGGTAGCAAGTTAGAATACACTATGCCCCCTCCATGGGGTAGGGGGGTAGAGCCACCAGACACCAATCCAGCAGTACTTTTAGAGGCACTTTGGGAAGATGTTCATTACCATGAACAGAGTTTGTCTGGTACTCTACTTTGTAAAGCTTTGGAGGAAGAGTGGTTATTCAGCCTGGAGAAGATTCTGTGGAGATCTTAGAGCACCTTCTGGTACCTAAAGGGGCTATAAGAGAGCTGGAGAGGGACTTCAGTCAAGAGCATGGAACGACATGACAATGGGAAATGGCTTCAGAATGAAAGAGAGGAATTTTAGATGAGATATTAGGAAGAAATTCTTCACTGTGAGGGTGGTAGAGACACTGGCACAGGTTGTCCAGTGAGACTGTGGGTGCCTCATTGCTGGAAGTGTTCTAGGCCAGGCTGGATGGGCTTTGAGTAATCTGGGTCTAGTGAAAGGTGTCCCTGTCCATGACAGGGGGGTGGAAGTAGAGGATTTTTAAGGTGATTCCAACCCAAGTCATTCTGTTTCTATGAAGGGAAGGTGGTGTTGGCCCAATCAGATTTCTTTTCTCTAACGGGACAAAGATATCCAACATGGGATGCTCTCACATCATAGCACAGAGAATCACCCCAAATCCTGCCAGTTCAATTGCAATGCTCCTCTTGCTCAAATGATAGGGCCCTCATCTTTCTAAAACACAATGTGGGTATTTCCTCTGGCTTTCCTGAGAAAGAGCTAATAGAAAGCAATCTTCAGCTCTAGCATCTGTTCCAGGCAGAGGGGATTTTATGGAGTCCCACTGATTTCCTTTTTCTAGTTGGTCAAGTCCCCCACTCAAGGTGTTTACTTGTCCCTCAGTGACTTCTCCAAAATCTGGCTCAGCACCCAGCCAACCCACAGGAGCTTGTCAGATCTTTCTGCTCCTCACCCCCACTTTTCACAGCTGCTGATCTCAGAAAGTTCTCTCAACTCCAGATTGGGCTTCTCAGACTTCAGAGTAAAACATCCAGGTCAGATGATGAACTCCTGTTCTTCTGATCAGCCTTATCCTACCAACTCTGAAATAAAAAGTGATACTGGGAAGGTGGGTGCACACACCCATCTCAAACCCACCCCTGATTTCCTCCTCCATGCCAGGAGTCTCAGACACCAAACTTTACCTGCAGAGGAAACAAGCATCCAAGCTTCCTTCTCTTCTTCAAGCAGTGGTCTAGATCTTGCTTCCACTCTGCTTTCCAGAATATTAACTACGTTGAAACAAGTTAAAATAAGTGGTGAAAGTCACACTTGCTGCAACAGCTTTTAGTGCAGCCACTTCACTCAATTAAATAAAATCTGATTAAAACAGGTCAGGGAAACACAACCCCTCCTTCAAGCCTCCCCATTCATTCCTACTATCACTGCAAGGATCATTGAAACAGCAAGTCAAGCAGAATCAAATAATTATTAAGGTTTTATTTAAAGTTTCAATTTTTATTTTTAAAATGGCTGAGCTGACCTGGCACAAACCCAGCAGTACAGTACAGGGGTTATGCCAAGGCAGCATCGGGAGAAGTACATTATCCAGCAGATTTTAAAATTTCAACAGCCTCCATATTTCCAGGTGGGACATGACACAAAGACATCTACCAACAGCAGAGAGCTGCAGTCAGAAATCAGTAGGTGCAGAGCAAAAAGCCTTCTTTACAAATATGAGACTGAAGTTGGGCGGCTGCTGACATGATCCCAAAGCAGAGCTGATCTCTAAAAGACAAGACAGTGATGCTGCAAGGCAGGAAGGAACAAGCTACTTGTCATCCACAGAAGCCTGTATTAAATTAGTTTCTGCTATTTCACACATTCAGGAAAATCTGGCCTCTCTCTTCAGTTCCTTGGCACATCAAGGCCATCTCCTCCATTCTAGCTCCATTTTTCCTTTTCAGCTGAATTCTGTCATTTTTTGTGAACCTCCTGGATTAGCTCCAGCTCTTAGCACAACCTGTGACTCAGAGCCATATTGCTGCTCCACTCTTCACTTTCAGCACCTTTTCCCTTCCCAGGCTCCTTTCCGCTCTCCTCCTTCAGAGATGCTTCTGCCTTGAGATGCAGCAGGCTGCTGTGACACACTCTCAATTTTCTCAGCAACTGTGTAATTGAAGTTTTAACTTCTGCTTCATCCCTTTGGACCAACTCTGTCGCCTTCCCACCACTCACCGTAGGCTCCATTTTGGCAGCAAGTTTCTGTCCATCTCCCATCTGTATTGCAGATTTGTTGCTGTGAGCCATTCCCTGTCGAAGCTGGAAGCTGCTTCTCTAAGGTCACCTTTGCCACCATGAACTGTCTTTAGCAACAAACTATGAGATGCTACAGAATTCATTATATGTATGCTCCAACCCAAAATACATTTACAGGCTCCCTATTACATCTAAAGTAAGAAGCCATTAAAAATCTTACTGTTTTACAGGGAAAAGATGAGCTGACAACCAGTTCACCTCTATCAATTTTAACACTGAAGATGCTGTCATTCACCAGAGAAATGGACTACGCTCTTAATTAGGAATCGGCTTCAAATATTAATTTCAGAAACAGGTCAGAACTAATTTGCTATCAGTCAAGAAGGGTGGGTTCTAAAAAAGCAAGCACCTATTACAGACCATTGCAATCCTTTCTTGCACAGTACTCTGCTGCAAATGTGCCCTACTTACACCAGCCTGCAGTGCTTTGAGACAGATGGATTAGGATACTGACAGAGATCTCAGCTAAGAAGAGCCAGACTTTTATACACACAACACAATCTTGACCAGGCAACATTCTCAGCACTTTTTCAAAACGGGCATCAAGTTGGCAACACAACACTGCAGCAACCCCAGCTGCTTTGCAAAACAGTGGCTTTTGTGTCCATGTGGTGCCTACCCACCAAACCTCTTCTCAAGTCTTAGCCAGATTGTTTAAGTCAAGCAAGTGTCTCCATGGAAACCTTCCTCAAGGAGCCTCCTTTGCTGGAGAAATCCCTGCACCCCTTTTGTTTAAAAGGGGAAGGCAGTTGGGTAGGAGCATAATGCCTGCCTAGAGAAGTGCCTGTAGCTACAAATCAATCAGATTTATGCTCTTTAAAAACACATCCATTCAATGAAGATATTTCAGGGATGGCTAAAGGTGTGCTACTGCTGCTGCAATCAGCCATTTCTGTGGTGCCCTCCATCCCTGTCCTGGCTTTTCACTCTCAGCCTCACAGAATATCCTGACTTCGGAGAGATCTGAGAGAATCATTGAGTCCAACTCCTGGCCCTAAACAGGACAACTCTAAGAGCCACACCATGTGCCTGAGAATGTTGTCCAAATAACCTGCCTTCCCCCCATATGGTCTCCATATCCCTCTCACACACAAACTCTTGGAGCCTAGTCAAATTGTTTGTTTAAAAAAACCTTTTAAGTCCTAAAAAACCCTAACAGCTAAAGTAATACAAAGAATCAATGTCCATTTTTGAAACATAGGAAAAGTCTTATTGAAGATAACAACTGATATTCAAATAAAATAATCCCTGTGTTGAAGAAAAGAAGATGAGTTTTAGCTCTCCCTCCACCAAGCCTTTGTAAACTGTAGGATATAAAATTATTTCTGGTATAAGATTGCTTGGGACCCCTCAAAAAGGAATTCAACTTTCTGAAAGGACAGTCAAAACAAGTGAATATTTAATGTTCTAATATGGAAGAGAGAAACTTTAATATTAGCAGGAAAATTAATAATTAAGGGCTGTGATTTAAAATGGTTTCAACTCAGGCAAATCCATTAATAAGAGAAAGTTAGGGGGAAAAAGGCACCAAAGAAGCTGTCAAGTTGTAGTGACTTTCAAGCAACAGCAGGGACAAGATATTCTCAGAAAAATAAGCCCCGGAGAGTAAATTTTAAGTCAGAAAGTTGCTATTTAAGAGCCTCTATAGACAGGAGTGTGCCATAGACAGGAAGAGCTTTCCAAAAGCTAACAGAGCTGTTGGTGCTGGGCAATTTCACAAACAAAAGGACAGGAGAGGAAAGGATGCATTTCAGAACAACTAGAACAAAATAAACCGATTCTCCTAAGATTAGGCTAATGACAATTTTTTTAAAGGATTTTCTGAGAACATAAAAACACGATGCGTCTGGTAACTAGAAACTAGGTCCAGGCACACTGTAGCAATCACCTCTTCTTCCCACCCACCCCATCACAAGTGGGGACAAAACAGACTGGACAAGACAGCACACAAGCACAGGCATGTCTTGCAGCTTTTCCCAGCAGAAGGCTTTTGGCAACACCCTTCTCCAGCAGGCAACAGAAACCAGGCAGGACCAAGTCCATGTGGAAGTCAATGAGACAGAAGCATATTGTAAGAGGAGGGATAAACAGTCACTGTTGACCCCTTTTCATTATGCAACAGAGGACCCAGAAGAGAAACTTAAAACACATAAAAATAACCTTTTCTATCTTGTTTGGAGAAGTTTAGCAGAAATCTTGCTGCAGGAAAATAAACTCCTGTGCATGCTCACAGATGGTACATCTGCCTTAAGGTTCTCATTTCAATGAGATGCAGAGAAGGGAGTGGGGAAGGGAAACAAAGAAAAGTCAGAGATATTAAACATTGTGGATCAATTGAACCCTGTGCTGTCTGAAAAACAGTCTATTTCCAAATATGCCAGTCAAATAAGATTTTAGATCAAGAGAGATCTAGCCACTAATTCTATTCCTCCCACATATGCTATCCTGAGTCTTCCAGAGGGAATAAAAAGTCCTTTACAAAGGGAATTATTGAAGCATAGTGGCCTTCCACAATCTCAGTCTAAGCTCCAAGCAGATGAGTTCATCATATCCCTTTCCAGGCTGGCAGCTCTACTGTTTTTGCCTGAGAAATTCATCGTTGGATACAAGCTTTGTGAGAGGAAACTTAACAATACTAGGAGATGAGATACACCAAGGGAGAGAGGTTGCAAATTTGGGCAATAGACTTCACCCCTCTGCCTTGTGTGAAACAGTGACCACCCTGAAGCACAAAGGATGGGAGAAGACCCCTCAGAAGCAAAAAAATTCACAAAGTACCTACACCCAGTAAAGCTGGTGTAATAGTTGTCATGGACTGCGGAGCCAATAGGAAAAATATATTTAATTAAAGCCCAGGTCCAGAGAGGAAAAGTCTGAGCCAGCAGCAGGTCTCAGCAAGAAGGAATGAATTTCTGTCCAACAAAAAGATGACAGATTACTCCAGAATAGGTTTAAACTTACCCCATAGGTAACCAACGCAGTAGAGAAAAAGCAGCTCCAACAGTTACAATACATATTTTTGTATTGATTTTCTCCATGTGTGAAGTTATACACTTGGGAGCCACTTATTAACCCAAAGGACTGCAGAAGAAGGGGTAGGAAATAAGTTTAAATTACTTCATCCAACACATTCAAGTACCAGGTGAGCATACGAACAATGACAGACTTGTCCAGTGACAGTGAATTCTCCAGTTCTCCTATAGCCCCAAGTTAAGAAACGCAGCAGTCACTTTATTAAAAATCAGTATACAGTTGAACATAAGCCCAGTGTTTATAACTAGTCCCTCTTCTAGTAGTTCCAGGTTTCCTGTTGTTTTACAGACTATTGGCAACCCAAGGAATCAGTAGCATAAAGAAACCATCATTTCAAAAAATTTGTGTCCCCAAATCTCCAAGGAGAAAGCAGCATTCATTTATAAGTTTGTTTTCCATTGGACTTTCTCTAAGAAACAAGAGTTTTCAACATATTTTGCAGGCAAATCTTATCTT
Source organism: Regulus satrapa (assembly GCA_013396955.1). Classification (NCBI taxonomy): domain Eukaryota; kingdom Metazoa; phylum Chordata; class Aves; order Passeriformes; family Regulidae; genus Regulus; species Regulus satrapa. The sequence goes on along the minus strand of VWZN01008390.1, from coordinate 249,472 downwards.
TACAACAGTAATTACTCTGTTAATCACACTGGGCAGCATCTTTAAAAAGCCTCACAGCACTGATAAAATAACGCTAAAAGAGCTCTCTGTCATTATTTTTCCTCTGATTTATTTTCTAGAACAACAAAAAAATATCTGAGATTTGTCTGACTAGTAGAATTGTCACTAAAGGGGGAAGGGGGAGTAGAGGGCAGTTCACACAATTTGGCAAAGAGATCATCCATGAATTAAGTTCTTCAACAGTTGCAGGAAGTACAGATAGGCTTTGTCCATGCTTCCTCGAAGCATCCAGCAGTGCTGCAGGAGGGATGCACCTTCACCCCCTCATTCCCCTCGCAGCTGACAGCTCAGCTGTTCACATTGCTGCTGCCTGCTTCCTTCCCAAAGCACAGAGCAGCCTCCGTGATGTAATAGCAGCTTGGCAGAAGCAGGCAAAGTGAAGCCAGCAAGAGATTTAATTTATTAAGATAAACATGGTCTAAGGCTCCACATTATTTTTAAAAATAAACGCCATAAGAAATACGAAAATACACTGGCTTCGCTACGTGTAGGTCAGGTTCAGACGCTCTCAAAGATCTTCTCACCCATACAAAATGTTCTTCCCCTCTTATCCCCATGATGAGGATGGAAGGACAGTTCACCATGTAAGATCATCCATGTCCCTGTTGTGTGCCCTCCACATGCAGTGAACAATGCCTCTGCAACCTTCAGGGCAAGTCAAAGTTTTAAGAACACCCCTGTGATGAAGGTGCAGAAGGGGAGAAGGGCAAGCAATTCAGTCTCTGAAATGAGCATCTAAAACTCTTGAAGTGATGATTGTGTTGACTTCACCACTTTAATGGTTGTTCTTGGCTGCCTCTTTAGCTGCAATAATCAGAGGAGTGAGACTAGATAGAGGCTTCGCAATTTTCAAGAACTGGTGCTAGGACAAAACAGAAGGAAAAATGGTTAGATTTTTCAGAACATGCCCCAGAAGTGGCTATTATAAGCATTTTCACCTAAACCTATATTAAATCTAAGAACCTACTCTAGTCTCTGAACACACGAAACCAGAAGATCTTTTACTATCACAGAATTTTGGGGATTGCCCAAAGTGATGAAGAGATTTGCACCCAACACATGCTAAATTATATAATGTTTGCATATGTTCAAGATCAAGGAAAACTCAGCAAATTTCCCTGGGGAATTATAAAGTTGCATAATCTATAGTGAAATCCAGTATGAAAGAAGGCATATTAATATTAACCTGTGTGATTCAGACACAAGGCACAGGGATCAATCAGCTAGAACATCTGATAGCTAGAAGCTTTCCTGCTGCCCAGATTGGAACAAGCATGACAAGACTGTGACAACACACACAGATGTCATTGCCAGCCACATGAAGAAACCATGGGAATATGGGGGCTCAGCATCTGGCAGGCCTGGGACACAGCTATTATTTGAGGCTGGACACAGAACATGCTGCACAGCTGCTGCCAGTAGCCAGTACTGGAAAGGGAGCAGTCTGTTATCACTTTATTATAGATTTATGTTTGAGGGCTGTGGTTTTCAGTTGCTTTTTTTCCCCTGAGAGATTGCCTTAGCTGCGCTTGTACTTTCAGCTGATGCAGTATTTAAGACCTCAAACAAGATCTCACCCCTAAGTCTGGCCTCAATCAGGATTGTATGATTACATTGTTGTAATCTTGTTCCCCATCACCTACCTGTAGCAGCTCTTTTGCAGAACCTCTCTTTTCCACGTCCATTTCAAGACAACGATTTAAGAAGTCTCGGAATATGGGTGAAAGCTTTTCTGGATTCTGCAGTTCTGGGGTCCCATTAGTAGCAATGAGATACAGGGCCTAAGATTTAAAAAAAGCACCCAGGACACAGGAGGTTATGAAGATTAGATTCCATTTCTGGATTTGAGCCACCCATTTCTCCTCTCCCTCCCCACAGTTCAATGGGAAGGAAAAAAAAACACCTTATCAGGGTCACCAATCAATGCCTACATTTCAGCAAACAGAACAGCTGCCAGCCCTATTTTTTTGTGGATGAGGTCCAATCCTTTATTGTTTTACCCTCATAATCTGGGTTTGGATCCTGCAGCCCTCTCAAGGGATTACAAGAACAAAAACATTCCAGACCCTGTTTACATGGGGAAGTTAACTGGCACAACTCTACTATTACTCCTGTAATGAGTATGTCCTCATGGGAATGCAGCCCTGACTAAATAGATTTTTTTTCTGTTGGTTTAGTGCACAAGGCCTAAAACATCAACGTGATAAAGATGCACCTGGCTCCTTACAAAAGATGTCCAGCAGACCCTTGGGCATCCTTTAACATCCTGCAGAAAAAAGGAGTTTTGCTACTACTGGGGGATAAAGCATTCACACACATCCTCCTCTGAGAATCAAGAGACTCAAAATTAATCCATTTCAGGATTTAATGTGAGAAACTTGCTGAATGAATTTCCAAAAGAAAGATAAATCTGTCAGAGACTTATTAATATACAGGCTTTTTGAGCACATCACTGAACATGTCCCATGGGAGCACTCTGATAGCCTGGGAATTAGCATAAATTGAGTTTAAATGGAGGCCAAAGTAGCATTACTTTAACTCAACACTGTTTTATTCCTTACAGTCTTCTTGGCTGCTACACTTCTGCCCCAAAAATCACTTCCATTGCATGAGATGGAAAAAAAAAGTTAACCAGAATTTTTCTAGATCACTCTAACCCATGTAACTGGGGAAAAAGCCATAAACCTGGCTTATATTAAAGAGCAGTGATGTCCCTACATGCTGACAGTATATCTCCTTTTGTTAATAACTACAAAAAAGGAAAGACATTAGGAGGCTTAAGCCCTGTCTCTAAAGGCTTATTACACTTCTAGTTTTACTTGGAGCATGCAAGGAGGAACAATTTACCCATAGGAAAAAGCTCCTACTAGAATAGAATGGAATAGAATCACAGAAACAAAGAATGCTTTGGGTTAAAAAGGATCTTGAAGATCACCTAGTTCAAATGCCCCTGCCATGGGCAGGGAATCTTCCACTACACCAGGTTGCTCAGAGGAGAATTCTCTCATTCATAGAGTAGACATGACTAGTAGTTTCAAGACATGACTGCTTTGTCGCCTTAAGGTAGAACTTCTGCCTCTATTAACAACCTAGAAAGTGGGAAATTATGAGTGTGCATGATCTAACTCATAGTAGAGCCCACACCTCTGCTACCTGGAGCAAGCCATGGCTTTTAACCAAGACTACCTCAGTCTTCTCACCGACACCTAAGGAGACCACAGAATGATTTGAATTAGATGGGGCTGGAGGTGACGAAACCACACCAGAGGATTCACATGAGCTCAGTTTCACCACCAGTTTAGTGAAGACCTGAAGAGAAAAGCATTTGCTTACTCTCAGAGGGTTCTCATTGAGGTAGGGGGGCTCTCCTTCAATCATCTCAATGGCCATGATCCCCAAAGACCAGATATCCACTTTGGGCCCGTAAGCTTTCCGTGTCACCACTTCAGGTGCCATCCAGTACGGGGTGCCCACCATGGTGCTGCGTTTGCTCTGCTCAGGAGTGATCTGGGCACAGAAGCCAAAGTCAGCTGGAAAATTAAAATAGGGTGGAGGGAAAAGACATAGGAATCAGTGAGTTTCTGGAAAAACAACCTTTACGGACACCAGAGATACACTACACTTTACCCTGCTGCACTGTGTGGTGTGCTGCTGCTGCAGCTGTGACAGGAGGAGTGGTTTTGTGGCTAACACAGAGGATGGTGTTTAGAGCTACATTTCTGACTCTTTGAGGCCATGAGGATTCTAGAGCTGCTGATTTGTCTGAGAAAGATGGTGATCAGGAAATAACCCCACATAGAAGTCCAGACACTGAACTGTGTTGCAGCAGCATTACACAAAAGTTACACGCTATGTAGTATATGGTCTAAAGACCATTCCTTGGTATGTGAAAACAGGAATTAATTCAAGTCTGATCTAGATACATTCCCAGACCCCACACTGTACTGTCTAGTGATATTTTCAGTCCAAGGGGTATTACTTTCCCTCAAACATCCCTATATCACTATATATTACTATATATTATTTTCCCTATATCATCCCTCAAACAGCATTTATTTTATAGAGTAAAGAGTGTTTGGAATAAATTTAAAGTAAATTTAAAGTTTATATTGATTATTTTATTTGAACAGAGAGAAAGATGGAGGGCCTTCACACAAGGATTGCTGTGCCCTATGTTTTACTTCCATTTGGCTCACCAAAAGAAAACGAAATCTGTTCTTGTGAGCCCAGCAAAATCAAAACAGCAAGACGCACCACCTATCCTGACCCTCTATGGCATCACAGGTCTAATTTTAGGTAGAACTATGAAAATTAAACTGATTCCTAACTGAGTTTTCATCAAGGGTAAATACCACGAAAGGACATATGGTTCATAAACAAGGAAAATTTCCAGCAGAGCCAACAAGCAGCTCAGATCCAAAAGGTTACTGCATGATATCCACAGGGATTTCTCTAACTTTAAACTAAAGCCCAGTACCAGCACCATGCTCAAAGAAGTCATTCCATAAGAATAGAGCATTTCAGCCCCCATCAGTTATTAATTGCTAATGATCCTGAGATCTGGCCCTACCAAAGTGCAGCTTTAGTTGAAAAAGCAATTATGTGCAAAAAAACTCCACCATCTTACTCAGCATATCTGCACTCCGTGAATTTTGACTCATATCTGCTGTTGCTGCTGACAAAAATAGATTTATTTATGCCTGTTGGGTGCTAGCCAACAGAACTGAGAGGAAGGAAAAAGGAGGACTATTCTGTTAAAGCTATAGGTGGAAAATAATAATTCACTGATTTCCAAGCTTATCTCTGCATGGACAATGACAAGCACAACAGCTACCTTAGCACCCAAGAAGCAGAACAGTCTCAAGATTTTCATTCCTAGTGATACCACAAAGGAGGCAACATTTAGGCTCCAGTCTGGGTTGGCATTGTAAGATTAAATGATTTCTAGTTACACAGTTTTCAGTTTTCCCTCCACCTCCCCTGCCCCTTGTGCACTTGCAGACTGAAGAGGTTACTCATAAGTAAAGACTTCTAGCCTTACACCTTTCAATCCAGCTTTCTAGATTGGAACAGCATTAAAATACTGTTATTTTAGTTCACATAAACAGATGGCCCAAAGCTAAACAAAGCCCAAGCCTCACTTCAACTCTGGTATCAGTCCACAAGGATTTGTGTTTGCCAAACTCCATTAAAACAAATGCCACAGACCACAGAAATATCTACAGTAGCATTTCTTCAGCCTGTTCATCATAACAGCATCAAACACCTCAAACACCCATCTCCCTAAAATGCCTGGCCCAGAGCAGATAACTGACACAGGTTGGTAAGTCACCAGAAGCAATATTCTCTGCATACTTAGTTTGACAGAGCCATCCATTCCCAGCAGAATGTTGTCACTTTTGATGTCTCTGTGAATAACTTGGTTTGAATGGAGGAATTCCAGGGCTTGGAGACACTGAAAAATAATTGAGATATCCTTACTGTGCATGAAATTATTCACCAGTCACAATTAGCCAACTAAAGGACTCAAACTGTGCATTTTTGGTAGTAAGGGCTAGGTAGTGCTAGGACCTTTCATATATTCAGTATGTGCAAGGCCACAAAGAGATGTCACACTGGGATCAGCAGGTCCTAGGAGGACAAATTAGTCACAAAAGACTTGAAGACCAAGAGGATCCCACCTCCATTTTCCACTCTAGTTCCTCTTTCTAGGGTGAAACATGAGGCTTGCGTTAGAATTGTATGCTACAACCTCACAGGTGAACTCCATTCTCTGAAAGAATGACTGTCATGTTACAAAAGCTGGAAGCATTTCCATGGAGTCAGTGATAAGCTGGGGAAGGTCCATGTCCCATTCCCAACCAGAGCTCCCTCCGAGTTCTGCCTTACCTCCCGGCACACGGCGGCGATCTGTCCCTCATCCATGCAGGTCTCCGTCACGACATCGGTTAGGGAGCCTCCTGCCAAGTACTCCATCACTACCCAGAGCTCCTCTCCTACAAGGTAACTGAAGAGCCCAAGACAGATTTTAAAATCAGAATGCAAAGGGTTTTAAAGCTCTCTTACAAGTACAATAAAAACAAGAGCTGCATTTAGCAGTATTGGGGAACCACATGCTCTTGACACTTTCTGTGCATGGGAGCATCCGATCACAACCTGAATGACCAAAGAGAAGGGTGAGGGCAGAAAATTGAGGAGAGATATCATGGGATGAGCTGGCTACAAGTTTCCTGTCCATAAAAGCAAGGCTGAATTTTTCTGCCATGGAAAGGATGCAGACTAAGATGGAGACCTGACCTTACAACTGCTCCTGCTGTGGGAAAGGAGGGCAAAGAGCTAGTACTCAAGGATCAGGTCCAAGCATGCAACCCAGGTATTTGGCACACAGCAATGGCTTCTGAGGGCTCTTGCACTGGAAGAGGCGACTGGAGGATGTTTCGTTATTCCTGGCATACTGCTGTCCTAAGCAACTGATTGCTTTTCTTCAGCAGAGGGACAGTTCTGGGTGGCACAAAAGATGGCTACCCACATTTAATCAAGAAAGAACACTTCATGCATTTTAAAATCACCTCAATCTTTTCCACATTATCAAACTAGTCCGTGATTTTGTCTGAAAATTTCAGAACCATTCATTAAGGCAATGGAGTATACCTTACTGGATGAAACAGCAATTCTAAAGACTTAAAATAAAAAAGGAAACCCCTAAAAGATAGGTCTTTTTTCAAAAAGGCCCATAAGAAGATGGGGAGGAGACAGCTGAGATTAGAATGGCTTTTCTCAGTCATTTGGGATATACCACTCTGCTGAGCGTGTGTGTATCCATGTTTAAAAGTGGAAGACAGGAGATGAAAACTTCAGCAATAACTCATTAAAAGCAAACAAAAAATAATTTTAAAAAGTAAATACATTTTTAAAACCCTCACCCAACCATTTCTGCCCCTTTTTGGACCCATCAACACCAACTTCAATTATAGATATATCAGGATGACGCATTCTTGAAGGAAGGAATCATCCATTTGTAAACCTACCTTTTCAGTGTATCCTCTCATTTTTCAAGTGAGTGGACAGATGAGTCAAAAGTGAGAGGACAGAGAATCTAATTAAAAGCTTCATCTGGTATTAAGAGTTCATCAAGGATACATTGGCTTTGCTATGACACACTGATCCTACTGAGGAATGAGTTTGCCAGGAGCCAAATGCAAAAGCTGGGATAGGTACTAGGGAGCCCAGATGAAGTAGAAAGCAATAGTAAAGGAGAAACAAGCCATTAAATTTGGCATGGAAAGTAGAGATGAGTGAGACACCACAGGGGTGAGCAAGGTGTGGTATTCACCCCAAAAGACATATTGGCAACACTAAGCTGATCAAAAAAATCCCCCTAAATAGTAATAATGGTCTGAGCTACACCTGGATGACAGTACTGTTGCAGTTATGGACAGCTTTTAATTTGACAGACAGAAGTGGGTGTCTTGGTTTGCTGATGCTGAAGACTATGCAAGGAGGTTCTTCCAGGATACAAAGCCCAAGGGCACAGGGCTGTGCTCCTGCAGCAGAGAGGTATCAAACTCCACTGTGGAACAGAAGCTGATGCACTGACATTTTGTCTTCCCAGCATTACAGACCCCAGTAACAGCAGTAGCAGAGCAGCCCTTCTGAATGACAGAGGAACAGTAAGATGGCTTTCAGAAGCACTCTTGCTAACTCTGTGGGTCATTTACCTTCTGTTGGGCTCTGAAAGCCCAACCCCAACCACACTCTTCCTTCCTGCCTTATGCCATGGCTACTTCTTCACTTCTGCTCTCTGTAGATTTTATCAGCACCCTCTCAACAAATCACCCACCATGGACATTGCAAGGGTTCCCTTCATTGCCAGTAGCACTCTCTGCAGCCCAAATGCACTTTACTGGAAGAATGAGGGCAGAACTGGCTCTTTGCATGACAATCTCAGGTTCCACATGCTGGGAGCAAGCTGGTATCTCTCTGCAGCCAAAACGGATGGAGCAAGCCAAGAACCACACTGTGAAACCAAAGCTGAGCCATGAGCAGCCACAAACATGTGCCAAGATTCTGGCAACTCAGTAATTGATAGATTTGACATAACACACAGGGAGGTGAAATTAACAGTGGCTCCCTGCCAGCTGCTACCAAAGGAATGTCATTTCAGGGTGGCACTGTCTGGGAGAATCTTTCCATTCTCTTGCCAGTCTTAGTCACCGGGTTGCTCACTGTAGGCATATGACTCAAACCCTCTGTCTCAGCAGTTCTAGGGACACTAACAGAAAGTCCATACACATACACGTTGCTCTGATGAGACATCAGGCACAGCATGGTGTCACATATTGTCACCCACAGTCACCTTCCAAAACAAGCTGGCAGCAAGAAAAACCTAATGAAAATCTTTAAGGAAGAAAGAGCTGGTCTACACCTTTGTCTTCATCCATCTGCAAAAGCAGGTAACATCTGATCCTGTAAGGTGTTCCTCACATCCACTTAGATACCTTAAGAAGTTGTCCACCAAGCTTTCTCTATCACAAATACATATTCTTTATTGATAAAATTGATGAAATTTGGAGCTGCCCAGAAGAGCAAGTTCATTCATTACAGAATTTTGCATCAGTAACATGCCTCCAACATGCAAACCTAAATATAATCTGGAAAGAAACCAGTGTGTTCTTGCAGCATGACTGTCATACATCTTCAGTTTATTCACTGACCCCTACTACAGTTTGGGGTTGGAGTAACAGAGGCTACCACTTATTTGGGGGGGTTATTAAGTTAAGGAATTCATAAGAACAAAACTAAAGGGCAGGAGTTTGCTTTGCCTAGCACTGGGCACCTGATGCCTATGTTTAGATGGCTGAGTTTAGAAGCAGAGCTCTGAGGGCCTCTTTCATGCAGCAGAAAGGAACTGGCACCTCCAGCAGGTAACTCAGCACAAGTGGCTATTTGTCTGTACAGAAGACTAGTGTGACTGTCTTCAGAGCCAGATGCTTCTAAATCCAGCTCCCAAGTACAGCTGAATTAGGCCATGTCACTATGTTAAATATCACAGCACACCTTTGTGCAACGCTGGACACTACAATTACAGCAGACAAGCTGCTTAACCACAAACAAATAGGCCATGCAGTTAAGAGGACAAAGCACAGGAAACCCTTGCATAAGGGCAGGAGCTGAGGGAGCTGGTTTATGCCAATGACTACCTTGCATCTCCCATGAGGGACTCAGAAGGGGAGGCACTGTAACAGAACCACAAAGCAGAAACCAGGCCCCACAGTTATCATCACCCTTTCTTCACCTCCTTCATCAGGAGGCAGAAGCCAGCAAACAGCATCAAATTATCAGCTTAATTCAGCACTTGGGAAGCACAGGCACGTTTAGGCCAGGCAGGAGGGGCACAGCTCCCCAGCCATAATCCTGCAGTTGCAGAGCTGAAGTGGTATAATAGGCACAAGAACCCCTATGTTCATCCCAGTTGCTGTTCTGTCCATGTGCAGCACTCAAACAAAAGCTAATCCCTCTAAAAAAGATGAGTGAAAGTGGAGGACAAAAGCAGCAGCATTTGTTGCAGAAAGTTTGAACAAGACAGCAGGATGTGGAGCTATTCTGCAGCTGGGATGCACTGACTAGACAAGGCAAGTGCATGTACACAGCAGTGCTCTCTGATGGGAAGAGCCAGCCTGTCAAACAGTTTTGTCAAAACAAAACATCTAATGAGCCAGGGAAAATTAACAGTTCTAGCCCACATGCAGTTCTTAACCAATTGTTCTTGTTTACACTGGTAACATTCTTCTCCTCTCTCTAGGGAAGAGGGTGTGTGCCCAGCACCAGTTCCCTGCACACACACCTCTGTCATAAAAATTTCAGGAGCAGACTTTCTGTCTCCTCAACAAAGTAGTTCTTTACAGTTATGCATGGGATACAGCACCACAAAAAAAATCAGCAAAACAACTGTTGCAGTTTATAAGTACCACCATTTTTGGTTAAGACATTAATAGCCTGCAAAAGAAACCTATTAAAGGAACAGTTAGTCAGATTTTGACAAACATGCAGAGCAAAAATGCATGCAAATCCTATTCTCAAATTTCCAGAGATTCTAGGTCACATCCCTTCACTGTATCTCCCAAAAAACCCAAGCTGCCAAGATTAATGTCTGTGGCTCACCTTATCCAAGCAGTCTTTACCCTTACAACAAGGCAAACCTGCGGTTCATCAGAACTGCTGCATTCAGATTTTGAGTACAGCAGACTGAAAATCTTGCTACAGGTCAAATGGACACAACTATAGTTTTAACAAGTGAAGTGACACAGGCTTGACACAATGCAACACTGGGATGTTGATGGTGAATTCAAGCCACCATGAAACACTTTTGCCTGTTGGGCTTTCAGCATCGTGGAATGATAGAATGCTTTGGGTTCAAAAAGACCTTAAAGACGACCTAGTTCTAAACCCCTGCCATGGACAGAGACACCTTCCATTGCACCAGGCTGCTCAGAGTCCCACCCAACCTGGCCTTGAACATTGCCAGGGCAGCTACATTTTCTCTGGTCAGACTGTGCCAGTGCCTCACCACCCTCACAGTAAAGAATTTCTGCATTATACCTAACCTGAATCTACCCTCTTTCATCTGAAAACTTTTTCCTCTTGTTCTATCATTATCTGCCTTAAAAGTCACTCTCCTTCTTTTTAAAAGTCCCCCAAAAGTACTGCAAGGCTGTGTTGAAGTCTCCCTAGACCTCACATTATGTGTCACATGTCATTCACCCTCATTGCTGTTATGCTACTGTGCAAAAACATCAGTGGACAGTCACAGGGACAAGACTGCATCTAACCCTGGCAGCAATCTGTTCCTCTGGCAGCAGAACACTAGCATTGCTCAGTGGAAAAGAAAGAAGAGAAAAGAAAATAGAAATAACACATTTTCAACTGTTTCTATTTCTCCTTCAGTAACTGGAAGGAAATAAGCAGGAAGTTTATCATGCCAAATTTGGTAAAAGAGAGAGATGAAAAATTGAGTCCTGACAGGACCTTAGTTGCCAGCATCTCTGAGGAGAGCCTAGACATCATATCTGAACCAGCACTGGGTTCAGATACCTCTTTCTTCTCATCCTGGAGAGAGACTGCCAGGCCACCCACACTCCCACAATGCAAAGTGCATTAAGCAGTGCAAGGCTGTCCTACACTTGCATTAAGCTGAGGAAGCCTGCATTATGCCAGAAACTCTTAAAACACTGACAAGGAAGTGTTTTCCAGTGTCTCTTTGTGAGCCCTTCAAATACTGACATACCTGTCCAAGTAGTTGACAATGTTGGAGTTTTTGTTTTCCCTCATCACAAGGATCTCATTAATAATCAGTTCTTTTTTGGGCTGCTGCTGCAAATTCATCTGTTTGATTGCAACCTGCAGTGAAAAGAGATCAAGTAAAGCATTATTGCAGGAGTCCACCAGAAACCTGCCAGTCAAAACCAGTCGCTTTAGTCCCACATCCACACGAGCGAAGAAAAATTACCTTTTCATCATGAGGTCACTTTTTTATCAATAGTTACTGAATTACCATTCCATAACTCTGCAAGTTTCTGCAGCCAGTGCATTTCCACACATGCTGTATAATGCTTAATGAAAAAAGAATGAGAGGAATTGCTATTTTCATACTGGACCTTAGTGTCACAGCTGGATACCTATCTCCATCTACAGTTTCTTGGTAGCAAAGAAGATATCTCCTTACTCTGGTATGGACGGATACATCAAAAACTTGTTGTTTCTGAAAGAATTCCTACTGATGTTTTGTTTTGTTTTTTAACTGCATGTTTCTGAATTTTTTTTGTGTTTTTTTCCCTGCTCCCAAGCAAATTTCAGCTTCTAGAAATCTAAAGTAGGGTGGGTAAATAACACAACCATGCTTAGTACTCCAAGGTAGTAACTCTATTTCTTTCATCACACCAAGACCTGGGAGAGAGAGAAGCACCAATGTTTAGACAAAACGCTGAAAATAAATTAACTGGAGTCAGCCTTATGTCCAGCCATGCCTGAAGGGCAACAGGGATGGATTTGTCTGCTGCAGCCCTTCAGTTTAGCAGCTTTCTTTCTGTTTCAGGATACCTGCTCTGCATGTATGTATGCTAAGAGCAGGAAGGTTACAACATGTTTTAACTCTTATATTCAAGTTTCCATGCTACTAGTAGTACCTTGTGAAAGCACCTGGCCCTCAGAGGAGGCTTCAAATCAATACTCAGCACAGTTGGAGGCAGAGATAACTCAGAGGTTACAACTCAACTATCCTTGGTACAATTTTTAGGCAAAGGGAATGAAATGAAACTACACCCTTACAAAAATGTTACATGCAGAGAAAGAGGCCTGGATGAATGGACTGGAGCCAGCAACTACAGAAACTCACAAAAACAAGCATTAAAAAAGGAAGCCACAGAGTGCCAATATAGATGGATATAACTAGCATTTTGATGGCATAGAAGGGAAGACTACACAAAAATCTGAACACATGAGGAGGCAAGAGCAGACAGACATCTTGGTTTTCCACAGTACTCATGAGGCCTGCCAGACAGAACTTAAAAAAGACAAAAACTCCATGCTGTGCTTTGTACAAGACCAGAGAAAAGAAAGAATTATAAAGAAGAGAGGGAAGGCATTTTTTGCTGATTAAGAAATTACCAGTGTTTCCCTGCACTGAGCTCCTGAGTTCAGTGCACTTCATAGAAAGGAACAAGCAACAGCATGACAAAGTTACAGCTGTCTCAAATGCAGATTTTAAAAGTCAGGGTCTGATCATACTAGTGTAATAGGAACAATTTAAAAGTCTCTTATAATACAAGGGTTCAAATTTTCACATGGAATTCACCCAAGGGATCCAAAAAGAAAGCAGAAAACCATCAAAGGACTTCCCTCTCCTATAAAATTTCTCATTGCTTCAAAATAAATATAAGAACCCTTCTTTAAAATCTGCAATTAAACTGTATTAATACTTGGGGAATTGAAAAAGGATGTGAAAGAATTTCAGCAAAAAGCACAATTATGAAATTTACTGGTGAATAACTCTTACGTTTTACAAATGCAAAGTACACACATATTGTTGCAGACTTCATAAATATATCTGGAAGAACACCAACTTTCATCTTTTCAACCTATCTGGAAATAAAGGTTTCCACATACACTGCATATCTATCACTACTAGTTTATTATGCAGGCAACAAGCTTGGCAGTTTTTAACATTTGTGAGGGGAAAAAAAGATAAGACAGGCATTCCTTATTTTCCAATTCAAGAGCAGAAACTAAGTGAGCAAAGGTTGGGACAGGAAATATTTGTATGGAATTTAAGTAGTGTAAGTGTAAGAAGCAAAAGAGCAGAGGACAAATAAAAGAGTTTGCATGGAGACAGGCAGCAATCTTAGAGAAGAAGACAGAAACTTTTACTGAGGTACTGCCCAGTCCAAACATTTGATTCTAGCCTTTGCAATCACAGAAAGAATCTTTATAAATATGAAATTATTCAGGAATCAAAACTTGTGAAGTCATTTTTCCAGCTCTCTGCTCAGACCACTCAACCATGTCTCATTAGTAAGTAAATAAAGACCTCATTAAAAATAAGATGTCATGAATCCCTGAAAGACAGTCTTTATTTTGTGGCATCAACTTGAACTTTTGGGGCACAATCCAAAATCCACTACCGTGGTACTCTGGCAGCACTTACCTCCTGTCCTGTAGCTACATCTATTGCTGTGTAAACTGTACCTGAGGCTCTAAACAAAATAGAGAAAGGAAAAAGAAAATAATTTATTAGTGTCTCAAAATAAAAGTGAGAGCTTAACAGATGCCCTTTCCCACTTGCCTCCCTGAAGTGCCCTTAGTCTCATTCCTCCACATCCAATAATGCCAGTGGTAAACATAATCTGAAGTATTTCTGAGACAAGGCTGATGTTGGGGCAGAAGCCAGAGGATCTATGAGGAGAAAAGCTCCTAATAAGGGACACTATGGTCATCCAAAGCCTTGCTGCTAAACCAGCAAACTGTAGGACTATGAGTTTATTCTATTTCAAGCGGCATGACCACACTATCCTGGCTTGCAGAATGCCCAACATAACAGAGCAACAGAATCAGCTAAAGTAAACAAATGGGGCATTTGTAGTGAAGAAAAGGGGAGTTTGAGCCTCAGCATGTGGACCTCACTGCAGATCTGTATTTTGCCTCAGTACAGTCGCTCCTCCAACCTCTACTTTCCCCCTACCTTGTTTAGAAGGGTACAGCATGTGCCTTGAGGTGAGCTGATTCAGAAGCAAATCTGTAAATTTAAGATCGTCTTGCAGTACTGTCCCTGCTTGTAGCTGTATTTATCAACCTGATCATCTAATGGCATAATTTCTTATATTACAACACAGTTGCACAGAAAACCAAGATTTGGGGTAGATGTGGATCCCAGCAAAAGAACAACAACAACAACAACAAAAAACCATAAAGAAGAAAAGAAATAAACCAAACAAAATAAACTTTCCAAAGTGCCCCCAATAGCATTTCCAGCAAGCTAACTTAGCCTGAATTTGGTGGATTCTTCTTAGCATAAGGAAATTAAATGTTTAGCATAGAGAAGAAGCATATACTAACCCCTGTCCAATCTTCTCAAAATTCGTGTACTTCTTTTTTGGATCGCCCACACTCACAATACTTCCTACAAAAAACAAGAGGATTTCCTTCAAGTCCTTTTTTCACACAGCTACGAGAACTAGCTGTAAGAAAAACTCCATTGACCACAGTAGCTCTGTCTCATGAACCACTCATCAGAAATCCAGAGGCTCATGGGCACCAAGAAAGTCCTCAGTTATTTATGCACATTTCAGCTGCGGCATTTCCCTGTATCAGGAACTTCCCTTCAGAAATGATGAAGCACAGATATCAAGAATATTTAACCTTCACTGGCAGTCATCACTAGATGTAGGATGGGGATACACAGGCCTAACACATGGAAAAACAATTACTTGTTGGAAAACTGCTATTTAAAGTCACTCCTAGCTTCAGCACCCTGGATGATCTAAGATGCCCCTGCACCGCAATGTCTCTGAAATTGGAGGCTAGTCTCTCAGTCCTCTTGGAGGCAAGAGTCTGTTATAAAAGTAGTCAAATATTTCTTTATGCCATGACAATTTATAGTAGGAAAAAAAAAAGTATTTATGATGTTTTAAGAGCAGCACAACCACAGCCATTTACTGACCCAGTGGCTGGACTGCAAGACTTCCTTCAGGAGAGAGGGTAGAGAGACCCTCCAGAGCCAAACCTCCTCTGGCCTTCCTGGGCAATGCTCAGCTGCTCTTCCAGGAACCTGACAGTCAGCATATGTTTTAGCAGCAGTTACCAACATCCCTCTGGTTTTAGAGAACAACCTGAAACCATCTCAGCTCATTCTCCAAAAACCAAAAGAAAGGCTAACACTGCCTTCCTCAAAGGGAAAAGCACTTTGCCTGGTGTTCCACGATATGGGGCTGCAAGAGGCTTGCAACTTTAACTGATATTGATAACTTCACTATGGCAGACAGGAATTACCTTTTAGGGTGAAGGAATCAGAGCCAGCAATTTCTAGAGCTCAGCTGGGAGGCAGTCTCCTCTCTAACAGCACCAGGGCAGCTAACAGGATCAAGGGATACAGAGCTGTGTCCAAGTTGGTGTTTGCAAGTCATTGAAGCTGCCGACACATGGTGCTGCTCTCACAGGGTCTGGGGCTGAGCCTTAACAGATGTATATTGGCAAAGAAACTGCTCGTGGTCAATAAGCCAAGAAATTCAGGAGCAAGCAGCGCAAGAGCAGGCTATTTTCAGACACCACTGGAGAGCAGCCAAACCCAAAGGGTTTAGAACAGACAGAGGTAGAAGTAGGGAATATCGCCCATGTTTGGAGAGGAGGGCAGGAAGAGAAATCTGGCTTTACAAATCCCACTCAATTACAGAAGCAGTGCTGTCTGCCCTGAGGACTGGTATTTCTGGACAAATATTCAGAAATTTTCCCTCAAAGCCTAACACAGGCTACAAGTTCAGGCTGCAAATGTTTCTCCAAAGCAAGGACTGGACAGAATGCTGTGCTGAGAAGTGGCAGCTGCCAGTTTTGCCCTGTTTAAGGTTGTTAACTCTACAATGGGGGGTGTTTCCTACCTTCCAAAGAGTCAGGTGAGGATTCATTAATGTTTGCATCAGTGCTATGTTTCTGCTGAGAGGTAGAGATTGAGCAGACTTCTTTTAACTTTTGCATGCATTTTGCACATCTTTAGTAGGTGTAATTATATTTTTGCTTTACAGTTTTAATAATTTTAATAACATGTCAAAAGGCTGCTTGTCTGCACAAGTACAGCTCCATTGCCCTCAATGGAAAGACATTTTTACTTAGATTAAGACTAAAGATTTAAACTTCGTAACATTTTTCTGACTAGCCCACATATAGAAGCTGACACCTGGAGCAAGTAAGGTGTCAGAAGGTACATCTGCTTCCCAACACTCCCAAAAGTAGCACTTGCACTTCTCTGCATGACTGAAGTGGGTGTATTTTCATTAGAATAGCACTTTTTTTTCCTGCCACAGTTGCTGCTCGCCCCACCTGGTCACAAAAATGTCTTGGATCCTTAATGGTACAAAGATCCTGCTAATTGAGTGAAGTTGGTGTTTTGAAATAATGGGTGTGGAGTTTTTCAATAGCAAGCAGTCCCAGTTAATAAACCATCAAGTCAATTTAGGCTTTATTTAGAGAAATTAGTTACTTAGATACCATTTTAATATTTTAATTTTTTTAAAAGTTATATCCTCAGATAAAGTCTTTATCTAACTACTAGACTCTTATTCCTAAAATACTGACAAATATATCCTCAAAACAAAGAGGCCAGCCTTATCATAGACGTGCTAACACAATTTAAGTCAACTGACAAGGAAGGCATGAACATAACTAACACAGGATTAGTAGTTGAAAGGATTAGAAATAAGAATAATAATATTATTAGAATAAGAATAAGATAATAATATATTAGAATAAAGATTCTAATAAAACCTGGCCCAGGATGAGGATAGCAATCAATTGCATGCAAGAGTTGGTTCAGCTGTTGGATATGCCACAGCATAACCCAAAACCACCAGGCAGTGGAGGAACACTTGCACTGAAGGTAGGAACTGTTAAAGACATGAAGACACAACTGAGAGATTTGGTGATTTTTTTCTCAGAAAAAACCCACCTGTTTGGCTACCCACAAAATGTTAAAGCACTTAAAAATAACCAATTCACTTTACACCATGATACTGTGGAAGACAAACTTGGGGATGCATTAATTTTCTCTCCATCTTTTAGACACCTTATGTCTAACATCGCAATATAATCATTCATGCTTCAGAGCTACAGAATAAGATGTGAAATGGTCTCAAACTTCATAGTTAAATAGATTATATTTATTCAGGGCTTGTTTTGCAGAGCTTGAGGATCTGTAACTCCTTGGAGACTTCAGCCAGTATCACAGGTACTCAGCTTAAATTCAAGCTCACCCCATATATCTGCCCCCAATTTTGCGTTGTGACTGTGTACCCATGACTTCAGTAAGGGATCACAAAATGGGGAAACATTTCAGCTTACTGATGTTCTGAGAAACCAACACAGCAGGATCTGGAATTTAACTTTTTTAAAGAATAAGGACTTACTTAATTTTTCTAGTATCTCTTCATCCGACATTTTTGGCTTCTTCTTTTGCTTCTCCGTGTTCCTGACCAGCATGTCGGGTGCTGTTGTGCTGTTTTCCGAGGGAGAAGAAATAGGAGAGGTGGCCACATCTCTGGTAGGTGGAGGAAGAGGGTCTATCACAGAGCGAGTGTATATCTAATTTTGTTGAGAAAAACACACAAGTCAGAGGAAGATTTAAACCCTCCTATTTAAGTTATTATTGTTGTTGTCAGGGATGCATTTCCATAGCTGCTTTGTTAGCAACTAGCATCACTAACCAAGGACTCGTGTCCCCCACAGCTAGGCAGGTGACAACACTAAGGTACTCTGCCAGAAGGAATGGCTCCCGCTGCCTCCCTCCTGCTCCCTAGAAGGGCTTAGCATCAATTCACACAGAGGGAAAAAGAGTCACAGTCAAGATCTGACTGTGATTGCAGTAATCCAGGCTGAATGAAGAATTTCTGCTCACAGATTTGGTGTGTTCGGGTCGTGGGGCTATTACAGGGGGTGGAGCTGCATCATCTTCATCATCCTCATCTTCAGACACTGAGGGCACTGCAGGGGTCTCAGAGACAGCCTTCACATTCTGCATGGAGTTCCACAAATAGCAAAAATTAAAACCCAATAACATGTCATAAACAAAACCACAAACACTGGATTAAGATCCTAACACAAACTGCATTGAATCAAGCAGAAAAAAAAAAATAATCAGAACAGACTGGTGAGTTATAGTGCCTGAAAAATTCAAAACCCAAGGTTCCTGGGTCTTCATGGCAGATGGATGTGCAGTCCAAAACTGACACAACCATTCTGACAGAGCTCCTCATCTGCCTGAGTGACAACAATCACCTGGCTCTCTCTAATGGCTTTCCCAACACCCACACAACTGACCAGCAAGTTTTGGGACACCAAGGTTTGGAAATATCTGCACCTATTTTTATATACATATATATTTACATATATTTTTTGAAGCAAGGAAAAAACCCTCATAGGGGTTTTTGCTTGCTTCAAACCCTGACCATTCAGTATGAAGATTTCAGACTTCAAATGCTAGAATTTGCATCAAACTCTTAATGTTTTCTCCAGAAGTTAGGAGGTCAATTTAACATCAGCTCTGATATGGTGATTGAGAACTAATTAATTAATGTGAATTTTTGGAAGTAGAATCTGGCAAAATTGTTTTAAATCTCTTTTTAAATTACATCCCAACATAAAAATTTATTAAAAAAAAGAAACAATTATTTTGTTTAAAAAGAGTTTTATAAGTGGTTAAAAAATTATCTGGAATTTTCTGCAATGCTGTGATTAGGAATCAAAGTAATTTTTAAATTTATCCACATTAAACTGGATTTGAAGTTCATTACATCCTTTACACTATAAGCATTTCAAAACAAATGTGGTAAGATCCTCAACCCACTAGACCAGTTCTGTTTGTGCATCAACACCTCCCTAAGAATGGCAGAGGGAAAAGTATTAAAGTCCTCAGAAACAAGGTGAAAGCAATACAGTATTTCACTGAGCCTAAAACACTTGAAGTCATTACCATCCTGACAAACAATTGTCAAAATGCACTCAAAACCTAGCTTGTCAAAAACAACAAGGAAAAACTAAGTACTGGCAATTTTCTGAATATCTCCAAAATTAAAGGTTAGCCTAAGGAAGAGCACTAGCTATATCTCAGTAGACTGGTAACTACTACTTTTATACAGATTTACTTAAAAATCCAACTTCAGATATTGAGACTTCTGAGGACTGACATACAATGACGTGTAATAACAAACAACGGCAGAAATATTTTCCTTTTCTTTTTACAGAGGATCCTAAATGATCGGATCTGAATAAGCTGCCTTTGAAAGGGAGCAGAAGAAGCCAATTCTAGGTAATGACATGGCCATGAGAAAACAAGAGCTGAAGGAATTGTGGGGTTTTATGAACCATCTTAAACTGAAAGTCTCACAGGCACACACAGAAATTTATCATGTCTCCTAACAAAGCAAATAGGAGTGGTGCTTGCCCTGGCAAGGACCGAGTAAAGGTCAAGCAGAGAGGAGGAGAACCTTTTATTTCCTGTTCTACTAGAGATTAGTCTGGGTAATCAACATTAGCTTTAGTAAATCAGACCTCATAGGTTAGTAAATAAACCTTGCTATACCACAGATGTTAATAGAGACATAAAACCTGACAGCAGAATGGTTATCAAATCCTAGGTATAGGAAAAGACCAGCTTCTATGAAAACAGAGGTATTTCTACTAATTAATTCACTAATGTCCATTCACTATTCACTAAAAATCCTACTTCCATCTGCTTTATTCCCTATGAGTTGAAATGAAAAAGTGAAAGGAGCATTGCCTGTTTTTATAGACATGTACTCACTATACAAATATATACACTTCAGATTTTAAAACACTCAGCAAACTACAAGTTTACATGTAATTAACTGGTTTTTGCAAGTTTTTTAATCCCAAACTCAAGAGAGATGTGAAGCTTACCAATGTATTAGATGAATTGTAATCCTCTGTTGATTTATCTGAAAGACAGATAATAATGTCATTATAAATTAGTTATAAATGCAGCAGCAGTGGGGAGAAGAGCAAGGGACAAGCTCTCTTTAGAAAAAGCAGGAGAAAGGCTGCTCCCAAACTTAGCTCCCTAATTCCAGCTTCCCAGAACCAGCTGAATCCTGGAAGATATAGAACAGAGGGTAAAAAAATGTAGATAAATGCAGGGGTCACAAAACCCTGCAGCAGGAGGATGGAATTGCCCAGGTTTTATTGCAAAACCTGAATAAATACTGTTCTCCATCCATGTACACAAAATATTATAAATGGAGGAAGTGGCCAGCAGAGGCATTGCAGCTGATTCTTACAAAATGCCCAGTCTCAGCCACCTGAACTTCCTGGACTAGCACAGAGGACATCACAAGTCAACTTCTCATTTGACTATCCAGGCACATATGGGGAATATTTGTGCTCTTATCCCTGCTTGAAGCCTTTCTAATTAGAACTAAATCTGGTGACACGGTTCTATCCCTCTATAAGAACCAAAGTAGGGGCTAATATTTAGAAAGGGAAGGAGTTGCAGTTGAAAGTAAAGGAGTGATGGTTGCAGATGTCCTTCAGAGGACATAGCCCATACAAAGAGGCACAAACCCTTGGCAGTTCTGACTTTTAGAGGAACCCAGCCAGCAATCTTCAGACACCCAGGCAGCTGAGGCACATTCCTCAACCATGGCACATGGGATCAGACATCCACACCCACCCTGCAAACTGAAACTGGTGCAAAATTTAGCTGCCTTTTTTTTCCAGGGGCTTTCTCCAGGGACTTTCATCAAGGGGAACCCAGTCTGTGGTCTGTAGGAACCCAGAAAGAGAGCAGTATCCCTCTGACTCCTGTGGGGGATCCTGACCTCCAGGAAAACACTGACTTTAACCCTCATTCATGAAGAAAGCTTCCAGAATCCCTGGATAAACCAGGATCTATAAAAGAAGAAGAAGACATAATAGAAAACAGTGCATTGTGAAGAAGAAGTGAGAAACTTAGGTTTTAGGGATTTAACATGGAGTCAAAATGGAGGATACAGGGCGCTGTCTCATAGTGCTTCTTCTTCATGTCCTCCATTTTCTCTGCAGGGTTATGAGCGCGATGACTGGGTGAGAGTTGCCGCAGTTTTTAGTTACACAAATGGACAAAAAATGGTAATCGGTAAAGAAAGTAAGATACATTTCTACTGTTAATTGGACAAAGGTGATTATAAAATACCTTGAAACTGCATGTGAGGGCATTTTGATAGTGGGTTTTCCTGAGCACTAAGTCCTGTGCAGACAGTGCCAGGCATTGTAGATAAGATAATAATAAACCTGAAGACCAAAGAGAGAAAGTGTCCACAGTGTCTTTTTTCCTGACACAGAACTGCGATAGTTAAGTCCCCATCAGCTGGGAAACCTCCCAAAGATGCCCAGCTTCCAGGGCCAGAATACCACAGGGGTCTGCCCTCCAGATTCTGGCTGTGAGCATCAGAAAAAAATATGTGCTTGGGAGGCTCAGCCAGTTGACTGACCTCCTCTTTTGCAGCTATGCTGGGCATCCAGATCTACAGAACAGCATTTTTAAAATAACAAGGGTGCTTGAGCAGCCAAAGAATCTTTCCCATTTTCCTTGAAAAGAGAGACCTACTTGCTGATTAAACAAAAGAAACCCCACATGTCCTGACCATGGAGAGTTGGACAAAGTAGCTGCATGAGACCATCACCATGTACCTGTGAAACTCATGTACTTCTGGCTGTTAGAGATCTTTTTGGAGTTGTAAAACTCCAACACATCCAGCACTGCCTGGGGGTTCTTCTTTTGCTCTGACTTGGTGATGTTTGAAGTCTGCAGCAGACGTGCCCATTGCTCTGGCATTCCCTGTGGGAAGAGGCACCTTGTTAACACAGAGCTGGCCTAAGGTGCTTCACAAAACATAAGCCCACTGTGACAGTTTTGCTCCAGCTTTTGGAGTTACACAGTATTTTGAGGGAAGGAGGGAGAAAAGAAGACAGAAGAGAAAAGAAAAAGAGGTCCTGAATGTGTGCCTCCCTAGCCACTGCCTGTGTCACAAATCATACTTTGGCATGTAAATATCCTCTGTTCTTGGGTCTCTGGGTGACTCCCAGGTCCTTTGCAGACCAAAATTCAAGAACTAGAAAGGAGAAGACCCAATTGCTACAGTTCAGAAAAAGCCTCAAAAAAACCAAACAAAAAAACCTCAAAAACAACAACAACAAAAATTCTTTATGCACAGGTATTCACATACTTACATATACCCAGGAAAGGCTATAGAAGTAACATACACTGCATAGCCTCCAGCACAATGGACATGCAACACTCGTTTGGGTCTTCTGGTAGCACTAGAGTTCTTTGGTAATAGCATTGTGGTGCCCATGGTAACCAGAGCTGGGAAAGCAGAGGTGTTAACTTCACATCTGAAGCTCAGAATTTCATCCTATGGACATCATTTCAGCCAGAAAATAAACACACATGGACAACAGCCAGACTTGTGCCTTTCTTCACCAGCAGGGGTAAGAGTTTACAGACAAAATGGCAGAGATTGGGATCCATGAGTAATGAAGTTATCCTCCCTGCTCAAAAGGATGGCTGGATACACCCCTCAGGTAATGCCCCACTAGTACAGGTGGGGTAATCTGGGCAAGTCTAGAGGCTGCCATGCAAAACACACATGTACACATTATTCAGGGTAGGGGAATGAAGTCTCTGGGAAAGCAGCATATTGCAGACAGGTAGAAACACCTTGTTCACAAACAACTTCTGCTGCTAGGAAATACTATCTCATAACCAAAAAAAGAATGAAAATATTAAGATGATGATGATGAAATAAAACTCTGTCTTTAAAGTATTTTGCATGCCAATAAATGAAAAAAGCCCACCACACATAAAGGCATCTGACATTTAGCCTTACGACAGCACATACATGTTCTGTTTTAAGTAGCTGTATGTCTCACAAAGGAAAACTCTCAGAACCCCACCTAGGGACATAGACTATTCTATAGAGACTTCTTTCAGCTCTAGAGGAAGAAGGGAGGGGAAGAGAAGGGAAGGAAAGAGGGATTTTAGCTGACCATAACAGCCAAAAACCCAAGAAAGGAAAAGCTTGCTGGCAGCCTGAGCTCCTGGAATGTGCCAAGTTTGACAGTCTCTCAGCATGAATTAGTGGGTAACCTCTGCAGATGTGTTTCAAATAAGATCAAATTAGATGATGATAACAGCCCTTACAGCATTAATATATAAAAGATTAATGGGCCCTGACTCCTCCTAGCAATAAGCTAAACCACACAGTTCTCTTTTCCTCCAGATTCACTTACTGTGAATTCTCCTGTGACTGCATCAAACCCCACATGAATCGTGTGTTCAAAGTCTGAAGGGAGGGAGATCTCCGGCCGCTCTTTCTCTTTCTTCTTATTGGCTGCAAGACACAAAAACAGCAACAATTTTTAAAAAATCCATTTATGTATCAAGAATTAAAATCTCCCCAATAGCTTCTAATTCACCTACACTATCACCCCCCAACTTTTGCTAGTCATAGGATTTCAATCTGAAGCAGACAGACAGCAAGTTATAAAACTTTCTTTCCACACTTAAGAGCAGCCACAGTGAGTGGACAACAGAAATAAAAGTCCTGTAACACAGGACAAGCACAAAAGAAGGAAATTGATATTTTCAGTATGTAAAGTATCAACTAGTATACCTAGACTGGAGAGCATGAGTGCTATTTACCTAAAACATCCACTCAAACTTACATAGGTTAAAGTCAAAAGTTCTATAGTAGCATCAAGTGGAAGCCAGTCAGTATTGAACACATTTTTAAAATTTATTGTTTTATGCAACTTTAAAAAACCCCTAAATATCATTATTATGTGCTTTTAAATATACACTTGCCTCTCATACAAAGCCAGGGAAAAATTTAATTACAAATACTGATTAGAAATTGCTTCCTTCATCTTATTTTTCCAAAAGTTTATGAAGAAACCTAAATATAATGTGGGATTCTGCTCTAAAATCTTATGAGCCAAAAGCAATTTTTTTCTCCCAAAATGAACTAAATATGTTTTTAATGACCAGCTTTGAAGACATGAGCAAGTTGGCAGAATCTGGCAGGTGAGGAGCAGAAGTCATAAAATAACAGGAAATACAAAAAAGCAGATGCACCCTGCAAATTTTAAACTGAGGTCTTGAAACAAGATTATGGTTATACACTGGATTAAGTTCATCTGTACTCATTATGCATTAAGGACCCCACCTTCCTTTTAGCATTTTTTGCACTCAAGAAATTGAGATCAGTTTAAGGAAGAACCACATTCTAGTTGGTTTTGCTGCTGTTTGCAGTTACAAAATCAGCGGAGCCAGGAGAAGGTGAGCAAGCCACTTACATTTCCCAGATGCTCCCCTTTTTTAGCCAAAGCCAAACAAAATTTGTTTTGTTGCTAACATTCCCCAGTGCACTTTTGGCAATACGAATGCCCCAAGTATTTGAGAAACCTGCACAGCTAACAGTCAGTGTAGCAATTCTTTCAGACACTGCTGTGGTTGGTTGAGTAGAGAGTGTGAGATGTTGCATAGTGATCCGTGTCATTTTTCAGACACACCATGAGATATAAAACNACGGGTTGGTGGAGCGCAGGGTCCCCGTGTCTGCAGCGCTGCTTGCTCCTCCCTTATCAACCAGCTAATAAATTGCCTGATTGATTAACCAATTCGACTGTGCTGAGCTAAATATATAACAAGAGGCTCAGGGCTGGCCCCAAAGGACTGAATCCCATTTCCTTCAATGCCAGCTCTGGGACTGTTCTCTGTATCATTACAGAGCTACAGTTGTACACAGTAATTCTGGAGAAAGAAAAGGATCAGATGCTCCATTTGGGACACGTAGATGGAACAGATTGTTTTTGATCCCTCTTTCAAACAAAGGGAATGGGGGAAGCTGAGTCATAGAGAAGGGACAGAGTTGCCAAAGGGAAAAGAGCCATGCTGGAGGAGACATCCCTGAGGAGGGAGCAAGGAAGACACAGGAGCAGCTGCTGGTTAGCAGATGGTGAGCATCTGCAGCACAGAGGCTGCTGCACGCACTAGCACCGGATGGGAAGTGAGAGGCAAAGAGTGCAGGGAGTGCCATTCGAGGCACCATATTCCACAGGTCTGCCTACAGGATCAATCCACTCCTCCAAGGCAAAGGCTGAGGTGCCAAGTCAGCCTAGAAACCTGTTGTTCAGGTGAGGAAGAGGAGGATACCTCTACCAGCACCCTGTGCAAGAGTTCCACGTGAACAATGAACACTCACGTGAACAATGAATGTCCAGGTCAGCTGCCACAGCAGAGTTGAACATATTCCTAAAAAAAGCTTAAAGGGCATTAAGTTGTTATCCAGAAGTCTTTCGTTTTTTGGGGTTTTTTTTATTTATGTATTCAGGCAGATCTGACAGATCTAGAAGTCTAAACATTATTAAACAATTAATAATACAATTGTCTTAGTAAGCAGATATTTATGTCATAGCAGGTGGTATAAGGGAAAAAGAACTGAAGAAAAAGGCACTCCCAATCTTGCTAAATGCTTAATGTTCCTTTAAAATGGTTGCATTATCCTTGCAAAGAGCTGAAAAGACTAAATCTTAATTTAAAACTACAAAAGAGAAATAATGTAATATGATATTTAAGATGACTGCCTACCACCACCAAAGGCTTTATTCCCACAAACACCTCATTCACAACCTTCCATGCTCAATCCTGTTACAAGTGTCTCCCATAAATTTTCCTTACAGTGTTCTGGCAACTTGAGCTGCAACAGTGAAGTACAATGTGTGACCATGTAGTGAGGCCATCCTGCAGCACACTGAGATGAGATAGGTTCTCACCACTGCTAACATGGAGCAAAGTGTTCCCAGTCACCATGGAAAGGGCTCCACAAAGTGCCTCTGCTCGACACTGCAGCTGAGCTCAGCAAAGTTCAAATGAAATAAACATGCCTCATTCAAGACTGATACCCTCAGTTAGGCACTGATGAGTCCCCCGAGCCCAGGAAAATTCAAAATATTCACAAGTCCTGCCGAGAGCAACAAGTCACACAAACCCTTGGGCACCCAGTATTAAGCCAACGGGTTTTTTTAATACTAGGTTTGTGGGTTTAGGCTTGGACAGAGGAAATCAGGACTACAAATTATATCCTAATTTTGCAGGCAGAGCACCTCCAGAGCTGCCCGGTAAGGGGTATAACTCAATGCAAGTGTGCAAACATGCATGAGGCCCTGGATTTAGGCCCCATGTGTCCTTTACACAACACCTCTGCTCCATGTACAGGGGTAGCACAGATTTGCTCAAAATCACTTTCCTCTAACTGAATGGAAACCAACTTCCCTTTTAGTTCAGCTAAACTAGAAAATAACACCCAAATTATTTCAGGTACAAACCAAAGAGAAGTGTCTGAACACTGAAGATTTTCCCTACATTTAAGCAGCATGACACTAGGAATTTAGCTGTCATCATGAGACTAGAAGTTTTCATAAGATGGAAATCAACCAATTTGAAGTAAAGGTGACAGTTAAAATAATTTTTTGCTCTACTGGAATTAGAGGACAGAAGAAACCATTCTCATTTGGGCAGGTGTATTGCAACAGAAGGCTCTGCTGGGCTTGGCTAAACAAAAATCTCTCATGTCTTGAAGCATCTGCCATTTTGGCCAATCTTCAGTAAACATAGGCAGGTTCAGATCAGGCACAGTCTGTCTGCTGATTTTCCCCAAACCTTCATTTTTCTCCTTGTTTGTAGTTCTCCTTCATAATCCAATTCAAACCAGCATTTCAGGTTCTACTACTTTTACAAGTTTCAGATGATTACTTTGATCTCTGAAACAGTTGATCCTAGAGATTTAAAAACTCCTCTTCCCTAGTTAACACAAAAATCCTGCAGCTTTTTCTTACCCTGCCTGACAGACTTTTAACATTGCGTTCACGTTCTCTGGATTGCAGGTTCAAAATACCACATTTGTAAAACAATCCAAAGCTGCCAAAGGTATCGGGTAAGAATACTAATAATGAATGCCACATGCATTTTGTAGAAAATGATCAACCACCTTGATTATTTAAGTTAGTGAAGCTATCATTTCAGTTAGTTTTTTTCACTATTAAAAATTAGAAGGCAGCCTTCCTTCTGAAGCCCAGGGAGTTGAAGATATATAGTCTTGACTTTAGTTACCCAGTGCTTAGAAACTATTCAAATACAGAAAAAGCTGATGTATTACGAAGAACTCAAAGAAAAAAAAAATAGGTCAGATATAAAAGGAAACCACCACATATTAGGGGATGGAGATTTTTTTTTGGCATCACTTCAAAAGATTCATAAGTGAGGTTTTTTAAAATATCCTCATCCTAAAAATTAGAATTTAGAGTACAGTTCACAGTTCCTCTCTCTATTTTTCATCTGTTACAGTCCCTTGAACATGAAAAACTCCTTCAGTTGACAAGAAATATACCAGAATTTTCAGTGACAGATTGTTCTTAAAAGCAAGAAGCAATGCCTGACCCAGACATTAGAACAGAGTAAACGGCCATGAGGCAAAATATGACAGGTCTCGTAGGAGATGGCATGTTAGTCTTGTATAAGTCAAATTATTTGCTGTTTAAAACAAGCAAAAGACCTCCCTCTGCTCTCCACTAATTGCCAATGCCAGCTTTATTGGCCAGCTTGTAATTGGCACAAAAACCTACAGTTTTCAAAGACTATTATGGACAAGTCAGGTTGGGAAGTAACAGTTAGTCCCAGAGTTAGTCACAGTTTTCAGGGACACTGTACTCATAATTTATAGGAAAGGTAAAATAAATTATATATTAAAAAAAAACCAACCTACAAGAAAGAGGGTCTAAAAGAGACCTGCAAAGGGCTTTTGACATGTGCGTGGAGTGATAACACAAGAGTGAAAGGATCAAAAATAACAGAGGGGAGGTTTAGATTAGATATTGGGAAGAAATTCCTCACTGTGAGAGTGGTTAAGTACTGGCACAGGTTGCCCAGAGAAGCTCTGGGTGCCACATCCTTGGAAGTGTTCAAGGCCAACCTGGATGAAGCTCTGAGGAATCTGGTCTGGTGGAAGATATCCCTGCCTGGGATATAACAGGAGAGGTGGAACAAGAGGATCCTTAAGGTCCCTTCCAACCCAAATAATTCTAGTATTCTATGATCTTATGAAAAAAAGTGAGATGGATTAAATGTTACAGGATTAATCATTACAAAAATACTTATCTACAGACTGTACCTTAGGTACCCCAAAACAACCAGGACAGATGTGCAGGAAACAAACACATAACCCTTTCTAAAACCTCAACCATCACTAAGTATCAAGAGCTTGACTGTGTTCAAGCGGAGCAACATTCAGACAGGTGGTTAATTAGAAGAGATAAAATACTGTACTTTTATCTCCTGGCAAAATAGATCGGTAAAATCGATCCTTCCTCTTCTTTTCTTCTGGATTGGGAGGCAAAGGTTTTGAGCCATGGTTTAAAGTCCCAGGATCTTTGCTTCCCGATCCAATCATAGTGCTGGTATTTCTCATTGGAGGAGCAGGTGGTTTGTCTTCTGTTTCAACTCCATTGTTAGACATCTTCAGTTGGGGACGCCGTCACTGGGAACTGGAAAAGAAAACAAGTCACATGCTGTAATTATTTATTTATTTATTTTAGATGAGTATCATACTTCTGAGTATCAAGTAAATCACAAGCAGGTATTTGCAGATGGACCTGCAACCTCAGTCCAACCATTAACCCAGCAGCACTGCTGTGTTCACCATGTGCCATATCCACAGGGATAATGATAGCAACACAACCCAGCATTAAAAATTTGTGTCAGCACAACAAATATACACATTTCTTTTTCTAATTATAAGACTGTGTTTGAGCATTTGAGTTACTGATCACTGAGAAAAGCCTGTTTCAGGATACAACCAGTTTTCAAGCAAACCATGGAGCAGAAGTGCAGGGTAGGAAGGTAAATATGAAGTAGCAAGGAGTAAGGATACCGGAGAGGAGCCAACAAGCTGCTGAGTTCCTAATACCTCTCAGATCCATGCTAGTTCTCCTAAAAACTATGCCAAAAGGTTTGCATCAGTCTCCAGCACAGCAGGTGCCCAGGTAGCCCCGAGCTGTACCCACGTCACTTCAGATGCAGTGCCACAGCCCTCAATTGTGCCAAGCCAGCCCTGGTCTTTCTGTAGTGAACAGCACATTTCAGGAGCAACTCCAGCTGCCAGGAAGTTGATTGCTTTTTGTTCTGTTGGGAGGGTCAAACAAAACTAGATCCCCAACACACATTTAAAGCCATAAGTAAATAAGCCCTGCTGTGCAGATTTAAAGACGGAAGCTTGGGAAGAGGGTAATAGATTATTCTGCAACAACTAACTTGTTCCACCCAAATGAGATCAGCACTACTCCAGGCACAGCTTGGCTGCAGCAAGATCCTTCTGGAAACTGGAATTCATCCGCACTGTGTTTTCTTTTCAAAAGTTAGTTGGGAGTTAACTGTTGATAAAAGAACAAAGTGGGAACAGTTTTTGTTTGGGTGAAAAATGCAATTCAACAGCTTTACCAATTTCACAGGCAGTAAAGGAAGATATTTCACTCAGGGAGAATTACAGGGTGGCAGAAAGTCATAAACTGTTTGCTCTCTGCAAGTAAAAAGTCTAGTTACAAAGCTGAGACCACTGCTGACTGCCAGGGAGCCACTTTCCATAGGCTGGACACAGTGTGACACTGAGTCACCCTCCAAACCACACCACAGTCCTATGGCCACACAGCAGCCAGACAGCCTTCTTCTTTAGCCAAGAAATCCTCAGTGTAACTGGCAAGACTTGGATCCAGAGGACACTGCTCTTGCTGCTCTGGGGAGCTAAGGCAGGCAAACACTGCCCACAGAAGTCACTCAGCAGCAATGTGTCAGACTTTGCCAGTTTCCCTATTGCCTGCCAAGCCAGAGAGCCTGCAGCTCCACCTTTGCTTCCACTTGATTGATTCCCAGTTTCTTCACAGTAGCCATTAAATGGGAAGGTTGGCAGTGTTGTACAGCCTGTAAGACTTTGGGGAAGCCTTCATACACTGGGAATTCTGTAAAAGGTATGACCCTAGCCCTGTTTTCTTTCCAATACAGCTGTGCAATGGAATATTAAATGACAGACTTGCCATTTAATAGCATTTTGGGATTGCATTTGGGGATTGATTTTAATGGTGGAACAGCTTTGGCATTTGGGAGAGGTGGGGGGAAATTATGTGTGCAGTTGTCTGGGCGTGTCCTCGTATGTGCCCTGTGCATGTCCCACCACTCGCACTCCTTCAGCCTCATGCTATTCTCAGGTATAAAATAGAACAGAACTAAGTGACAGCTGGAGTGCCAGCCATTAAGTGGTTGGTGCAAAAGAATACTCTCCCTGTCTAAGCAGTGGAAAAAAGTCTAAGCTAAAACCCAACTGATAATTTTGGCAGCCACGGCTGCACATGTATCTCGTGAAACATGAAGATACTGGGGCCTTCCTGATGGGCTTTGCACATCACAGTGTCAGTGGCTGAAACAGAACTGGCACCACTAAACCGTTTGAAACAACATAAGCAGCAGTGTTCCATAAGAGATGCATTCTCTGCTTTGATCTTATTTAACTACGAGAAAGCAAATTGTCAGGAAGGTGCTAGGAATATACTGCAAACAGGGAAGCAGAAGGAAAAGGAATGTTAGCAGCCCTGTGCCTGCCAGACCTCCCCAGGAGTGGCCCCACATTTGCTGCTCTAACACACTGGTTTGCTCCATGGGGTTTGAATAAAGGTGCATCCAAAGTTTCCCCCGTCAGCCAGACTTCCTGGAGCTGCAGGAATGGCTGGGATGGAGACTGACTTCTGGGTCCCTCTCCCACTGAACAGAGAGGTCAGTATACCTGCTGTCAGAGGCACAAAACTAAGCAGGGGAGAGAGTAAAGTTTACTATGTTGGGGTACGTATGCAACACGACACCAAAATAGAGCAGTATGTGGTTCCAGGCTAGAGAAAGAAAAGTGAGAAGAAGATTACAGGCAGATTACAGGCAGAGGCTGCCCTAGTGTTGAAGGAGAGAAAACCATAAGGAAAAACCTCAAAATAAAGAGTATAAGAAAAATCTCAGGAAGTCAAGTGCTCT
This sequence comes from Regulus satrapa, assembly GCA_013396955.1. NCBI lineage: Eukaryota > Metazoa > Chordata > Aves > Passeriformes > Regulidae > Regulus > Regulus satrapa. The sequence continues at coordinate 218,037 of VWZN01008390.1, read as the reverse complement.
TCATCTCAGTTCCACCTCTGCAAAACCTCAGGGACATCTGCTCTCAGTTTTTTTCTGATATAAGACATATCAGAAATATAAGAATAGTTATAAGAATATAAGAAAGTTTTTCATAATCACTCAATCAGAAAGGATAATGCACAAGTGAATTACTGCTTTACTGCAGGAATACAAACTAGCACTACAAGCTCTTGTTTATATTACATTATTCCCTGAAAGAGCAAGTAACTGCTGAGAAGTTACATAGTTTTACAAACAATATTGTTTCACGCCTATTTGATAACTTTACCTTTGCTGTAGGCAAAGCCTATGGTACCCCCTCTCTCATTTTCCTTCCATCACTTAAGCTTGCAGACCTTTCTCTTCATCAGCTTGGAGTTATATGAGCTATTTGGAGATCAGGGGGTTGAGAGAAATCCCTTGATCCACAAAACTAAGAGACTGATTCCACAGAAGTTATCTCCTGTAATAGCAGCACTTGAGGGTTCCAAAAGCCTTGTGCCACTATATATTTAAAGGGAAAACCAAAAACCTGCTTAAGTGAATCCTCCCACTCCAACATCATTATACTTTCAACTTCTATTGGCTTCAAAGCACGCAGATGAAACCCTGTCCTGACAGAATTGTACCCCCAAGTCAGAGCTGAGAGCCCAGAGCCATACCAAATGGATACAGAGGTAACCATCTCCCTTGCCGCAGCCCAGCTGGCTGTGCAAACTCTCTTCTTCCTAAAATAATCTCCTGCCAATTCACAAGTAAGTAGGCTTTAAACAAACCCCTCTAGTGTAGGCGCTGCTCAAATTCAGAGCACCAGGCAATCGCTTCCCCAGCCAGCAAAACATCAGCACTAGGCCACTGAAATGAGTCACTCTACTCGGCACAATCCATTCCAACAGGAATGCAAAGCATCACTGCACTGAGTTATTTCCTTCTTCACACCAGCATGACTCTGCCTTGAGAAATCCATCTTAGGTTTCCACAGAGTGATTAAGTGAACAGTGGAAGCAATGAAACAGCACATGAACTTTTCAACCAGAGACAGATGAAGGAATATCTTTTAGCTGCAGACACAATTATTCTCAACTACTATATATATTAAAATACCAACACTCAAACCAAACTCCGTAGCGACCACTAGGAAGGCATAGTGGTAATGTAGAACTATTGTTTCTGCAGACATTTGGGAGTACTGAAAGTCTGAGTTGTTTCAGCACACAGTAATCATGAAACTTTTTATTACATACTGAAATCTGTAACTGCTGTAGTCAAGTTATAGCTGCTGTCAATGCACCCCAGTCCCTTACCATCAACTTTTACAACCCATTACCTATATATCATTGCCCCAGATTCAGCAGAGTCCAACAGCAAACCTGACAAATTCTCCTTTTACACCTACAAAACACTTCTGCAGACAGGAAAAGACAGAGGACAGAACAAGCAGAGGTACTGAACAGAAGACAGTACACACAGGTGCCAAGAGTGGCATCCAAGAGCTCAAAGTACATTCACACATGCAAAGATATGCTGATCCTCGTTAAGAACACGAAAGACAATCACAGAATCATTAAGGTTGAAAAAGACCTCTAAGATCATCAAGGTTGAGCATTAACTCAGCACCACTGTGTTAACCGCTACATCACATTCAAGTGCCACATGTACATGCCTTGGGAACCATGAAGTTTATGCCTAAACTGCAGGCATAAACTGTAGTATAGGCACAGCCTCCTGATACATTCCCCTCGTGGAGTGGGACCCAAAGGTAGGTGGGACTTTCTGACCCTACTGTAGTGCACACACACAAGCAGAAAAAAGAGAGAACAAAGACCCTCTGTGTATGTCATTTTTCCTTGCACTTAACCACATAATTTCAAACCTGCTGCACCACACTGAACTCTTAAGTTTCTATCAAGCTGCTTGTGTTCCCTTTGCATTCCTTAGCAAGACAGACAGTCGATGACTGATTGCTAAAACAGAAAGCAATTAAAAAGTCAGAAAGGCAGAAACCTACGCTACAGTAGATGCCATACAGATAACTACGTCCAATGCATACTAATTGGGAGTCAACATGAAAACTCATAAAAGAGACATCATCTATAATTCATGCAGTCTGGCAAGAGAGTAGCTGTAAGTTACTCACTACAACTTACAGATGAATAAACTATATTAAACAAGACAGGGAGGAAGAAGATGCTCAGCAACTGCTCACAGGGAGGAAGAAGATGCTCAGCAACTGCTCTTTCCTTTCTTCTCTGCCTACTACTAGAAGGAAATCTCACATTTTTCCAAGACATTAGTATTCTGTTGCTGGCAGGATAAGGAAAGGGAGTCTTGCTCACAAAAAAGAGAGAGAGTTTTAATGTTTAATCAAGTTGATCCTGATTAGAACAAGTGTTTTACATCTGCACCAGTATCCCTGCATCCTTCCACTCCATGGCTAGAAACTGCTTGTGCACACTCACAGTTAATATCTCCTCCTTTCCCCTCACACTGCCCTGGTGAGAAACAGCACAGGCTGTGCCCTGCTCTGTTCAAACACATCGCAAGCAGCAGATTCCCTCCCTGTGTGTCACGCTTCCATGCAAATCCCAGCAGAAAAAGTAACATCAGAGTTTACCAGCTGGGTTTCCACATAGGATGAAAAGACAGTCATTCGTTTTTTATTACTTTACGTGGGACTAAGTCTCAAACACCAGTCTCACACTGAAGGAAAGGCACCCCATGTGTTCCACCTGAAAAAGAGGCAAGAGCTGTCCTCTTCCTCCACCCAACAGCAGATGGGACCTGGAACACATGCTGTCACAAAAAAGGCAGCTGCAACACACACAGCCCGAGGGAGGACAGACCTATCATCACATTTAGAAGTGATGAAAAAAAAAAAACTTCAGAAACTGTAGCACGGAGCTGTCTCCCCAACCAGTTACTGCACATCCGAGCTCTGTGTAATTGTGCCAATTAAACCAAAAAAGCCAAGGACCAGCAATGCACCAGCCCAAACCCCACATTTATATGTAAACTGCAACAAAAACAACACAAAATAAAAACAAACAAACAACAAAAACTCCAACAAAGTAAACAACATGTCTGCACAAAGTTCAAATAAATAATTACAAAACAGCAGTTTTTGCTGATGTCTTTTTAGAACTTACCTGTTAGCCCCGTGCAGGTGCTGTCAACACCTCAAGATGCAAATGAAATTGCTCAGTTAAATAATAATCACTCAGCACCAGTATACACGTAGAAGAGAATGCATCCACTGCTTCAGCACGGGTGGGTAGGTGAGTGTGAGGAGGGGGAAGGGAGACACTCTCATGGCAGATAGCCAACTACCAGTTGCAGTCTTGCTCCACTGCCAGCATTTTTTCTATAGTGCCAGACATAAAGGATGACTGACCACTTACAACTCAACAGGAAAAGCTGGACAATTACATTGCTTGGATTTTTAAAAGCTAAAAGTCTGGTCAGTCCTTTAAAAAAAAAAAAGCCTTTTATTCAACCCCAACAGTTTGGGCTGAATGCAAGAGCTACCAGGTGGGATTCCCTAGCCCAGATTCTGCAGGAGGATGCGGACATCACTGCAGTGGGCAGGAGAGCTGCAAATCTCTCCCTGGGCAGATATTCATGCTAACCCATCCTACCGCACAGATATGCTTCTAAAGAAGAACAGACTAATTATAACCACTCGATTCCTAGCAACAGAGTTCTCCTTTCATTCAAGTTAAGGAAGCTTCTTTCTATTTTGTTTGAAAGAATCAAGGCCCAGTGTTCACCAGCTTCCACAGTGTGGGCCCATGCATGACCAGTGTGACAGTAACCCCGGCACACTGAAGGTTTCAGAAGCACTGAGGCAGGTCAAGCCCTTTTTACCACATTAGGCTTGAATCCAAAACCACAGAGAGGCAATGCCAGCTTAAATTGCTGTGTTTAGACTTGGCTTCAGCTGTTGCACAAATAAATAAATGTCTGTGTCAAACAATAACCATTTCACAGTCAATGCCAGCTATGCCCAAGTACCTGGAACATGTGATGAACTACCCTTACTTGCGCTCCAGTACTCAAGCTTGGAGAACTGCAGAGATCAGCTTTGGCAGATCCCATCCCTGGGCAGCAGCCTCCTCATTTTAACTGAGCATTTACCCACTTCTAACACCGCTTTTAAACAGCCCAAGAGAAAGAAACTGTATCCATATTCAAGAAGGAAAAAAAAATCATCCAAGCTGCAACAGAAAGAGTCAAGAGTATAGTTTTTAAAAGCTCTCAGCCCACAAATCATTCTCCTTGTTTCCTCGTCTCCAGAAGCGCTGCCTCCCCTCCCCCAGCTACATGCCTGAACAAGCAAGTTTGCTGTTGCAGATGTCAGGACAGGCTCCCTTTTCCAGCACAGCAGAGAGCAGCCTTGGCTCCGGTTCGGCTTTTGCTCACAGGAGAGCAGGGCTGCAACCACACAAGTCAAAGTAGTTGCTAGAGTTGGAGCTTGCTAAGCAGGGTGGGAAAAATAAAGATCTCTTATGCTAAAGCATATCCAAAGCCCATATAGGCAGGTTTCCTGGAGGAAATCTGTGCTCCAGAGGAAATGACTAGACACAGCATAAAGAGAATGCATTAATACACACAGTTAATCCCACTCCCACTACTCTTGCCTAAGTTACTTGGATCAGAGTCCTAACTACACATTAGCAACAACAGCAACTGAGAGCAGCCGAATCATTAATCATTCTTCCATTCAAAAGCTTCCAATGCAGAAGATGGACACTGAGCACAGGGCTCAAAATTAAGCCCCGGTGTCTCCTAACATGGAATAATTCCCAGTACAACGTATTCACACTTTAAATACATGTTAGCATTTGCAAAAACTACAAAGCTTTGTCATTTAGCAATGGGGGTGGGGGTAAGAAATATATAAGAAAATGAGAATACTGTCAAATCAAGTTAATGTCTTATAGGCACAAAGGACACTGCAACGCAATGGTTAGCAAAAAGCCACAGTACTATTTACACAGTAAAGAGATGAAAGTTTGCATTAACCTGTAAAAGCTGGGGTTTTTTTCTGAGGCGAGGAAACACCAAGACAGAGACCTGCAAGGAGTAAACCAGCGTTCTTAAGACCCAAACTCATTCAACTCCTTTGTTGCTGGGAAAGTAAAGAGCAAGAAGACAACCCAATTATTCCTAGTGAATGAAACCATCCAAGACCTTCAATTAGACTGAGGGGAAAATGTCACAACAGTTCAGTGTTAATTGGAAATGCAAACATTTATCATCAGAGTAGTGCTTGCTCCTGTGTATAGCTCCATTGTTTTCACTGCAGCTAATGACAGAAGAAAGCCCAGTGCTCCATAGTATTTATGTAATGACTGGCAAAGCTGTCACATTCCCTTAATTGCTAGCCAGGATGTTCATACTGGCAGTAGTTTTCAATTAAATAAAATCACGAAGTTTGTTTCAGTTTCATGTTGCTTTGCTAGAATTCTTGGTTCTTCAAAGCTGGAGAAAGAGGGAGAATGAATAGCTCTCCAAAGACAAGATTTGCATCAAATATGAGATTTTTGTAGACAAACTAAATTTAAAGACAAGCACCATCAAATACCCAGTGCTGCAAGAGCTAATTTAATATCAATAATGGCAAACAATTTGAGAACTGAACATAAATCTGCTTCAGGTTTGCAATGATTACTCCTTCAAGTGCAATATATTAAATGCTCTATGAGCAGTTCACTTACAAGGCAAAATAAAAAACCTAAGGTGGCTTACAGTTTCTCCCCTAATTAAACTGTCACAGTAGTCTTCTCTGCTGCAAAAACATCACCTCTGTGTTTATAATTATATGTTATCTAGCAAAACTCCATATTCTAGCTGTTTTATGATTCCAGAACATACAGGAGGAGCCATGGTGGCAAGGTCTCACATCCCTAGAATTCCTTACTTGTACAAAATGCACTGCAGAGCACGAACTAGTCCATTAAGAATCATAATCGTTTAATTTAATGAGCAGCAGTTTGTTTTTAGGAAGCACCATCACGCCTTTTATCACATAATTTACTCAGATTCCAATCATACTTACTGTATGTCAGTAGAGAAAGGAAAGCTCTGTAGGACTGGCACAAAGGAACTGCTGTTCCTGCAATATATTACAACCAAGTCTGCATTAGTGCTCAGTTAAATAAAGCCCATGAGCCAAGTGAACTATTTTTACTCCACTGAACAAAAAGAAATATAACAACATCATTTATTACAGTGGCAGGCCCATTTTAAGGCACTATGTAATTAGGAGTAGGAGTTAATTGCAAGGCTAGATATAGCAGGCAAGGTTTTCCTCAACATCTTTGAGCAAGGTTTTTCTGGGGCATAGATCTTCTTACGCTTTGTTCTTGCTACAGTGACCTAAGCAGCTTTCAGTAGGATGCATAGGTCTTCACTGCTACCTATTTAAAACTCATTCTTTCTCAAGAAGCAGCAACACTGCAGCCACAGAACCCAACCCAGAGAAGACTGACTGAGCTCCCATTCACAGCCCTGTCAGCATCTGAAGCAAGTGACTTGCTTATTTCCATCCAATTCCCAGTGGACAAGCATCTACATCATACAATTAGTGACACTATGAACTGCAAATTCAGCAGAATTGGGATTTCACTGAGGGATGGATCACTGGGATGGATTGCCAGTATGCATGTTTTATTCATCTCAAGACTGCTTTGTCAGGTTGTTGTTTGTCCTCTGTGTACTTCAAATGCTAAAAATCTTTTATGGTCACTACTGGGCAGACAGTGTCTGTAGACAATGCTGCACCTCTGCTAAGCGGTAGCTAAAACTCAACAGATTTCCAAAATGAAGACAACAACCAAAGACAGATGCTCTAGGAAGTTGCACAAGTTAAGGCATTTTGTTCAGTACAGTATTTCCTCCCATTGCTTTAAGTCAACTTGCTCAAGTCCTACTGCTACTTCCTCCTAAGGCCACCAGAATAAGAATTAGGAGAATACAGCATGCAGCAAGTCCAGGTGCAGTTTTCTGAACACCCTCCCCTAATTTCAGCAATTAAGAGTCAAGAATGTTCACAGCATGCTGTCATAGAGATATGATACCTAGCCACAACCCAAAGCTTTCTTGGTGTTTTGGCCACACAAACCTAGAACTCATCTCAGGTTACCTGACCGTATACTCTCTCCTGTCCAAGGCAAGAGAGTATAAAATGATACTTTAAATTCTGTAACTAGCACACCATAATTTCACCTCTCACCTTTACAGTAACAGCTCTGTTTGCTAAAAAAACCTCAAGATACAAATAGGGCAGGTCAGTTTTGGAAACAGCTACTGAACAACTCTCAAGAAATCCCAGGTCTGGCCCCTGAGCACACCCAGGGTCAATACATGGGGATGTGCACTTCCCAAACCAATTTTTTTCCCTCTTTATGCCATTTATACTTGTCTCAGGTTAGTGCTGCCCTCCTCTTTCCTAACAATTCATACTCATATTGTGGCACAACCCACACTAACTCCATCTTTCCTGTTCTTACACTCATTGCAGAGGGATTCAGTTTAGTAAAATACATTTGCTGTGGCAAAGGTCATTCAAATCAACCCACAACAGAGCGTGACCTGATGGCTTAAGTTATCTGTCTCCTTTGCAAGTATGAGGTTGCATCTTCCACTCTTCCTAGTTGTTTCTTTTGGCCCAAGTTTTCATAGAATCATAGAAAAGGGTTGGAATGGACCTTAAAAAATCAACTAAGTCCAACCCCTCTGCCATGTGCAGCGATTCCTCCCAGCAGATCAGATGCTCAGGGCCCCATCCAACTTTTTGTTCCATTCCTGGTTATTCTTGTACTGCTGGTATTTGCAGGTGCTGATTCACAGCCTCCTAACATACGCACGTTTGGCTCCTTTTATTCTTAAGAAAAATCTCTTCAGGCTGGAAATAACTCTTGTTTTCCTGTGAACACTCTTCAATGTACATCTAGTTTTATCTGAGGAGCTCAAATATTCTACGTTGATAAAGTTTTGTCAGTCTCTGGTACTCTATTAAAATGTTATAAAACAGACATCTAAACTTATGGCCTGCTACTTTGTAAGGTCCCTTTTAGCTTTAAAAATAGAAGTTGGATTTGAGCCCAATATATATTCTTTAAACTGACAGCATGGCTTGAATTTACATCCCCCACAGGTGAAACTTCCCCAAAGGGATTCAATTTGTAAAGATAATTAAAAATCTGCAAAAAGATAATGCTTTATTTCTGATAAAATCTAACCAAGATATCTTAAATAGAAGTAGTCAAATCCTAAACCATGACTTTTTAAAATCGGCTCTCAAAAAGTAGTCCTAAGCAAATAAGCCCATAATTCTGTCATTTTAGTATCTTGTGTCGTCAGAAGACATCTTCCATTTTAGATCTGAGATGATGTACTGTCTCCAGCCCCTGGTCCACTGGCTCCTAATCTTTTCTTCCCCATGGAGTATCTGTACTCTGGCTATTTCCCAGGAGATTCGTTAACTGCTTCTTCCTCAAAGGCGGAGATTATTGGCATTTTTCTCAGACTACATTTCTAACCATTTAAAAGGCCTGTCAGGACAGAGAAATAAATACATACCAAAAAATAAAAATTCATCAATCTCTCTGTCAAGACACTGCAGGTAAAGGGAAGACCCGAAGTTTTGGCTAATGTGTTTAAAGACCATTTTCTCTCTTGCATGCCAGTAAATCATTTACATAGTGCTTCACACCCTCTTTTAATCCAGTATCCCAAGGGAAAAGGTGGATTAGAATATTGGTACCTTTAATTTAGGAGGCAATTAGACCAACAACAACAACCCAGAGCTGTATGTATGCTCAAAACAACCTACTTAGAATTCTATTTTAATTAAAAATCAGCAAAATAATCCCATTATGCTGAGAATTGCTTTAGGCATGGTTCAAATCCAGCACATCTTTTTATTTAGTATTTCAGTTCCACTCAGAGAAAGTGATTGAAATAACATTGTAGACTACCAGAATGGTCTTTTCTGTACAGCAAATTCCTCTTCCAGTTAGAGAGCTTGGGAAGCTACAGAAATAAATGTTCCAGTGTCAATCAGCCACTTGGTAAGCTGCTTAATAAAAGAAACAAAATGAAACCTGCTAAAATAAAAGCAGCCCACATCTCAGGCCACTGTAACCAGCAGGTAGAGGAAGGGGATTCTCCACTTCTGCTCCACTGTGGTGGGTGAGACCCCAGCTAGTGATGCATCCAGCTCTGGGGACCTCAGTGTAAGAGAGACGTGGACCTACTGGAGCAAAACTAGAAGAGACCAGAAAGATGCTCAGAGGGCCAAGCACCTCTGCTATGCAGACAGGCTAAGAGAGCTGGGATTTTTCAGCCTGGAGAAGGGAAGGCTCCAGAGATTTTAGAGCACCTTCCAGTACCTAAAGGGGCTACGGTAGAGCTGGGAAGGACCAGGGCATGGAGTTAGAGAACAAGTAGAGAATGGCCACAAAATAGAGGGCAGCTTTAGATCAGATACCAGGAAGAAATTCTTTCCTCTGAGGGTGGTGAGGCTGCCCAAGAAGCTGTGGATGTCACATCCTTGGAAGTTGGATGTGGCTTTGACCAACCTGGCATGGTGGAGGGCAGTCCCCACAGCAAGGGGTTGAAACTGGATGACTGTTAGGGTACCTTCCAAGACAAACCATTCTAGGAGTCTGTGAAAGCCAGTTTCTTCAATCTTCATCTCACTACCTGCAAACCGCACCTCAAAGGGCACCTAATTATTCCTATTTCCTACTTTTTCCTCCTTTGTCAAAAAGAAGCATGCACCTCTGCTACAGCTGCACAATTTACACTGTTTTGCTTTTAAAAACAGAGAACATAAATGTTCCAAATATCATCTTTCATTTCTGGATTTGCTCTTACATGGTCTGTGGGACCCTGTTACATAACAAGCATTTTACCCACAGCAAAGACTGGCAGCACAGCTGCCAGAGCCAGTTACCTGACTGCGTCACTGAACTGGGGAAGGGGGCAGAAGGAGCACAGCAGAGGTCTGTTTGACAGAGGAGAACGTGGATGTATAAATATGTATATCCACACACATTTATGTGTGCATATAACTTGCACCACCCAAGTTAGCTCACTTATTTTGTTTACTCACGGACAATGAGCATGCCTCATGTGATATAAACATTTATAAAACATAGTTATCTTCAAGTGACAAAGAACTAAAAATAGTTGTGGAAAGTTATAAAGTACCACAGACCACTCTAAGTTAATATAATTTTATACCACACATTGCCCAATTAATTCTGTAAGCAATCGTACACCGAATCTTGTTTCTACTAACTATTAACTGTGTTTCTATTAACTGGAATCTATATAAAATTATAAAATAAACCTATTCCCCAGAGGTGTGTAAACAAGGTTGTTGCTCAGACCCATGTTGCCCTAATGCACATCAACCACTACTGCCTATATACTGAAATATACTTGGGAATTAAATGAGTAAAAAAAAACCCAAACACATTTCTTGAGGCCATTTCCTCTTCTAAGACACATGTGGGAGGGAGGGCCCAGCAGCTTAGCAAAGGTTAACCTCACCAATTCCCTCTAGGCTTGTGCTGAAGAAAGAAGAGATTCAAGGTCTTGCAATTCCAGAAATAGAAATCCTCCTTTCCAGGCTTTATATTCTACCAGATCAACACACAGAAGACGGTGATGGGTCCTCAGACATCATCTTCGCCACTCCTTATCCTGCTGATCTGACAAACCCAACCTTCCAATGCCTCTGGCTTCTTGGGAAATAGAGAAGATGTTGTCAACAGACAAAAGCAATACAGTTCCTGAACCAGCTGGACTATTGCCACATTGTTTATTTTTAGCATTTGAGTGTAGAAGTCCAAGGAACTGATGAGCAGAGCTAGGTTTTTTTCTCATCTTGGTGTTGTGTACTAAGACTAAGCTTCATTGTGAAGCCCTCTTGCCTCTCCAAATATCATTGAGAAATAAGATAGGATGGTTTTGGGATGGTGAATGTGTATATGATTATGAAGAATTGGGAAGGTTTTCCTTATTACAGGCTTTCCACAGCCTTACACTTTAAGAAAGTCTGCCTGAAGAGACCAAGGCACACTTCTTAGTGCCAGGACAGCAGGGGAAGACCCAGAGTAGTCTCCATGAATGTGTAACAGTGGCAGGCAAATGACCCTTACACTCCAAAACAAAATCATTACAAAGCAGCAAGGTCTCAGTCAGACCTGAGAAATTCTTGCAGGACACAGTCAGGAATGCAGAACAACTTGGCTTTGCATGCATTCCTGCAGGATTAAGCACAGCCATCCAACACCATGCCACGGTCCTGCAGGATCAGGATCACCACTGGGCTGCAGCCTGGTGGTCACTAGAGCCAAAGCCCATCCCACCGACACACACAAACCGAGTGCAGAATATTGCTTCAGGAGTCCACAGAACCATATGGCAAGAGCACTCTGAAGGCAGAATCAGGCAGCCATGAGAGTAACAAGCTGCCAGAAGAGGTAATATTTGCTCTCAACCTTTTCTGTATCATTAGTGCTTGTGCTAATTACGACGGTCAACAGCAGCAGTCACTGATGGGAGGGCTGAACAGAAGTGACACAGCTCCATTCAAAGAACTCCATTCAGCTTCATTCAAAGAACTAAAGCCTTAAGTTTGTCGTTTTGGGGGCAGAGCAGAATCCATACAGCAAGATGCACAGGACTGCAGCTTTTTTAGGGCAGAAAGCTTCAGAGAGCAAGTACAGCTGATGCAGACATTAAAAAACTAAGCACATTTGCCAGTTTCTCAGGGGGATTTAAACAGCAGGTGAGTGGGGCTGGTCTGTGGGACATGACCCTTTTTTATTTCAGCTATTTAGATGCAAATTGTTCCCCTTCCCTCCCCCTCTCAACACCATCTGTTAGCCCAGAGGTTTAGACTGTGCCTAGGATGTAGGTTTTGGGGGAGGGGGATATAGATAAAGCATTGAGAGAATTTCAGTTGATGCCTCTATTTCCTCTAGGGCACAGTTTTGAAGAGAAGAAAAATCACTTTGCAATACTATAAAATAACAGTAGGATTTTTCCCTCATTCTGCTGCACTTTTTTTACTGACCCCATGGAATTCCTGCCCTAGAAAGCATTCCTCATCCAGCTTTTGGCCAACAAGCCACATTATGCAGTGACATTTATAGCAGGTTGCTACGGTATTAGCAAAGGGCATGAGCTGGTATTGCATGAAGTATCCAAAATTCAAGGAATAAAAGTCCTAAATAATAATAATAATTAAGCCCTTTACTAGAAGGCAAGAAGTTTAATGTTCTGCTAGTGCTAGTGAAGCCGTCTCTATTCTTTCTGATTTTCCAAAATGAACAGCAATGTACTTTCAAGAACTGTTGAGAGATTTGATTCATTAAACGCTTCACCCAGGACTCTAAATTCTTTATAATGGAAAGATTATAGGTGACAGCAGAGAGTCCACTTCCAGGAAGTTTGAAGATTATACAGTATTGGAAGTGGTGGCCAACAGACCAGGTAGACTCAGAGGGATGTGGACAGGCTGCAGAAATGGGCCAACACCAACCTTGGCAGTTAAACAAAGGAAAACACAAAGCCCTGCTGCTCAGGAGCACAGACTGGGAGCTGACAGGCAGAAAGGACACAGAAAAAGAAGAGAAAGGCCTGAAATTCCTGGTAGACATCAGCCTAACCATGAGCCTCCAAACCACCTTTGTAGCAAACAAAGTCAACAGTATGTGGGATACATTAGGAAAAACAGCATCCCAGCAGGTCAAGGAAGGGGAGAATTCCCCACTGCTCTGGGCTGGTGAGACAAATCTGGAGTGCTGGGACAAGTGCTTCCCTCCCCAGTACAATAGAGACGTGGACATACAGCTGGGAGCCTAGCAAAGGCCCACAGAGATAATTAAGAGACTGGAATATCCGGCATATAGGGGGAGGCTGAAGGAGCGACAGGCCAAGAGTCAATGGGCACAAACTGAAATAAAGAAAATTCCATTTCAATGTGAGAACAAACCCCACAACAAAACCACACTTCTTTTTTCTGGGTGGGGAACAGGGGAGATTGAGACAAAACCACAGGACCCAGAAAACCACAGATTGCTCAGAAAATAATGGGATTTTTCATCCTTGGGCATACTCAAAACTCTACTGGACTTGCCCCAGCTGTTTCAGCTGCCACCACAGTAGGTGGGGAATTGGACTAAACTATCTACACAGAGGCTCCTGCCAACCTGCAATTCTGCAATTACAAACCACACAAACCAATGGGAAGGCTTTAAAGGAGAGAGACACAGAACATCATTCAAACTACTTGTCTGAAGCACATTTTTGCTCCTCAGTATTTAAGGCCCCAGTTTAGCAACGAAGACAAATTAAAAAGAGGTTGTGACAACCTTGAGCAGAAAATCAGCAGAAGAGTTGGGACCAATACCACCCTCATTATGAATTTTAGTGTGTGGAGTACAGTCCCAGTACTTGGGAGATGCCAGCTCTTGTCTCAGTTCTCACAGACCTCATTTGTGATCTTGAAGGCACAAGAGGAAGAGAAGAAAGCCAAAGTACTTCTTGTCTGCTCAGCCCTTCTCCTACCAGTCAAACATATCTTTAAATGAAAGGCAATTCAGGGAGTTAGAGAGTACACAGCATGAGAAGAATAATCCCTTCCAGGTGCTTCCGCAACTTCAGTTAGCACAAAAAACATTCTCAGGAAGAAAAAAAAAAAAAAAGGAAAATAAGAAGAGAGCTGTGTATGCAATCCTGATGGGGAACTCAGAGGTAAGGGGGGGGCATGGAAAGATTTGAAAATCTTTCTTCCCCCTTGGAGTCCCAGTGATGGGATAAAAGAGCCCTCCTGAGCTTGAAATATGAATAGAAAGTGACCACCTAAGGGAAAATGGACAAGAAAAACAACACAGCTTAAGAGCCTCAGATGCAACTGAGCAAGTTCTTGGGGTGCCCTTGCATAACATTTGAGACTGACCAACCAAATTTGGTTCAGTCAGATTTTAATGGTGATGCTCCACTAAGGAGCAGGAAAGAAGCTCTTCAGTTCGGAAGACCTTCTGCCAGACAAGGTTTGCACAGAAACATTTCCTGAAGGGATTTGGTCCTTTTTCTTTTCTTTCTGTTGAGGTATTGCTCAATTTTCTTAAGTGTTGCCAACACAAACACAGTATCTTCCCTCTTTCTTGCACAGAGAGATGAAGGCAGAACAACATATGATCTCAATTACTTGGGGATAGTCAAGAACTTCAGATACCTACTTTCAGACTATTGACTTCTAAAATAAATTTAATTGAAGTTTTTTGGAAAACATTTTACTGACAAAAGTTACAGGCATTTCATAGAACATTTCTCCTAAAAAAATAAAAATCAGTTATCTGAGAAAACAGAATTTCAATAAACTTGTGCTGGTATTTTGAAATAATTTAAAGTTTTCAATTTAAAATACATGGGGTTATATATACACTATTTATGAAAAGTAGAGTTTTCAGAAATCAGTGTTTCCTCTACAGAATGAGTGTCTTCTTCATGCACTGCTCTAAATCACCAGCTAATTTCTGTTTCCAGATCTCTGGCATGAGATGCAGATCTAATCTGGATCACCAGCACTACTGAGAATCTAAAGAACAGTTACTGGAAATGTTTTTGGTTAACCAACTTTTTGTTAACAAATCTCAGCACATGTACAAACTTTAAAGATTGCAATCCTGTAGTTTGATCTCTAGTACAAGACAGAGGCATCAAGTCTCAGTCTCCTTGACTTTTAAAGGACAGAAAGGTCATCTGTAATAGCTATGTGGTACTTGGCCTTAATGCCAGCAAGCCACCCACTGGAAACAGTAGGAGTCCAGGCCAAATTAGGGTTTCAGGATTTATCCCTGTAATACTTCCCACACAGTACTACCTGACAGCTTCTGAAAACTGGCAAAATGTGAGGGACATGCCAATACCATCCCAGATGAGGTTTCCAAAGGTGTGTTTTGTAACAATTTAATTCAACCAACACCAGTCTGCATATGTACATATCCTCACAACTCCAAGGGGTTTTAGCATGCTGGTTTTAAAAGCACAGTGGCTATAAACACCTCTCTGATAGCTACACAATGCCAAACAAACCACACTTTTAAAGGAGGAAAAAAAATCAACCCCAAAGCAGTTGCATCCAGGATATCATTTTACTTATGCAATAATACCCCCACCCTCAGATGCTTCTCTAGAACTTTTATCCAGTGCCCAAATCCCCATCTTTTCCCACCAATACCTCCAGAACGGCCCTAAAATAGCTATTGCCATCCCCAACATGACCTGGGTCAAGTTAGATGGGTTTACAGCCAGGAGACACCAAGGTCTGAGGCAAATTTCTGCCCACACAGTGCTTTTGAACCCAAACCTAATGGTATTGATGCTCAGGAAACCAGTTTACCACTGGCTGATGAGCTTTCCCATCCCTGTCCCACTCTTAACTAAGCAAATATCGACTAGCTAAGTATGTACCAGAGCTGAGTGTTTCTCCTGAGGGAAACACGTCTATGAGCCCTGTTCAACCCAATCTGTCCTTGATCCTGTGGAGAGCTGAGCAACAATGAACTCAGGTATTACAGGGGCCAAAGGCTTTATACAGTAGCACTGCTCTGAATGGGGGGCCTGGGTCCTGCCCAAGCTGTTGGTTTTACAGCCAACAGCATAGGGTCTGTAGCATTCAATTCTTAAGAAGGTCCTTTATTTGGAAGCCTGGAGGCAGCAGGGATTTTCACAAAACAGGGTCAACACCTATGGTGCAAGTCAGGTCCTATCCTTGTATATAACTAATGCAGCAACTGGGATATAATAAGTAAGAGGAGCAGCCTCTTTAGCTATCACAGCATCTCCCCAAGAGCAACCAACAGAAAACAACCCAAAACAAGGATTAAAAAAAAGTTTAAAAGATAGTCAAGGACAGTAGGGCTTTCAGAGACAGAAACATGACTCATCTTGAAGCAAGACCACAGCTAAGTAGACACACTGCTGAAGAAACAAGACAGGTTCCAATTGAAAAGCAGCAATTAGTTATCAAATGACAAGACTTCCACAGGTTATTTGGTATGCTTGCATTTTTCCCTGAAACTAGTCATTTTTAAGAGGATCCAAGTGCAGGAAAAGGAAAAAAGCCTGACTCAAAGAAAAACAAAACAAACAAAGAAACAAAGCAAAAAAAAAAAAAATCCCATAGTTGTCATGCTTATGACTTACATTCTCTAGACAGGAAATACTTGGAGCAGCAAAAGCCTCTCTGCCCTTCACTTCACAAACCCTAGCTATCATAATTACATTTTTAAAATATCACCTTCTTGAATGATGCAGATTAAAAGGCATACGTAATTCTCTGACACACTATTGAAAACGACACATCGGTATGAAACAGCATTTATCACATGCAAGGCCATTAAACTATTATTTACAGTACAATAAATTGTACCACTGCTGAGCACAAAACTGAGGAAATTCCTCATCCCTGGTCCCTGAGATTTGATGAGAAAAGTAAAACTGCTCCTGCTTGGAGCAGGATTTTGTCCTGCAGAAACACTACAGTATCTCAGCTAACACATCAATTGTCCATGTAAATATCATGCACACTTTATAGACAGTGAAACAAAAGGGACCTTTCACTTCTAAAGTAGTTTTTACAGCAAAACCAGATGAAATTTTTTCAAATTATGACTGTAAAAGGACAAGGAGAGACGATTGTGCATTTTTATGGGTCAGTAAAGCACTGCTGAAACAAGTGTGGCAGGGGATGGTCACAGGAGACCAGGGTTCATTTGCCACACCAAAAGTGGGTTTATTTTCACAGAGTTAGTGCACTTGTCAACCGCTCAAACACAGCTCCAAAGAGGAAGGCAGCCTGACAAGACAGAGCAAGACATCCAGGTGGCTCAACAGTCTAGAGAAAAATTTGCTTCTCGGAAGCTTTTATATTTTCCCTTCCTCTTCCAGAGTTAAAATTGGAATGGTATCAGTTCTCTTCCGAAATGGAAAGCCCTCTGAGAGCAAACCAGATTTTGAAGCTTTCTAGCAACTACACAGATCAAGCCACCAGAGCTTGCTGCTTACATGTCTGTGTTCAGGGCATCCGCAGGGTAGTCTTGGGATCAGAGCAGAGCTACAGTTGGATGCTCTCCAGAGGTATTTTAGGAGAACAGAATCAAATTGCCACACAAATGTAATTGCCAAGTTTCCGTCTACTGCTTCAGCAATTTGCATGACACGTTTAATTTCAGTGGAGAGAGGGGTAGAGTAGTATGTTGCTTTTATTAATATATTCAAATTCCCTAACACAGCATTTATATATTTGGTATGATGCAGGATTCTTTAAAGTTCTGCTTTTGAAAACAGAAAGCATTACAAATTCTTCATGCCACCTGGAAAAAATATTTGGAAACACTAAGTTTAGAACAGTCATTGAGAAATGTGCAAAGCAATATTCTTAAATTACCTATTTAAACTACCCATCAAAATCTACAGATGTGGAGCAGTGAATTTTGGTCCTCTGCTTTCTCTTCAGAAGTCTATTCAGAAAGACAGCCTTCAAGACACCTGTTCAGCATCTGGTCACTTCCTTACCTGACACCTTCAATTCCTATGGCCCATACAAAGCTAACTCATCTGGAAAAAAAATGTTTCCATGCCTTCTACCCCACAGAATTTCACAGAGTTCAAATTCTGACCCTTTTTGAAAAGACTGGCCAAAATCAGCATGTTTCAACGTTCCTATCACCAATTCATTGTCCATCCAGCTCTTGCCCATTGCACCTCTCTGTTTCCAAGCTTATCTCACACAGCAATCTCACAGCATCCCAGAGAATACAATGAGATCATCTGAATGCCTCAATGTGCATTTGGATCATCTTAAACCTACAAGGCATCCGCTGTTAGAAGACCCATAAAGAGTGGAGAGTCTGAGTGTATGACTGCCTCATCACCAGTTCTTTTGAAAAATATTTCAGTCCCAGACCCCACAGAACCAGAATGTCACCTAGAGGACACCTGCAGAGTTCACCTGCAGAGCTACATAAGAATTCATGTTTCCAAGCAAAGCTGAGCTATCAAAAAACCAAGTTGCTTATACATCTAGTTCCCATTATAGAGAAGAAGTACAATATTGTTTGTTAAGACTCCGCACATGTGAACTGCTCCTCTTCAACATTTCAGAACAAAGGAGTAGAGTTTTAAATCTAGAAAGTGAGATGAGATTACAGACCTCTTAAAAAAATACACAAGCCATGTCATTTTGTAACACTGTTCACGAGAATGGAACTCTACCCTCAGAAGCCTGTCATTTGGATTATTAATTTTTTTAATATGAAAGGGTTGTATCCCAACACTGACTTTCAAGCCTAGGAGCATTTTGGACTGAAGATAATTGACCATAGCAAAAAATAAAGCCAAAGAGTGCAGGAAGAGGCTTCAGACAATTTTAGCAGATATATAACTTCAAGCACCAGTTTGATATTAGGTTGAACATCCAAAGTAAAAACTTGCAAAAACTGTGTCTTCCTGCTCCACAAGTTAAACAAAGTGCTCCAAAATCATACTCTGTGTAGTATCCGAAATTAAGACTTTACCAGTTTCCTCAGAGCTCTGCAGAGCCTATGAAAATTTAAGTTTTCAAGTCACAAACAGCCCCATAAGCCTCACAGACTCACGAGTGGTTTTACAAAGAGTGGGTTACACTTCTGCAGGCAATCTCCAAGCCCTGAGCAAGAACAATGCTGGCCAGAGCTGTGACAACAGAAAAGTGACAGGCAGCACTTGAGCACCGTCTGGTCAACAGTTACTGCTACAGATCCCATGAGAACGCCACTAGAGATATTAGAGGTAATATTTTTGTATAAATCCACACACAGGCACAAAAGTGGAGAAAGAAATGGCACAAAGGTCTCAAGCACTACTTTGCTTGCTCTTGTACTGAGAGAAACCCACAGCAGCACAGACTTCAGCATAAGCATGAGACACTCATGAACACTGTGGTCTTTCAGTACTCAAATACTGTCTAAAAGAAATCTGGAGAACAGTTTTACACTGCATGTAGGGATCAGACAAGAGGAAAAGACTTCAAACTGACATAACACAGGTTTAGAGTTGATATTAGGAAGAAATTATCTACTGTGAGAGTGGTGAGGCACTGGCACAGGTTGCTCAGAAAGGCTGTGGATGTCCCATCCCTGGGAGTGTTCAAGGCCAGGTTGGATGGGGCTTTGAACAGCCTGGTCTAATGAAAGGCTTCCCTGACCATGGCAGAGGGTTGGAACAAGACGATCTTTGAGGTCCCTGGCTCCCAGCAGCTCGACCTGCTTAAGCCATGACACTGCCCATGCTCCAAATACACCTCCAATAGTACTGAAGACTGGGCTACAAAGACAAGCACAAAGCCAGGTGACAAAGATTTCAACGTGGTAACACAGTTTTTCAACAGACATTCAAGCACAGTCCCAGTTTCCTCTAAAAATGAAAGGCTTCAGCAAGATAATTCAAGCAATTAAACCTACACAAAGCCTTGAGTCACTTGCTGGGTCAAGATCCAGCTGATTCTAAGAATTGTATGCAGGCTGCTTACCCAGAAATTAACCTACTGCCTCAGAAAGTGTTTCTTAATTTAGAAGAGTGATTACTTACAGCACCTGCTGCTAGCCTTGCAGCCCCATATACCAGCTTCTCCAAAATTAATGCCATCTTCTAAAATTATTTACATAAGTAATTAAGGAAAGAACTAAAAAAGCTGTGCTAAATGTAAAACATAACAATCAGCTGGGTTATCAGCAGCAATTGAAACTGTAATTTCCAAAGGAAATCGTGTGAGTTAAGGCAGTTGGAGCTGAAGTTGCATAGCCAGTCCTTGTGGAAGACTCCCTTCCTCAGCTGGGAATAAATAGCAAACACTGCACGGAAGACACACACCAAATTGTGTATGTACACAACACACCACCTCAGAAGCAGCCCAACATAGCACAAGAACCTTGGCAAAAGAGGTGTCCTGGCTTTAAAGCTACATTACCTGTAGGCTTTAAATCTAAAGCCAAACCCACAATAGCCTTGTCATGCAAGGAAAGAGCCTCTAGCAGTAGCTGAGGACTGAGTTCAGCAGGCAAGGGAGAGAGGGAAAGAAAAGAAGAAAGGAGAACTAAATAGCAGCTTGATTTATAGGTCAACATCTTGGGCTAAGGCCATTCTCTAGAAGTTTCTGTTCACATCTATAGATAGAGACTCAGAATAAGTACACGGGTCCTAACAGGATGCATCCAGGAGTGCTGAGGTAGCTGGCAGTAATTTTTGATCAATCATGGCAACTGGCAGAAGGGCTGACAGACTGGAGGAAAGTAAATGTCAATCCTGATGTTCCAGAAGACCCAGGGAATCACAGGTAAGCTACAGGAACTGTGTAAAGTTCAACAAGGAGAAACACAAAGTTCTGCACTCAGGGAACACCTACATGTGCTGCGGATCACCCAGATGGAAAAAACTGGAAGAAAAGGACCTGGGGGTTCTAGTGGTCACCAAGTTGAGCGTGAGCCAGCAGAGGGTCTTGCAGCCAAGAAGGGAAATGGTATCCTGGGCTGCATTAGGCTAAGTATTGCCAGCAGGTTTGAGGCCAATGATCCTTCCCCTCTCCTCAGCACTTGTGAAGGCACACCTGGAGGGCTAGGTCCAGTTCTGGGCTTTCCTGTATGAGAGGTACACAGACCAGAGAGAGGCCAGCAAAGGGCTGCAAAGATGCTGAGGGGAGCATCTCTTCAATAATGAAAGGCTGAGAGAGCTGGGAGTGTTCAGCCAAGAGAGGAGCAGGCTCAGAGGGATCTCGTCAGTCTCTATAAATACCTGTAAGGAGGATGCAAAGTACAAAAAGGATGCAAAGCAGATAGAACCAGGCTCTTGTCAGTGATGCCCAGTGCCTGGGCCAGAGGCCATGGGCACAAATTGAAACACAGAGGGCCCCTCCGAATGCCAGGAAACGCTTTTTCACTGTGAAGGTGACCAAGCATTGACACAGGCTGGCCAGAAAGTTGGTGGAGTCTCCATATCCCTGGAGATATCCAAATGCTGTCTGGGCACAGTCCTGGATAACTGGCTGTAGGTGGCCTTGCTTGGTTACAGCAGGTTGGGCCAGATGACCTCTGGACTTCCCACCTCAGCCAGTCTGTGATTCTGTGAAGACAGGCACCTAAAGGTGTACAAGCATTAAGAAGAGCGCCCATCCAAGAGGCAGTGCAAACTTTTACCTCAGTTTTAACTATTGAATGAGTATTTTTATTCTGCTTGAAAAACAAAGACATTTCAGTAATGGTAGCTGAGATGTTGCATGCTTCCTTTCAGGAGAAGGGGTTTAGAATCAAAGATTTAACCCTTTACCACATGGGTCTGTCTCAGAGAAGACTCAGCCCACTCACTTGTGTGCACACAAATGGGAAGCAATCTACATTTAGGGGCTTATTTCTTTTCCTAATTGAGACAGAAGTTCTTTGCAAAAATTCAGCCGGGACCTCAAAACTCACTTCATGCACTCAGATGGACTTTTTCAGCAGCTTGAAAACATCCAACAGTCTAGCCTGCTTCCTCCCCTGACCCATATATATCAAAATCTAAAAGCCACAAGCGGCCTATACAGAAAAGTTTGCCTTTTAGAACGTGGAACAAAGAACATAACATTCCTGTCTGAGTGCAACAAAAACAGTTTGAACAAGATTTCAAAAGGTCACAGTCATTACAGCCTCCCAGAACTAGAGTCACCCAGTTGCAATTCAAGTGACGCAGCTCATATCTTTCAAGACCAAAAGCTTGGTAAAGCTTGCAGGTCTTTTGGGGACACTAAGCAAAGTACCAGAGTGCCTCAGTTCCAGACACCAGCTGTTTCAGAACCCAAAGCAAGCAAAATAAAACTCAAAGTACTGAGGCTTCGGAGAGCTGTGTGGGCAAAATCTGATTTCACCCATTGCTTTGCAGCTGTGTAGCAAGCCTAGAAAGCATCACACTTCATATTACTCCTTAGGATGTTCTTATTTCCTTGCCTATGGCTTATGTACTGAAGTATCATCTTCTCATCTGTATGGCTTTTCAAAAGAACCCACTATCTGCTGTTTCACTGTACAATGAATTTATGAAGGTTTGATATTAATAAATAGCCTGAAATTATTTTGGAAGAGAAAATACACAAGAGTTTCTCCAGAAAAGCATACAACTCCTCCTTCTCCTACCCCCTTGGCTAGCTCTGCCTATACAAGAGGATCATAAAATGTCAGGACCTTGTTCTACATTTTAAGCACTGCATAGAAAACCATTCATGCATAAAACACTACTCAGTGATAAAACGTTACTAATGTGGGTGAAAGAACAGCTTCTGCGGGGTAACAAAATATCTAGAAGTGTACAGAGGACATAGCTGAAATGAGCTGAGAAATGTCACACAGGTTTACAGCAGAGAAGAAACACATCTTCTAGGCTTCTGTCCTGTTCTGATTCTGCACCTGCAACCCTCCAACCCCCTGCTAATTTTGCAAGCGACTCAGGAGCAAGGCATGGAGCAGGGATCTACTGCTGGAACAGGCTGCCAGACAGAAGCTGCTTGGGCTGGTACCACACTCAGAATGGAAATAGCTCAGAGACCAGGAGGACCTGGCAGCACTCTGCCATCCTTATCCATCTTCTGTGCAACTTTCCCAATCGGAGATATTGGCACTGCTCACTCTTTTGCCCTTCCACCTGAGTGAGCCTCACAGATTTGTTCCTGGTTTAAACTACTAAGTGATTGCAACACTTCACTCTACTCCCTATAGGACACAAGTTGCATAAAGCAGAGATTTGGATCACTGCTCCTGGCACAGCTTACAGTGTTCTTGTTCCGACCACCTATACCAGGAATAGAATTTTCATGTCACAGAATCGTAGAGCCATTAAGGTTGCAAAAACCTTTAAAATCATCAAGTCCAACTATCAACTTGGCACCGCCACCACATTCACCATTAAACCATGTTCTCAAGTGCCATATTCACACATTTTCTGAACACCTCCAGGGATGGTGACTCCACCACTTTCTTTAGCAGTCTATTCCAAAGATTTACAACATTGTGAAAAAAAAAAAAAATCCTAATATCTAATCTAAACTTCCCCAATGGCATATCTTGAGGCCATTTCCTTGTGTTCTGTTAAGATGAAGGAAATGCTCAGGCCTCTTTCTCTGGAAAAACATTGCACAATCAGACATTTCTCTACTGTTTCTGCACTCTGAGGTGCTTAAAGCCCTCAGTACATGGCCCCAGACTGACACGACTGACAGTGACCTTGTTCCCCACTACCCTCACCTCACCCCAAGCTGAATCTGTTGACCTGCCCTCAAAGCACATGCTTCAGCTATGAACGCACCCCAAAGCAAAGCACATCCAAGCTGGGGCAGGACCATCAAACTCGTTTCTCTTTAAGTGCGCTCATTCATGTTGCTCTGCTGAACAGCTGAAAAACATCTATTCCCATAGGTTTATCTTTGCCCCACCTCCTTGCTCATCTGTTTCCTCCTGCCCCAGGAGATTGGTGGCAGATGCCCACCGGAGGCTGCAAATCACCAGTTAATTTCCATCAATTTTAACTCCCTAAACACTTTCCAAATCAATGTCGTGAACTGCCACTTCAATGAAACATTAAAAGCTGAGCATCAAAACCCTCCTTTGATTCACCTAAGATTCTAATAAGAGAAGCCAAATTTCTAAACACTCTCTAGAGCCAGCTCTTGGGGCAGAAGCAGAAAAAGAACAAATCCAACACTGCCCTCATGCAGTGGCATCACGCCAAAGCTCTAGGCTTTTGGCATCAGAAAAATGGCCAGCTACCACCAGATTCAGCAGCAATCAAGCTGAAGGTCTCAGCTGCGCAGTCCATCAGCAGTTCAGATTCTTCAACGACACAGAGGTTCTGATAACAGAATAGTAAAACTATCTCCAGTATGAGACTTTTTCTGAAAGCGATGCTTGCTTCAGTCACCACAAACAAGCAGCAGGTGCTAACATGCCAGGTTTGACTCAAACTTCATTAGCCTCTTGACAGAGTTTGTGGTTTGTTTTTCATATTTCTCTTAGTGCACAGTGAAGAAGATTCTCTTTTATTTGTATGTCCCACATCGAGTACAGTTCCAGCAACAGCTGAGTTTTAACACATTTATCCCTTCTTTTTTCTTAACTGGAAAATAAATAAACAAAAGGCACACCCTGGATTTTCCCTCCTTAATGGTACAGAAACATTTCACTCATCTGTTTTCAGGATTTACAACTCAGAATGAATATTAGTCAACAGCATCTGTTTGTGACTTCCAGTACCATTTGTTTTCTTTCTCAAAGATTCAGGAAACCATTTTGACTCAATCCCATTAGTATTGCTATTAAATTAGCAACTCAGCTGGCTGGTGGGACAACAGGCACGCCTGTTCTAAGGAGATGGGAAAAACCAAGTATTGCCATACAATACCCTGGCAGCAGGCACAGTAGCAGAAGTTGCCTGGGCCAGCAAGAGTACATGGCTGAAAGGGCTTGGAAGCAGATTCACATCCCATTTGGCCACTCCCACTACAGGGACAAAAACCTTAGGCAGAGCTGCAACAGCAGTATCTGCCCAGAACCACAAATTAGTGGCCCAAAATAAAGCTGTGAGGAGGCAGTGCCTTTGCATTGGTTCAATTCCGCTGGCTGTCAATCAGCTTGAAGCAAGTCCCACAGGTACAGAAAACCTAAGAGATTGGAATCAGGCCTCCCATCAGTGAGACAACCTGATTTCACTGTCCTTTTCATAAATCCCTCAGGGCTGTTTTCACTCTCTCATGAGAACCTGGGATATAGTTATGTAAAACAGATTCCTCAGCCTTAATTAAAATAAAGTTCACATGCACACCCTGCTGAAGGCAGCACTTTTAAAAAAAACTACTTCTACAAGGAATAAGTAACTTATAATTTAAAAAAAAAAAAAACCTCATTGTGCACACAAGGGAGTGTCAAACACTTGCCAGCCACCTGGATAATTGCTTCCTATGAAAAACTGGAGAGAGCCCTGGGGAAAGGAAGGGTCATGCAGAGATTTTCCTGCAAAGGCAAGAGTCTTGCAAAGTACAAGTGGGATTTGCCCTGCACAGGTGATTTCAGGATTTGCCCTGAAAGCCTGTCACCAAATTCTACCGATACTGAGGCTACAGTCACCAATTCTCCACTGCACTAGTATGGTCTTCCACCTATTTTAAAATCAAAGCCCATCTTGTTTTGATCAAAAGTTCCTTGGCTTTAAAAGCATGAGAGCTGATGGTTCGCATTAGCTTTACCTGCTGAGTTTGTGATTTAAACCTGTGTTCCTTCCTTTCTTCCCACATGGAATAGTCTCAACCACTTTAACTTCTTCTTGGAAGGTAGCCCACTTCTTTGACCTTTCTGCAATGCCACCGTGTTCTGCAAGAGATGCGGAGACCAGAACTGCACATCACCCACAAGATATGGGTGCACTGAGCATTAAAACCAAAGCCAAATGGTATCGTTCAGCACTTTCCCAATGTGAATAGTGGCCTTTTCAGTTGCTGCTGCAGTGATGTTTCCCTTTCCATCATAAAACATTAAGCTATCCCAAATTTTTTACTTCCTATTATCCATGTGGCTTTCAAACCATACAAAAGCCTTTCCTCCAAACTTAAAGGAGCTTAGGATGTTGACAGAAGTTTTCTGAAAATCCAAACGCCTTATATACACTTTAACCCTTCCTTATTGACACCCCACAGAACTTCATGGGATTGAGTAGCAAGATTTTCACTTTCAGAAGCCACAGAGACTTTCCCAACAGTTAACACTTCTCTATATATTCAGAGATCCTTTCCATTCCTGGTAGTTCAACTCTGTGTTGTGTTTTTCCCAGGATCCCCTCTAGAGCCCTTTTTATAGTTGGGAATCACACTGGCAGCTCCCCACTCCTCTGGCACAGCAGCCCTCTGTAGTGATAAATTATACAGCTTGGCCAGCAGTCCTGCAGTTTCACATTCAAGCTCCTCAGGACTCTTGAATGCCATCCAGCTCTGGTGACTTATTAACATTTATCTGTTTGGTCTATTTTTTTCCCTTAGTAATTATCTTGAATTAGTTTATCATTCTATTGGCTACAGAAAGTGCACTTGACACAGGAACATCCCCAACACCCCAGCAGTTAAGAGTTGATATTCTCTGCTAATGCTTTATCATCTTGAAGTGGCTTTTTTACACCTTTGACATCAAGGACTCCCATACCCAAATCTTATTGGATTATATCCTCACACATATGATATTTACATCCTAGTAGATACAATAAGTGATTTCCTAACGTCTCAGAAGAGCAGTCCCAGGACAGACTGCTTTACCTGCCTGGTGTTCCCCCTCCTACCAACCTGTGCCCTGGAGCAGCTGTCTCCCTGCTTTTCCCTCCTGGTAAATATATTCACAAGATATATTGTGGATATATATGTGGAGGTACCACAAGAGATCAGCGAGATTAAACTGTGTCTCCATGGCAGCTAGATGTAAGGCAGGGTAGAGATCCAAACACTAACAATCCAAGTTTGGGACAGGAGCTATCAAGACCTAAAGCAGAGTTTCCTTAAGCTCCTCCTGTCTGGGAAGGCCAGCCCTAATGGAAAGCAGCTTTTGTGTGATATGATGACATCTGTAGATACCTACCAAACTGAGGTGCAAACAACTGCAGATTTTAGTGGTTTATGCTGACTTAAGTACTAAAGCAGGTACCTTCCTTGCTGCCATCCAAAGTCTTTCTATTCCTCACCAGCACATCCCTGTAATACTCACAAGGTTCTATGAAAACCTCCTTGTGGACAACTCTGTGTGCAAAGCTACCTGCCTGCACAAGCACTTGCAGAGTAGACACTCAGTTTCCTTCTTCCACACCCTCCATTCCTTAGCATTTATACCCCTCAGAAGCCCACAGCAGTCCTACCCTCCTACTCATTTTATAAAAAAACTACACAAGTATACAGCTTTTATCTTCCTCTTGCGTCAGTCCCTCCAACCCCAAAGACAGTTCAGTTGCTTTCCTTCAACTTCCTTCTGTTTATCTACTAAAAAGTAACAAAGATCAAAGGCACCATTACATCACAATTTAAAAATCCCCTCACCCTTCACACTGATTAGCAACATCAGACCAAATTTTCAGAAAGATACTTAGGAGTTTTTTTAAATACTTTACCAGCTTAGGTACCAAATCCCAACAGTTTCCGAGGGAATCAAGCACCCACGTGCTTTCTGGATTCCCACTAGATGCCTACCCACATCTTTTAGTATGTAACCACATGAAACACTACTTTTGTTCTCAAGGTTAGGCTCTCAAGTGCTGCTAAGACAGTCCCTGAATGTTCCCACTGAAACACACAGGCTACTGAGAGAGTTATGCCTCCTGGTTAGGGAAAGGAGGGGAAAGAAAAAAAAAAAANAAGAAAGAAAGAAAGAAAAACCCCTCCAGAACTTCTTGGCTTTTGTTTATTTATGCCAGGCAGATCTTACCAAATACCTGCTGCACAGTTTGTCCCAGATGAAATAATTTTTTTCATCTTGGCTATGAATTCTGGGGGACAGATGTTGCTGAAGTCTTTCCATACATATTGCAGGGCATCCGAGATAAAATGACATTATGCTGTATCAGAAATGTGTTTTCCTACTCTTCCTGTGCCTGCTGCTTCTCTGTTTGCCTATGACACCTATATGACAGAACTAAGCATATTATTTCTCCAACACAGTTGTGTTCTATGCTCACTGTGAGCCTTCACTGGCAGTGTTTAGGTGGAAGGTGAGAAGGAATCACAGCCACTCCCTGAAAAAGCCATCAAACATTTTTACAACTCCTACACTATAGCACTTTGGCTATGAAGTGGAGGACTGCAAGGTAGAAGGGGAACAGCAGAATGTAGGATTATTTAATTTGTGAGACTGGCTGCAGCATTAGCAACTTAATTTTGCTTCAGAGTAAAAATATAGTTCCTGCTGAACACCAGAAGTTTGGGACCAGCTTATAATCACTGTTTCAATTCTGAAAAACTTATCAAGAATACATATAACACTTACACTACACAAGACATTATCCAGATAGGTGATGGGAAAATCCCAAAAGTGCTCTGCTACACTAACAAATGAATCCACTAGGCAAAGCACCCCATTAGTCCTTATACCATGGCAGGGATTACAATAATTATTCCTCCATATGGAATCAAAGCAGAATTCAGAGCAACAGAACAATAGGATGGGAAGAAATACATGATCCAGTTGTGATTTTTTGTCAGAGACAAAATCATTAAAGACAGAGAACCAGCTAGAGAAGAGTCAAAACCAAAAGACTGAGAAAACTGGGGTAGGGCTGTTCAGGCTGGAGAAGAGTAGGTTCCAGAGACACGTAAAAGTCCTTTCCAGTACCTAAGGGGGACTATAAGAAGATTAGACAGGGACTTTGGACAAGGGCATAGAGTGACAGGGCAAGGGTGGGGGTGTGGTCTTAAGATGAAGGAGGGTAGGTTTAGGTTTGATATTAGGAAGAAATTCTCTGCTATAAAAGTGGTGAGGCACTGGCACAAGTTGCCCACAGAAGCTGTGGATGCCCCATCCCTGGAAGTGTTCAAGACCAGGCTGGATGGGGTTTTGATCAACCTGCTCTAGTAGAAGGTTCCTTGCCCATGGCAAGCGGGTTGAAACTAGATGATCTTTAAGGTTATTCTAACCCAAGCAATTCTATGATCCTACAAAATCCATTCTGCACTAAAGACTTTCAGATCTGCAGCATAAGCACGTTCCACAGGAGCTGACTGGGCAGATGCTAGAGATTCAGAGAACTTGGGGACAGAGGGATATAGGAACAAAATAAACAAAATAAAAAGCTGTATACATCAGGTATCACAGTGACAGAGTAAAAAGGCAGTTACTTAAGCAGCTTCTCAGAAGCCACTAGATCTCACCGTATGTCTTACTGTCCTTAGTTCCAGATCTCAGACCTGCAGGCAGGTCCGTGATCTCTAATACTACACCACAACTACAGTCACTCACACTGCTTTGCAAAGTTTCCTGCCAGGTCAGCTCACAGCCAAGTGCTGAAAGGGAAAAGCACCCTTGCCTTTGGATGGCTGTGTGCCACAACTAGCTCAGCTTCATCCTCCAATCTCAGCTCCTAAGAAACTCAAGCAAAGAGCACACCCCCAGCAGGTGGAGATACTCCCTCCTGTCCTTTCTTCATGTACTCAGTGTCCAAGAAAATGCAAGTTCAGAATTATACTTTTAATGTTGATTTTGAATTGACCACATCAAGAGGAAAACAGCTGCCAACGGCCACATCCTCCCTTTATAGTTTGGGGGAGGAGGGGAGTGCAAAGCTAGTTTCGAGAGAAAAAAAGCAAAACACAAGCTTCTCATATGCTAGTTGAGAAGAACCTTAAGTCAACCACACTCTCCTCCAAAATTTGTAGTTAATCCATTAGGAATTTAGAGCTCTCACAGAGAAAGTTTTTACGCTGAAACTAGCACAGATTATACTGTGTTATATTTATAAAGAACCCTTTCCCTGCTCACCCCATTCATACCCTGGTGAAAAGAAAAACAATGCTCATAAGGGCCCCATCACAGAAGAGAAGCACATGAATTCATAAGAAATGAGATTCAGAGCCCAGAGATCAGGCATGCCCATCGTCTTGGATTTCAGATGATTTACCTACAGCTACAGGAAGTGCAGATGGAACAGGATCTCAAGCCTTCAAAAACAAACACAACTACACCACACATTGGATGAGATCACCTTGTTGAAATCACTACTCCTCCCTACTGAGCCAAAATAACAGGGTGGGATTCAAAAAGCAACATCATCAGAAACACAAAGCATCTGCTGTAATACTAAATTTAAAGCAGGTATGATGTAAAAAGCAGAAAGCCATTTGCTGCTCAGGTGAGATTATTTTCATCTCCATGACCATCCTAAACTGCATGTTTAGACATTTAATGCTGCCATTTGTCCTCATATGATGAAATGTTTTTGAAATAAACAAAAAAGGCCACACAAACACTGTTGGTGGCATTTGGACTAGGTCCTAGAACAAATAACTTTTGGATCAGAAGGCAGGAAGGGCTCCTGCAGGATGTACCTGTTTTCTAACCAGTGTTAGAAAGAATTGGCTCTTTAAAAAACCACAAACATAGAGCCCTCACAGACCTAGAATAAAACTGATTGAGAATTAAACAAAGAAAAAAAATTACCCTGATAATCATTCAATGAACTGCCAGAGATAAAGGAAATCAAGCTGAGAGAATTTCAACATTAGCATTTTTCTAAACTAGCAAATAACTTCAAAAGAAGCCTTTGCCTGCAAGAAAAGACACTTTTGATTGGACAAAGTAAATTACCAAATTCTTACAATTTTTTGTAACAACTCATCACTTTCGAATGCTTTCCTTTTGCAACTCAAGGACTTGTTTTAGAGACACACAAAACAAATGAAAATCCAGCATTCTGAAGTTTACAAGTAGTTAGATTTCTGATCTGCCCTTGCAGCCTTCTCCTGCCCTGACACCCCCAAATCTCCTCTTCACCTTAAGTAAATTGGAAACAAGCTTGGGAGGGGGGACTGTTAACATAAGCTGTCAGGACACTGTTTCTGGAAGTATAACTTTGATGTGAAAGCCAGAGGCCCTACTATGACAGTGCAGTGAGTCACTTGATGACAAGTCACTGAGGTATTTAGAGTTGGATTTTGAATTCCAGCAAGTGACACCATTTTACCTCCTCTAACAGAAGGATGTGCCTTTACTGAATCTGTGACCGTCCTGTGACCTTAAACACCGTTTGCCTCCATTTAAAGACAGCTTATACAGAGGGATACACTGTTCATATTTTGTGTCTTGCAGGAGAACCCTGAAGGAATCTTGAGTTGTTAAGTTTTCTCTTCTGGAATCAATCCTGCTTTTGTCATTCCCAGTCCTACCCTTACCTCCTCAGCCTTTCCAATGAAATCTACAGATTTAAATATTTACAGACATCTCATGAACAAAACTACCTACTTGATAGAGGAAGATAATGGGTTTCTTCCCCTACCCAGTCTTCATCCTCTTCCCAAGCCCCAAAGAACATGCTTCTTACTGGGGTGGAGGACAAAATATTTTCGATCCCTGCTGCTCATCTGTGCTTGCCCAGTATCTGCAGGATCACAGAAGTATGAGGAATCTGTTTCTCATCAGTCTTAGGAGTGTCCAGGGAAAATAAAGATAGGGAGCAGATGAGCAAGGTTTCTATAAAAAGGCAGAAGGAAAACCAACACACTAACCAACAATGCTTTAAGAGATATGATCAAGGAATGGAAGCAGAGAAAAGAAACCAAACTGGAAGAATACAAAAGTTAGCTCCCCCATACACACTGCAAGTTAAGTTCAGCAGTGTTGTCAGGGCTCCCAGAAATGGCAAGAGACACAAGTCTGACACTGGAGGTTACAGCTCCAGATAAAATGTCAGTTTCATTTTATTCATACCCGTCAAAATCTGATTTAGGAACATATGCAAAGGAATTAAAGCAGGCCTGGAAAAGTCCTTCCAGTCTCACTTCTTCAGTGTCTTTTGGCAGTGGCCTGGTAGTGTCTGAGACTCCTGCTGATTGCTGTGAATATGGTACAGCCATTTTACTCATTCTCTCTGCTACCAAGGGAGTCAAAATTGCGCAGAATTTACAGCACACATAAATGAAAAAGGCTGCAATTTTTTCCCAGACACCTTATTACCAAGACATATAGGCTGATGCAACAATAAGAAATTTGATGAGCCAGAAATTAAAATGCAGATTTTTATATTAGATCAAGATAACTGCGAGACAGTACTTGTTGCTGGTGCTGCAGTTTCCTTTCCTTCCTTCCTTCCTTCCTTCCCTCACAACTTCTCTGGCTTTCTGTAAGGCTGCTCAGTGAAGACTTCAGTGATTCTGGAGAATTAAATTGTAGTGCTAGTAACTTGCTCTTAAGAGGTAGTAGATACCGTCACTTCCTCACCCAAAATTAGGAACTGGAGGCTCAAACCAAAGCCTGTGTGCTTAAATCTCTTTAAGTCTTCAAGGCACATTCAGATCAAATTCTGTCATTTCTCTCTACAGATAGGAGTGGGAGATGTCTTTTACATGACACATATTTTTGCATAGCTTTTACATCTCCAGAATCTTGGAGCTTAACAAACAGCATCAAACACCTTAACAGACAGCCACAACTGCATACCTTTTACCAGAGAGCCTTACCAATTACTTTGATTATCAGAAAGGGGATGGTTTTGATGAAAGACTATGTGGTGTTACCACCATTTCATTTCTGAGTCTCTTCTTTGAGTTCAGCTCCCGAAGCTTTTTCATTATCACCTGTGATCTGCTGTGATCATGAGACCAGAAAAGCAACACTGAAAGTGAACACACATTTTATTCCAAAGAGGGACTGAAGATGACTGGGACTGCCATGATGGCAGAGTAAAACAGGGATGGGAACTATAAACTTGTGGTTAGTATTTTGTGGTTAAACAGGAAAATATGCTCTCCTGGGCAATGTGGCAAAAAAATTTTAATCAAACACCTGTAGAAAAAAGAAGCAGCAATGACCACATCCATGAGAAGTGGCATCCAATTAGCAATTATTCCAGGATCTTAGTTCTATGATTTTATATTCCTCCAGCCTCTCTCTTGCATGGAAATGGAGCATTCCTAGAGCAATTTCTCATTTCAGCAAGAATTATCCTGAGTCACATGGCTCAAACCCTCTCAAGCAAAGCTCTTATTAAAGATACATTTAAAAAATAAAAAAAAAAAACAAAAACAAATAAAACCTAACCAAACAAAAAAAACCCCACAATACTTAATAGAACTTAGAAATTCACATTGGAAATCCATTTCTAAGTAATTTGAGGTTTCATAAGGCAATTAGATCTGTAGCTTGAAAAATTGCACTTGTGTACTATTGGAGGCCATATTCATACTTCTGCAGAACTGGAAAAAATGTGGCTCTTTTCCCTTTTAGGAACAACATGCTCTTTCACATACTTGTTGCTTGAGTTCCAGAGCTTGGATCAAAGGGTTTTTCCTCTGTGTGCTGCATTTTAAAACAGATTTGTCCGATTTGCTAAAATTTGCCAGTGTGTGAATATCTGCCATTTAATTTTTGACCCTACATAAACATTATCCCAATTATACACTAATTTATATCACTCTCAATACAATAAACTTTCTAGTACTATGCTTACATCTTCCAGTCTATTAAATACATTGCCCTACCAAAAACAATGTTTTACTAAGTAAAACACTGATGAACTTGGGCTGTATTAAAAGTTAACATTCTGTGGTTTGTAGGAGAAAATGACATTAAAATGTGTCTTGTGTGAGGTATTCCTGAAAGGACAAGGATGCATAAGTTGTTCTATTTCCAGAAGAACTATAAATGCAATGGGGACTTTCATAATAGAGTATCTTATTAATTTTAATGAGCTAATCAATATTACATTTTGAATCCCAATGTGTCCGTTTGCTGCTAATCCCTCTCTGTGCCTGTGCACTTCCTGGTCTTTGCAGCTGTTACCTGACAGGCCTACCTTCTATTGTGAAGGGACACAGGAGTTCAGGCTCAGGTGACCAGTTCAGTGAGCAAGAAAAGCAGAGAATATATTATGAGCCTGGCTTCATGTTTTTTCCTTCTCTACCTTGACACATGCTGGCAATAGAGAGCTCCATAACAGCCTCAAACACCTCACACAGTTAAGCACTGGGCCTTGAGCTGAATCAATCTAACAGCTTCAGTAGTATGCAGAGAATTGGGAAAGAAAAGTTGGAATATCCCTCCTGCTGCTGCTGAAGGAAATCAGCTTTTACTTCACCCCAAACAAGTCTGAACTCTGGAAGCACATGAATTCCACATTCAGCTGCGACTTCTAGTCTCTCAAAGCATGACTGAAGTAAGACATTCTTGAAATACCTACTAAAGGTAAATCAGAGAATCATCCTGGCGCAAAACTTTCAAGTTGAACTTGCTGGCAAAACTGCAAAATGTTTACTTACAGATAGCTGGGGAAATTAAATAAAAGTCCTAGAAAAGGAATCACTTCTCTACTCTTTCCACAGAAGAGACTGGGTTAAGAGGCCAAGCCACTTTTATTTTAGGATCAGCAGAGAATGTGCACATGGAAATATGTAGGTACAAACAATAATCTATCTTGTAATTTATTTATGCTAAATAAGTGACAAGGTATTTTGCATCACACTCTGTGCAAAAAAAGGAAAAAAAAGAAAAAACACATTATGCAAGCCAGTGGTTCAAATAAAAATATTTCTCACTCCAGCTCTAATTTAATGAATAGAACATCAGCCCTGAGAAACGGGCTTTGCCTTGTAAGAAAAGCATAATCTAAAATACTGGTGTGTCACTACAGTGATTTAGAAAGGTGATAGTTCAAAGCCCTACTGATGCTTACAGAAAGTTACTCAAAAGCTATGCTGTGACCTTAGCAAGGCTGTCAGAGTGTGTCCTACCTTTTGTACTTGATTTTCCTTCTCTCTGCTGCCATCTGGAAAGTCATCAAATGCCAACCACAATAAACCATGGACAGATACTGTAACTACATGAAGCAAGCTCACAAGAGCAGGAAACAAAGACTTAAGGTAAACTTCAAAGACTTCTCCATTCCAAAAACACTCAGAATTTGAATAGCAATTATTTTCCTCCCCCGTTTTCCTTTTAGATTACGGGTGGACAGATTTTATGGAAAAAGAAGGGAAAAATAAAAGGCACAACACAGGTCTTTAAGCCCCATCCACCTGCAGCACACAATCCCCACTTGACTTCTTCACAGTCCCACAGCTAAAGGCCTACAGAGATCAAGGAACTGTTTGCATCTAGATGTCATATGCCTCAAGGGAGTCACAATATATTTTTGTGCACTGTCTCTCATGTGGTAGTTTGGATAACAAAGGACTACTTTTGGTAGAAATTATTTACTTTCTGAAAGTGCATTTGGTTACTACTTCTGCAGCCTTATGATTTGGCCCAATTTTCACAAATTGGGACTTTTTTTCTACACCAATCACCTTTTTCTCTTCCTGTCTTTAAACCTAAGATTGTACAAGAAGTAAGAAATAGACTGGCTTGAAGGCAGTTGTACCAGCTTAAGAGTAAAACAAACTAGCTATATGGAATGCCCAAAGAGTACAGATTGCAAGAAGCAAAGAAACTACAGAGAGGAAATCATTGTTTAACCTCCATCTCAGACTACACTCAAGAGATTGATAGTGTACGAGTGGAAGCCGGGACACTTGGATTGCTAGCCTGAAAGAGTGTACTAGTACACAAACCAGAACTAAATACTTTGACTTTTTCTTCAAATTCCCCTGGAAATCCACCTCTCAGATGGCTTGTTTGTTTGTTTGTTTCCTCTTCCTCCATCCCAAAATAAAGAGAAAGTTTGAAAGCCATGCTACAACAGTGCTTTTGTTGATGGATTTGTTAGCAATGCTGCCTGCCTGCATCCCCACTGTGAGAGGAGCAGGTAAAACTCCTCTCAGCTGCTCCAATATACAACACAACACAACAGAGGAGACTACAAGAGGAATCAGAATTTTTAGAGTGCAACTCTCTGACCTATTTTAAAAATACTTACAGGAGAGTGACACGAGGAACATCCTAAAAGGGCCTTTTTCTCTCCACAGATCATACTGGGAGCCTGGGGAGACATGTTCAGCTCAGAGCAACCATGTTTTGAGCTTGAAGCATCTATGTTTTCATCAAATGGATCCCATGAAGGGCCCCAAAACTGTGATATGCATCCCAGTGTCATGTGCCAAAAAGAAGATAGACAATGGAAGGACCCAAAGGCATCCACAGCTCTGAGGATTTACCTGAGGTGGGATGGGACAAAAGTCAGCTCCCTTTTCTGCACAAAGCCAGGAGCAGTCATCACCACTGGAGCACTGAGTGCTACCCCTCACAGCCACAACACCCACATCTGCTCATGCTGTGCACAGCTGCATCCAAGTGCAGGAATTTCAAACTTGAACTTTAGTTTGCATAAAAACCTGACTAGTACAAGCAGCATCAGGTACTTTTAACCTATTCATTCCCAAAGAGCATCATGTGCCTTAACCTCAGATGGGAAGAACTGATGTGCTGCATCAGTGAGCACTTGCTGATAGTCCCAGCTCTGCTGCCACCAAGGGGAATGGACCCAGCCATTCCCATCTCTGGGAACAGGGCGCTCCCCCCAGGTGAGAGCTGTGCAGGTGCCTAAGAAGAGTCACACTCTGGACTATTTTCTCCGTAGGAGTGAGCTCTCAGCATCAAGCAGAACACATTTACATTGTCCTCAATTCCTAAACAAGCTAAGATATCAGGCTGAGAAAATTAGTTCAGCTCATTACCAAGTATAGAAAAACACTCTCTGACACAATACAATTCTGGCACACATTATCTTATCTTCCCGTAGACATAAAAAGCCAACAGGAGGAATGATTGTACCTGTCAGAGGGCTAATGGCTGACTATGCTTTTAAGAAATATGGCTGATTTTTAGTTGTCTGGTTTCAGTCTATGTCTTGCACATCCTCACCAAGATTGGTCAGTTCCTTTACAAAGTCTATTTGCTTCTGTTATCTGCTGTTGACAGGATGAACAGTAAAACCAGAACACTTTGAGGGTGGAACTCTGGATCATTTCTGTATTTTTCAACTGAGAAAAGTTTATTTCAGCTCTAGGTTGTTCTGCACACTCTTAAGCATATAAGGAAATTGGACAACAAGCTTTTGAAATTGGAAATCTTCCCACACCAAGGAAGTGAGACAGGTGCACAAAAGGGAAAAAGGAAAGAAGCCATACTGCAGCTCACATTTATAAAAAGACAAAACACTAGTCAGCAAACTGGGGAAATTCATGCATTGGAATTGAAGCTGAGAGAAAGGTCTCTCTTCAGAAACCTGGAAAAGGATAATAAAACAGTTCTTTGACCTCTCACACAAAGAGAACTAGCATCAGTTTTCAATCCAGTGCAAGCAAGGCAGTCTGAAACAATAAAAAAGCAATGTATTTTCACTAGTGGCAGTTATATTACACTTGTCATATATTTCTTCCAATATGCCCATGATGCACAGAAAAGCACGGAATAAAAGCCTCACTTTTCCCTATTCTTTTTCTGAACAACATCCAGAGCACATAGTATTCCCCAGAAACAAGTAAAAGCATTCCTGCTATCATGCTACAAGAGCATTTTCCTCTTCAGGTTTATTTTTGGCTTTCATTTCCAAATCAAAGAATAGTAGTTATATCATCCCATTTAAAAAATGTGGGTCCCTCCTCACAGGACTCAAAAAAGGAAAAAAACAAAAAAGAAATCACCTGGCAGTTTATTGTCCAGTGTTAGACTCCAGCTCTGTTATACAGTACAGGTGAAAACAAATTCTCTTCTGTGGCACAAGACAGGCAATCCAGAGTTAAACGGGATTGGTATTTAGACATATATTCAAATTCTCACCATACCTTCTGCTCTTTGTGCAGAGATGAGCTTCACTTCTCTGACTTACCCACAAAAAATGCACAGGGAAAAGCAGTCTCCAAGCATCCAGCGGACACACATGCAAACTGTTCCACAAGGAGGAGTTTTTCCAGCCTTACCCTATAAAGCTGAGAGCAAGATCAGCACATCCACTCTAAGAGATATTGGAGCAGAAGACACGAAGATGCTCTCTGCTTAGCCAGGTAATGTTCCCAGCACCAGAAAACTCCAAGTATGGAGAAGGGGGAGGTGGTTCAGTGAAAGACATCCATAAGCCACTGGGCAAAGAGTAATTGCAGGCAAAGAAAGCAAACATTCTTCCGTCTGTGCCCAACACAGCCATTTCACCCAGCTACAATACCTGCTTTCACTTTGAAAATGAAAGGCTTGGTGAACTGAACAGTTCTTATGTTTTAGTTTTTATGTTTGTTCTTACACACATACACATATACATACCTCATATATAATTATCACATTAATTAAAGTACATGCCACACAGCCAGTCCCAAGCTAGAGCCAGGTTTTGATACCTATTTATAAATCTTATTCCTGAAGAAAAATCTCCTGGAGGAAATGTCGGAATAAAAATCAAGTAATGCTCAGCAGGAGCAGATGCACCATGGCACATATGGATGGAACAGCTATTCTCAACAATCATGCATTTTAAGCCCTCCGGATAACGAAAGTAGCAAGACCAGGGATTGCAGGCATGGGAGAGCTGTAGATTGGGCATTTCCATGCACAGCAGAAAACAGAAGCGCTAACTGCCTCTTAAGTCTCGTCCTGCTCGTGCTGCCTCCTGCTTCAGCTCCCAGGTTCCAGGCATCCAAGAGCATGCCACCCATCCCCGATGTCCCTTCACTGCTACCTACTCCTCAGGCAGAAGCCCCTGCTTTGAAGGGGGCTGGATCAGAAACCACCTAACGTTCCCTCCAGTCTCAATTATGCCACGATCCCGAAGTTCAGCTTTGCGTCTAAGTACTTCACTAGCAAAAAGCCACGGTTCCGTACACACACGCGGGCGGAAGGGTTAAAAGACAATCTCCCACCTCTCCATCCCTCCTTCACCAGCCACACAAAGCCCGAGGCTTCACCACCCCATCGCCCAGCATGGGTCCAGCTCCTCAATTCTTTGTGTTTGCCCAAAGCGCCCGCCCCTCCAGCCGAAGCTGGGACCGGCTGCTTGGCAAAAACTGTAGGCTGAGCCCCGATTGCACCCCAGCCTCTGCGCCGGGACCCCAAGCATGCGATCCCGAAGGGCTCCCCCGCTCGCAAAGCCCGAGGGCTGAGAACAACTGCCTTTGTTAAATGAATGAGCCGGGGAGGCAGGAGCCTGGAGACCGGTGGGGGGAGGGAAGTCGGGAGGGGGAAGTCAAGCTCAGTACCCTCTTCTAAAAGAAAATTTCAAAAGAAGGGGGAAGAGAAGGGCTGAAGAAGAACGCACCCGTGCGCTCAACCCCCCCTGCGCAAACTTCCCGGNGCCGGGCCGGGGAGCAGAGCGGGGAGGCTGTGAGGGCTAAGGGGGCAGGTCCTTCCCGCTTCGCTCGGCGGCGGCCGGGGTGCGGCACCGCAGCCCAATGGCCCGCGGTGGGACGTTGGTTTGGGTTTTTTTTTTTTTTTTTGTGGGGGGGGGGGACTTCCNGGGTGGTACCTTCCCGGCGCAGCAGATCGGGACCCCGGGGCGGGGTGCGCTTTTCGGGGCTGTCTCGGCAGGCCGTGGGCTGTGCGTGCTCTCGGAGCCCCGCTGGGCAGAGGGCGGGAGCGGCGCTGGCCTGCCCGGGACGTCCAAGGCTTTGGCGATCACGCCATCAGCGGGGAGGGAATCGCCGGGAACTGCGCCCTTGGCGAGCGGCGCTGCGATGACTTTATTCCTGCTGCTCCTATCGCTCTGCGCTATCGGGGAGCCGGCTCCATTGTGCTGAGGACTTGTGTGCGTGCAGATCCAAAAAAGGCAAGAATAAAACGGGCTCTGCCCTGCTGCTGTGTTGCACAAGCCGAGGCGTCTATACCTTATATTGCCTGGATCTGGATGTTCCCTCTCCCCGTGATGCAAAGCTTGCTGGAAACTTGTCACCCTAGTTAACAGGAGTTTTCGGCTCAGCAGCTTGTGCTGTTCCTGGAGAGGAAAAAGAGGAGGGGTTTGACTGCGCGTACAGCGCAGGGCTCTCGAGAAGAAAGTACGGGCATGCTGAAGTGTTCTTGGGACGTGCTCTCTAGAGACAAGAAGATAACGTTGGAGAGAAGCAATTAGATAAAGGCAAAATGGAGACAAGCTTTTTACCCAGATAGCATATACACACTACAGATTAAGACAGCGCTGCGACAGTCTCGCCCTTCCCCCTTTTGTACCAACATTTATCAGTTCCCTTTCTAAGTTTCTTCGGGAGCTAAACCAGCAGAAAATTAACATCGCAAAAGTAAACAAATGGAGGAAGCGAGAATTCGAATGTGGGACTGATAGGGAGAGTGAGAATACCACAGAGCTGATTTCAATCAGCTGAACCTGCTGTGGAATTGCACACTTGGAAGCACTTCCCTCTGTCGGATACATTTAACGTTGGATTCAAATCCACGCACGCAGGCAGATTGCATGAGCTCCCTCAAGCACGGTCTGGCCATAGTCTGGTTGCACCATAAAGGTTTTTATGTAGTATCAGTCGCGTCACTTCAAAGACAGGATCAGCCTGTGTCACGAATGCCAGAGATACATGGGAGCTTACAGGATTGCTGCTGGGGGGCGGGGGAAGGAACTGAGGCCAAAACCACCCAGCTCAGTTTAAATGCTGGATCAAATAAGGGGGCTCCATCAAAGCTGGAGTTAAAACCCAAGAGTTGCTCTTTGGCTCTGAGCTGAGAGCTGAAGAGTGACTTTCCTTTGTACCACGCTTGAAATTCCAAAGCCTTTTCAGAAACACGGATGCACCCTGACAGGTTTTTTTTTAAATAAATTTTGAAGCCGGGCAAGAGAACAGCCCAAAATACTCCACAAACATGCCTGTTCAACAGGGCATTTTACCAAATACATTCATTCAACCACACGGAGAATGGATAAGTCAGGTAATAAGTACAGCCTAGTTGGCCCAAGGCCTGGTCCAGGTACACCTGGTGTACTGCACCCTGCTGAGCCCTGGTGAGGTCCATCTGGAATGCTGTAACCAGTGCCAGGCTCCTCAGCCCAAGAGAGACATGGAGCTCCTGGAGTGGGTTGTACAACTATAGTGTTTGCACAAAGTGCTAGCCCAAAGAGCTACAGAGATGAGGGGACAGGCGCATCTCTCTTACGAGAAAAGGCTGAAGGAGCTGGGCATGTTCAGCCTTGAGAAGAGACAACTGAGAGGGGACAAACAATACATAGTTTAACTCAGTTCAGAAATTCTTTCAATTAAACCTTGGGATATTTGCTGCCAAGGGATTGCAAAAAACTTTCAAAATCCTTACATTTTGCTGTTTTCTACTCTGTAGTAACGTGGAATCCTAATGAGATATCCAGGAATCACAATACTTAAGAGTCTCCTGAATTTTCCCAAAATTCAAGACTCCTTTGTCTGAAGCTATTGCTAGATATTTCAGAGGAATTCCTAAATTAAAGGAGGAAGGTGTTCTTGAACAGCATAAGAATAGGCTAGAAAGCTACCACTGCAAACCAGAATTTGGTACTTGAGAAAGGAATGAGTGAAATGTAAATGATTTTATTTGCATTTCTAAGCACTCAGAGCTAAGTATTTAGGGGTTTTCAGGGAAAGGATCCATCTTGCCTTGCACTCAGGTTAAAGTCAGATGGCCCTTTTCCCATGTAGTGGGAAAAGGGGATTTCTTACACCTCAAAAGGCTGTGTTCTGTGGGAAGAAGCCAGGCATCAGACCCCAGCCTCAAAGATGCTATTGCTAGATATTTCAGATTTACAATGGTCACATACGAACTGCATTTTCCTCCCCTTCAGACACACAGCAGAACAAGCAGTACAGCTGCCGTGGGGCACAGCCTGATGATTTCTTCTTTGTCAGCAGCACTGGTATCAATAGTTCTTACTCTGCTGTGCATCTCTGTTCCTGAGCTACTCCCTGCACTGTGCCAACACAGCTATTTGTGCACCTATGTACTCGAAGGGATCAAAGAACTGCTCCACCTAGGAGTTTTCCTAGGTGTTTTTTTGCCAGATCAAATCCCCAAATATCTTGGCTGACACGATGCAGGAGGAACACAAGAGCATGTGTAATCACAGGAGCTGAAGCTTAGCTGAGGGGCAGTAACTTATTAGGATGTGCCCACTTAGTCACCTGCATTAACCTGTCTACTCATTTAATCTGCTCAAGCAAACAGAGACAAATTGGACCCCGCCTACATGGAAGAAACCAGAGTTCGTGAATGACTTGAAAACTAATTACAGGTCTCTAGGTCTTAGTAGCAGAGAAAGGAAAAAGACAAAAAGAAAAATGGAGACCTACAGTTATACAACACACAATTACAAAGTTCTTCAGCCAAATATCTTACTGTGAAGATGCAGAAACAGCAAGCACCAGCAAGCAAAACTGAATGAAGGTGACAGTGGGTCAGCACACTACTGCCTGGAAGTTTCTCACCCAGTAGATCAGAAGTCAATCCAGCAAAGTAATGTTGTTGTGGTGTGAAGTGAAGAAAACAGACTATGATTCATCACTGCCCTACATATCATATAAATTTGTACAGTTCTGCAAAATGTATGTAAAACATTTTCAAATCACAACCATTTCCTTTTCATTTTTTCCAGATAATGCAATACACTAAAGCAGCGAGGAATGTGTTTCTGGACACAAATCTATGATGCCCAAATTTTTTGCTAAACAAACACACAAAAGCACAACAGCAGCAATCTTTCATTTCCTCAGTAAGTTTTAGGGAGTTCTAGTGCCAGAAAAGCAAAGTAAAAAAAAAAATTTTAAAAGGGCCAGAACACTTGACTAGCACAGAGGAGCAACTGGTTTTTATCTCATATATCTCATACCATCTAACATCTCATGATGTTAGATGGTATGTAATACCCATCACAACAGACATTAAAATCACGTTCAAAATGTATACAAATAGCACATTACCTCTGGTGCATATTTAACATAAACATGTACCTCCTACCATCCTGTAGAAAGGTTTGCTATGATTTCTCTGCCTAGCATGAGTTCAAATACAGGAGTAAGAGCCAGGGTCACCATCTTAGCAAAGCTGGCTCTGGGTTACACTTTTTTGATCTGAGCACTGAAGTCAAAAATCCAGCTTATGCAAAAACATTCTTGGAGCCTTTTTT